>JACXIV010000032.1:0-425553 GCA_014737475.1 Bombus confusus | reverse complement strand
TTAATGTATTCTAATCATTAGTGAATGAAACATGTGAAAATATAGGCGTTTCGATACTTGTACTTAAGTATGTGTCCGCAGAAAATTTGATACTTCAATATAAAAATATAAAATACTTTTTAATTATAGCTAATTAAGGAAACCTATTTTGATATCTTATTATGTATATTGTAAACTTATAGAAAATATAATTGATTTTAATGTATTTGTTTAACGTATAATTGTACGGGAAATAATACTTAATTTTATTGATTGTACGTAAGTATATGGCCGCCACTGTATATATACTGTAATATAAATAAAAATAATATATATATGTGTATATATATATATATATATATATATATATTTCACTTTGCGATGTAGTATGAAACAAATAGAATTGGGAGCTTTCTTAGCCCACTCAAGGCCAATTTCCAACTAAAAGACAACTCAGGAAGCGACAGTTTGAATTTTCGACGTTTCTGATTACGGACCACTTATGTTTCGCTTTAGAATCTCGCACAATGTTTTCCAGGATGCTCCTACGCGATCTAATTTCTCATTTTTTCAACACTAATCGATAATTTCGAATATTTTCTATGTAAACAAAAAGAATATTGTACAGAACTGTTTGCCTTATTTGCGAAACCATACCGATAATGATATCGACGACAGAAAGAAAATCACAACGTTTAAAAATTTCACGTTTAAAAATTCGAATAGAAACAAAAGTACTCTTACGATCGATATATCCGTTTGGAAAATTTTCAATGTTATTTCCTTTTCTTTACGCGTAAAATTTCTTCTCGTATAGATTAAATTATGCAATCCCTGCATAACCCGCATGATCGCTAGTTTCGAACGGATTGATCCAAAATTCCCAAACTTTTAGGCATTTCAGCGATCGACAGTGTTCTCCACTTTGCTCCCCTATTTACCGAGAGAAAAATAAATAAAATTTGTTGGTCCAAGCACCGCGATCAATCTAGACATATAACACGGATGATCCATCATCGAATAACTTGAGAGATAAACGATAACGAGACAAATGGCCAGTCCACGAAACTACGGAGTTCTCCATTGTGTGTATGAGCACGGGTTTCTTGTTTGTCCGATGGATAGACACACGTTGCACGCTTCCGCTGCTCGACAGGCAACGGGAAAAGGGCGAAGTGACGAACGACGAAGAAATTGGATCGTGTTCAGCGGGTAGGGTGAGTCGGCGTTAGATATCGGCGTTAGATGTCGGCGTTAGATGTCGGCTTCTATGAACTCAGTTAGGAAGCTTTAGAGCGACGCATACGTCTTCTCTTATGAAACAAAAGGTCGAAGATCAGTGAGGAGATCGAGTTATCCCAGTTAGTAATCGGATTCCCGTAAATCGGCGATTATTCGCGAGGCGCGGAACGTTCGTGGGCGGGAAATTAGAGTAAAAATAAAAGCCTCTTCTGCTTCGCTGATCTCTCATCAAGGACGCTTGCATTGCGTAAAACGTCGAAACAACCCGTACAAATTATTCTGTCGATAATACGGCATCTACGAAAACGCGTACACGTGTAGAGAACGATGCTGTTACGCTAGCTCTCTAATTAATCGCCTGAACTGAAGCTGTTCCCCTGGTACAATTCATCTTACACACAGACGCGAAGATTGATTAACGTTACACTTCTCGGTTTCATTCTATCGGATTCAGTCCCTGAACCAGCTTTCCTCGACAAGATCAACCGTTCGACTAGTTCTAGCTAGTCTATATACGTAGTAACGTCTAGGCTCACAAAAAGCTCTTGCCGGTAAGTTTTGTTGGGAAATCCTCGTCAAAGGAACGGTGGGCAACTTCAAAATGAATTTTTAGTTAAATACTTGCCAAGTTTTTGCAGCAAAGTGTCGTTAGTAACGGGGACTCTTTGATGTATCCGTAAAGCTGAGCAAAGCAAAGGAAGAGATCGAGAAGCGTCTTGAGAACTTCTCTGGGAAGCTTTTTATTTCGATCGACCTTTGACTTGTAAGCTTTCCTACTAATGCTACCAACGTACATTTTCTTTCGGAGGATCAACGTTTTACTTTTTCATATCCCTGTGAATCCTACAGTTGTAAATCCTGGCGCGTTATTACGGCGTACCCGCTATTTCAAGCACTTTGCACAATCCATTATGGCCTCTCGGCAACCATTTATTCGTTAAATATTTCTATTTTAATAAAAGAAGAGCGAGGAAAAGGAAAATGGCGAACTTAAACGTCAATCAAGAATGCAGAAAGCATCCGAACAGAAATTCTTGGCCTGCAAAAACCACTTATTAAAAAAGGAATGTGCTTCTTCATTCTCAGCTACGTTCTTTTCTAAAGAACTCTCCCACTCGTAGATTTTAATAAAAAGCCGAGGGGGAATGAAAAAGAAAGAACAAGATAAGAAATCACCTGGAACAATAAATCTGAAAGTTCGCCGGCCCGTTTCCCGCAGACTTCTTCGCGAAAGAAAGAAAGCTCACCACCAATTCGCCAACTTTCCTCTGCGAAATTTGCCGAACAAATTTCCGAAAAACAAATTTCCCCTTTTGCCCAACCTATTAAAAATAGCTGTTAATGTCGGCAGGCGGCGCGGCGCGGTTTACATACTGATTTTTATCTGATCGATCGCCAGACGGAGTTCGTTAACCGACAATTACAATATTTATACGGGCGAATTGAATCTCTTCTCTGTCACCCGGCATTAATTACTTTCCGCGAATTTCCCTGAATAATCCCAGCCAGTAATAGCTTGCATTGATCCTGACTCTCGACGATGCCAAATTGCGCTGAAATTTGCATATCGACTAGAGAAATTCGCGTGCACGTCTTCGAGTCGACGACCTCGCCAGCTATGACTTCTTCGCCAACTGACGGATTATTAAGAAATCTCGAATTTCTAAGACCCTCGTCATGCACAGACGAGCGAGAATCGTTGTTGCGATTAGCGGAAAAATTTAAAAACTACGAATAGAAACTCAGAACCATGCATCTACGCTCATCGTTAGATAGGCGTAAATAGACGTTGTAATTACAAAATTTTCAATCGCGTGTATTACGATGAAAACTAAATCATATTACGTTTCGAATATGTATCGTATCAAAACTTATGTTTCAAATTGAGAGCGGGAGTGAACCTTTCGTTTTGATTTCTTTGGTACAAGTTTAATCGTTGCCGGTTTTAATGGCAATTTACTATCTTTCTATATCTTGGCCAATACTATACGATTTGTCTTGACTATAATTTGGTTAGATGCAAGTTAAAATATGAATTTAGAGAAAGTTTGCAACCATTGAGCTTGAATTACATCAGAGTCAGAATCATCCTAGAGTTGAGACATATTTTTACATAAAGTAGGAACGAGAGAAACAAACTAGCTCGCCATGGATCAAGGCCAAAGACCGATCTCCCGTTGGCAAACGCGGAGATCACAAAGGAATCGATGCAACCGTTGAACGAAAGGAGTTGGCGAAGTTCGTTTCGAAATCTAATCAACGCGAAACCAAGAACAAGTGCATATATCGAAAAGAGAGACGCGAGTTTCAACTTCAAAGTGTTACGCGACATCAGAGGGCAACCGCTAAACTGGCGGCCATGTGTTCCATAACAATGAAGTAATCTGATAGGATTCAAGTTCGACCCGGACTGAAAATAAAGCCGCCACAGCCACGATTAAACCCTCTTGGTACGTTGATTACCAAACCGGACAATCCTGGTAGGACAGCGGTTTGCCCACATTTTCGCTCGGCGAGAAGGAAAAACCAAATTCTGTCAGCCTTCCTTATTCCACTTGACCGACCGACCGTCATTGTGAAATTCATCGTTTGTTTAAAATTCTATATTTCTAGAATATATGTATGTGAAAATCTGTACGTGTTAAGAATGTGCATCGTGTATATTATGTTTTAAAGGACGCGGTTGAATCCAGAAGCGAGAAAGACTCAAAAAAGGAACACGATAGTTCAGAATAAGAGTTTTAAGAATTATTGCTATTATTATTTTGTTTCTATTTTATTATTGAATAAATTTTATCCGTTTTCTTTTATATTTCATATATAAAAGAATTCTTTCGTTTTATAAGGAAACAACGGATGCACGACGTTTTTCGTTTTGTATTATTTTGCTGAATTACGTATGATCGTAATAATAGAAACGGAACAAAATGGATCATACGTGATTCAGTAAAATAATACAAAACGAAAAATGTCGTGCGTCTATTGTTTCCTTATAAAACGAAAGAAACTTTCCGGGCAACCTAATACTTGCACAACCTATTTGAAATTGATGTTACATTAACAGAGTTACGTTGTTCAACCATTTAAACGCTGTTTTCTTGTATTGTCACGTTCTTAGGATATAATAGCTTCTCGATACAGGTGTAACATTATTGGGTTAACAGTGGTAGCCAATCGATCAGTCCGAGCTAAGATAAAACGCGAGAAAGAAAAACGAACAAGTCGGCCGTGACAGAACGGAGGAACAGAGTGCGAGAAAAAGAATAGAAAGGGTGGGTGAGAAGCGGGAAGCGTACGATAATGGTGCGATGAAGGCCGGGCGAGCAGGTCGAGCATAATCGAAAAAGAAAGAGGAGACAAAAAGAGACGGAAGAGAGACGAGGCATCCGCGGAAACGATATTTCAATCTTCATCCCCGGCAAGTTTTTTTTTCGCTGTTCAGGGGGCAATCCGCACATCGCGACGAACAGCGGATAGATTTCGTTTTGGGAAAGGCCGTCACACAGGATTGGTGCGACAATGAAAGAAGAAGAGAGAGGACAAAGACCTCGAGAGTGGTACGGGGTTGATTGTAGCCAGTCGAGCAGACCAGACACAAAATTGCATTTCCCACCACGTATATCTACGAGCCTCGCATCATTTCGTTTAAATAAACCGCGTCCATTTACCGCTGTCAACGACCATTTCTTCCATCTCGGTTTCGTCTCGGTCATCGACCATCGCTGTTCTAGGAAACCGCGAAACTTTCATTTGCCCAATCCGTGCATCCTGACACGGACACTTCGATTACGATCCCGCAAATAACTCTGTCCAACGAAAAATCAGCTGCATGCTGCAGCCACTCCCCTAAGCTGCTCAGGGACCGTGATCGCGTCTATGGGTTTCACTCGCTCGTTCAGCAAGTAAGGGATTCTGATTGACTTAGGATCGCTACATTTCGACCAGGCTAATAGAAGATGGTATTCCAAAGCTTTATGGACGATTTGAATTAGACATTTAGAGAATGGTAATAGTGCTTCCAAGGGAATTAGGGTATCCTAACTTGTGGAAGAAAGGACGTAGAAACGTAGAATTGTAAAATTATGCATAAGTGTGCGTACGACCAGCAAGGGGCATTTGAATAATTAGTGGTCGATGCTCTGAGATAGTCGAGGGAAAGCACAGAGGATAGGATTGTTCCCAGATGAGTCGACGACCCTCGAAGCCATTAAGTCGTGGTTATTGTCAACCTAGGCTGGGTCCCAAATAATTGGCGCCTAACGACCTCTGACTGGCATACATGGCGTCAGCGTACCTTTGATCGTGCTAAAAGAGGGAAAATATAAAAGTTTGAAAGAATGAGCGATGAGCGCTTTGTAAAACCGTCAAAGCAATAAAGAGCAATGATACACTCTGTCATCTTGTTAAATATACCTACGTCCTAGAAACTAAAAGCTGAGAGGGACATGTCTGCCGTATCTATTGCAGCTCTTTACAAAATATAAAAGGGGAAATTAATGTCGATCGATTAATAATCGAGTAAATCGTGGTAAAAGCTTTCGATCGCACATAGTTCGTCAAAGTTCGAAGATTCGAAAACGAGGGTAGCCGCGTGTTCCCGCGTAGCTGGTTCGAAAAACTAATTGCATTCCGATGTAACTCGTTTTCCAGCGGAGCTAACTAACGCGCCATCATCGAGGCTGGCGCAAAGCTTTTGTCATCCGCCAACTTTTCAGACCGTAATTTTGCCGTAGATTAACCTTCCTCGATCGCGATCCGCTTCCTTTTTCCGGGAAACTTTTATCCCAATAATTGGCACGGAACTTGTTCGAAATGAGACGGACATTGCATTTTACTGAATACTTTCGCCCCTCTCATCTCCACTTCGAAATTAAAATTGGAATTATCCTACGTTATTCTTTCCTCTTTCTCTTAGCGTTCCCATTTTCTTACGTAATTTCCTATCTACTCCCCTCAATATCTGAACGTTAACTAACGCGTACAGCGCTTTGCGTTGTATAAAAGGAAATGTTTCAAAGTTCGACTCCTTCCATGGAAATTAATCGATTCGAAATACTTCGCCAATATATTCTCGATGAGACTTCAAAGACAGACCAACGTGGAAAATAAATTGACGAATAGCCGCTAAATTACGCTGCTGAAGAAAAAGACGAGGAAAACGTCTATGACAAAAGTAGCGCTCCGACCTTAACTCGATAACCGGAGCTAGCATCGATGGGAACGAGAATAATTGTCGCAAGCAATCGATCACCGCGGAACGTGGTATCGGATTAAAGCGCTATTAACGGCTGCAACCAGTCGGACACGATCAGTTCGTTCGGTTTTCGAGCGACTCTCCTTCCGGGTCGTCGTACGCAGGCACCGAATCGATTATTTCGAGGATCCACCCTTTCGCAGAACATCCCGCGGTTCGTGTAACGTCAGATTGAGAGCCATAGGACGAACGAATCTTCGAGCTTCCCGTTGACCGAGCAATATCATCCTGCCAACGATTGCATATTTCAAAGTCTGCTTGCAATTTCCGGCTGCGCGACAGGTTACAAAACTAATTTCTCGGCCTTCTGTCAGAAACTGTGACCATTTTTTTCTAACCCTTTGGTTAGAATCCGCCGTAATTATTCCCAAATTAAATGTCAACGTTCACAACGTAGTTTCCCGCGTCGTTTGCAGATTAATTCGCGGCTCGATCGTTACGCAACTCATTATGGAAATATGACAACGATTCTTTCTAAAATGATCAGCCGAGAGAAATTGTTGAGTCGGAGAAAGGGAAGGGATTCGAGTTGTTTCGATTTTGCGCCGATTGATTTCATTATTTCTCTAAGATACATCAACATCGTCTATTCCAAGCACGTAGCTAGCAGGATTAACCTCGTCGGTCCTTAATCCAGTATGTATCTCCACGGTGGAGGTTTCTCTCTTACAATTAGGCAGAGGAAATAACCGCTAAATTCATCATCTTGAGATCGACAAATACCATTAATTATCTGGGGTTGCCTCGTTGTTTCAGCTCGCAGCAACGTTTATGTACTTTGCAAGATTCACCTCTGATATTCCTATTGCCCTGAATAGAGCCATGAAATTACGAGTCGGATACGGTGGAGAGATCTTCGATCGTAGCAAAACTTCCAATTCACAAAACAACCCTTCCGCGGTGGAATCGCGTCAAGAACAATTTCTCAAACGTCTTGGACAAACAACCAGTGGATAGCGTATTTCAGGATTCACCCTCCATTTCCGACAACTGCTCCAATCTCATATTTTCCAGAATAATTTTCCCCGCTCGACCTCTAGAAGCTTTCTTATCGGCCCAGCCAACCCTTCTACCTTCGTAGCCCGTTTAACACGTCCAGTCCCAGACGAACACTTTACAAAATTAGTTTTGTCAGCCTTTAGCCAGGTATGTACAGCCGCGCTTGGGGCAACAAATGGCGAAGATACAAGTGGAACCGTTTCAACACCTTTCAACTGGCCAACAGGAATTGGGGTCCACGAGTTTTCACGTCGTCGGATCAACAGCTCCTTTTTTCTCTCAATTTCTTAACCATCGTCGAACCACTTGGTTTTTTTCTCTTCTCACCGTTTCTTCTTCGAGGAAGAGTCACTTAAAACGATATTTGTTTCGTGTAGAGAAAAGAGAAAACGGTAGCTTTTTGGTGGTATGTTTGCCAGAGATAAACGCGTTTTAGACAGCTCTTCATAAATCGTTAATTATCCAGGGCTGAAAATTAAATCAGTTTTAAACAATCATGTGTTTGTTGAGATTTAACAGCCCGCTGAATTAACAAACTACTTGTTGAGTGCAACGCACCGACACAGGCAAATTACCATAAACGATTACGCGCATATTATTCACAAGTATGTAATTAAATTCGTAATTAAAGCGTTAACTGAATTATCGAACAAAACAACGAGAACGCCAATATCAGGTGTTTCGAATTGATTCTCATATATTATGAACTGATCCCGGCTGAAACATCACGTACGATAATTTACCGAAAAGCGAAAATGTCATGAACACGATACGACAGAACGGAATCGAATCGACTTTCGAATATTATTTCGCAAGCTGTTAGAATTGCGAAAAACCTACACTGTCACCTACGTAGTCTAGTTGAAAGCTTGACAAAAATCTAATTAAATCGTTACGTAAATTTTAGTAAAAAAATTCTCTGAAATCGTTGAACGGTTAAATACCTCGAGCGATTGTTTTATTGTAGCCATTTGGTGGCATGTTCGTTAACGCTGAACAAACTCGTTTCCTGTTCATTCCAGGAATATTTTACGCAAAGCATTTTCGAGTTGCGACGTTAAAAACATTAGCGACAATTTTAAACGTTTTCGACTGGTCAACGTGAAGGGAATGTCAATTGGCGCGTGTATCCAGGCAATTTTTCCTATTTTTTTCGCACATACAGCGCGCTGTGCTTCGCGTGAAAATTACCATTATTTCGTCGCGATTAAATCTCGTTCAATCTCGAATATTTATGCGAATCCAGCGTTTCTCTAAACTTCACCCCTGACTTTTGACAATTTTAATCTCGATCTGTTTAAACATTGACTGATTTCATTTGCCGGTAGACTTAGTCCCTCTTGAAACTCAATTTTCCGCGAGAAAGACCCTTCACACGGCTGACCTTTCAGCCAGTATCGAACAAAACGCGTTCGTTTAAATCACGAACGGTCCTTATTAAAAAAGACGAGGCAAAGGGGGGAAAGGAAGCGAGCAACCGGTCGCATTCATGGGGACGTGCTGCATCGTGGCCGAGCTGGAAATCGCACGGCTTATTATTTAAAAAACGGATACGAGCCAGTGGACAGGGAAGAAGAGGAAACAAAGGGACGAAGAAAAAAAAAGGGGGCGACGATATCGCGTGGAGCGCTCCTTTTACGTGCGAGTCCGCTGAAAGTGGTGCGATACGATTTTCTGTCAGACGCAAAAGCAGATAAACCGAAAAGAGAGCAGAACGAAGAACGAAAAGAAAAGAAGTAAAAAAGAAACGTGGCTATAAGGCAGTTTCTGTCCCACTGTCCCTCTTTCCTTCTTTGTTACTTGCATTTGCTCGTTCCTCCGAAGGCTAATTTACTGCAGGCATTAACTTATCGAAATGTGTACACGCACGTGGCGAGAACCATTGTACGTACGATTCTTTCGGTTGAAAGTAATTTCTCTTGATAACAAGCTCGTCGGACTGACGCTCGCTTATGAGAATTACAGCTCTGCGAGCGGCTCAACCGGAATAAACGCTTACGGTACACTTTTGCTCGGTGATTCGAGACGTTTCCGACGCGATAAGAAGGGACCAGCTCACGCGCTCGAGCGGAATTCTTTCGCGCATTGCCGCCCCAGGCGGACGAACGTCGTGATATGGCTTCATCGTGCGAAATCGCGTTAACCCTCTTGATATTCCGCGTCCAATTATTATGACTCGTGCGCGTGTCATCGCGAGTTTCCGCTAGGCTGCCTGCTGTTTGCTTCAACGGAAGGAAGTTGTTACCAGGACGATAAACTTTCGAGTCTCTGGGAAAAGATTTCACGAGGAACCTATATTGGAACGTGACGATGGTTACGCTTCCAATATGGTGGCGAGAAAAGGTCAGGTTCGAGTTTTACAAGGTGCATCGATTAAGCTTCCTCTTCGTTCGGGACCATTCAACGATCGAAAGAACTAGCAGCTTCTTTATCACGGAAAACGTATAAGAGAGATTCAGAGGTTGTTAGGTTTCATGGCCGAGTTTCCGAAATGCCAAACGAAATTGAAGTTCCAAAGCATGTTTTAAAGTTACGTCTTCAAGATATCGATGACGACTCGCCGCCTAGAAGAGGTGGGATCTAATTGTAATATGTTGCGGAATCATCATCACAGATGACGTTCTACGATGCAATCATCGATAATATTTTTTCTTGCGATGGAATTGAAAATTCATTTGATCGAGCATTTCGTTTTAGTACAATAGCGTTTTGTTTTAGTTACAATAGCGTTCTGACAGTTTTTTAATCAATAGATGACGGTGATGAATTTTTCAAAATGAAATGCGACGTATTCCGTTGCGATTGAACGTTAGATCGACGCGTCCAATTTTAAAATGAGTTCACTTGTAAAAGAACGCTTTTTCAGGACATTAAAAGCTTAGAGTGTTTGCATATTGCTTTCACCGATAATAACACGTATAATATCACTTTGAAATGGCCTATATTTATCGAGGTTGAGCACAGAGTTGCCGCGATATCGCCGATCGTCTGCGCGCTTGGTATTGAGCAAACTCATAATCGTTCCGACTCGCGGTCCTCAAAGCAACTCTCGAACCTCGATAGTAGAAGAGGAACTTGTTTGACGCAGCCTAAGGCAGTTCGAAGTCTCACGCCACGAATTCTAGCCAGTACTTAATGTTGTTTCATTTGCAACTGCAATAAGTCTAGGAGACGCACTTGAAATCCACGCGACTTGTAATTAATCACGCTCTAAATCCTTCAGATATCAAGCAATTTATTTTCTTCGACAGATATTTCATTATTTCTATTATTATATCACGCAATTTTACAGTTTCATATGCAACGTTGCACGATTTTTATTAGTCAAATAAAGCGAAAAGCACTTAGTTATGTCGTTGGCATTTTATTTCAATTTCAATTTCATTGTTTTTTATTACATTAATAGCTGCAATATATTTTCTACTTCACAACATATAACTTCCCAACTTTTCAGGTGCTCGATAACTGTGCTTTTATTTCATATACCATTTATTTTTCCAAACATTACTTTCCCCGCACATGTTTTTATGGTTATTGCTTTTTTATTATCAGACTCTTCACACAAATGAATTTCGGTCTATTTTTGCAATTTATAGCAATTGAAAAAAAACCAGAACACGCTCTGTTGGCTTTAAATCTCGAATTTCTAAATAGAAATCGAAGACCCAACTCGCTACTGATCTTTTGGTATTATTCAGCGTTATCGTTATTTCTATTGTAAAAGAAAATCTTTTAGTTCAGAAAATGAAACATTTTATAAATATTCGCGAGTAGTTAATTTGGAAAATTTCCAACGTCTCTAATGCGGAAATTCTTCAAACTTCGTTTCAGATTAATGGTCGTAGTCGTGTCGTTATTAGGTTCCCGTAATTCTCGCGAGATAATTTAGTTCTTAAATTACATTAGCTGCGCTCGCTTTACATCTGTTCTCTGCTGCTTCTGTCTTCCGTTCGTGGAATCTCAACGGCAAACAAAAGGATCGTATCCATTTCCGCAGATATTAACTCGGGACATACCCGAAGGGATATATTCTGTGTGCGCGCCGACACTCGTTACAAGTACTGTGTAATTCCGTTGTTTGCCAGTCAACCGAAGCTCATCGCTTTATTTAATTAGAAGCGACAGAAACGCTTTTACCGTCCGGGAAAATGATAAATTGCATTTATTATAACGCTGTCATCTCTTGTAATTGTCATTATCTCGCATGTTTTAAACCGTTCCGTAACTTTTAATTCACTAAAAAGACACGTAACAGAAAAATAAATCCATCCTCATTCGCTTTCTCTTATTTGTCTTTCTCACGATTTTTCCCTTTTTTATCACACTCACTATAAAAAGTATCAACCGCTTGACCATGATACGTTAACTTTATTCTGAAACGTTCGTCTCAGTTGAAAAGGAAATAAAAGATTCTTCTTCCTTTACGAAATATACTTCGTATGTAGTGCGTACGTTCTCCACATTGTACCTATCTATAGTTTGCTTCTGCTTCTTGCCCTCACCCTTCCTTGTGCAAAAAGATCTTGAACCAGCGAATCAATACCCGCAGCTTGCACTGTGCTTAGCATTATAAAAACAAGGTGCTTCAAAACTGGATGGCTTTTCTGAAATTCTATCTCTTTATATTCGGCTAAGTCTAAATCCACGTTCCAGCCTCCGATCGACAAATCGATTTTGTTTCCACAGATTCCTCCCTATTGATGTTTCATTGCTTTTTGGAATTTTGTATTTTATTTCTTTCTTTCTTTTTTTTTTTTTTTTTTTTGTCGTATTTTAGTATTTTGAATCGGTTGACACATTATTATTCTTTAATTATGGGGCATATGCAACGCAACATACCTTCTGAGTCAAGGGGTGGAATTACCTTTGGCGTTACCCCGAAAGATTTTAAACGAAATCCTTATCGCGCGAGAAGAAAATTTCGATCTCTCTACGCAGCTTAGCCGGCAAAGAAGTTCTTGTTCGAATTATATCGGCAGGGTTAAAGCTTCTGAATACTAGTCATCGGCCGCCATCTGCGAACCGTTGGTCGAACAATCTTGGAAACTACAGCGCCAATTGCAATCGCGCCGCGTTCCAACGCCAAAACAGGATTCTGTGGATTGTTTTCCTCCCTTTGGGATTCCACCGTGCACTCTTTATCGGTGGCTAAACCGAGAAATCAAGTACACATCCGTGATGTAGGGGAACATTTCTGAAAGTTTGACAAATATTCTATCGATGTCTTCGTTCGAGAGGGATGAATTTTCGAAGGACGATTACACTACGATTCTTAAGCTCGAGTTGCTCAACAATTCCGCAACAATTTCATAAAACAACTCCCATTTTTTTCGATTTAAATTCAAAAGATTTTTGTATAAAATCGATCAAGAGAGGGATGTGGTGACCGTTGCGTATTGGCGTTGCAGTGTCGCGGTTTTCCACGGTTATTTGCGGCCACGTATACAGGAGACAGTGAAAAATCACGAAACCCCAAAGATACTACGCAACGGTCACCGCGTTCCTTTTCTGACATCGTCGAATCGCGCGTGGCGTGTGCAGCGAGGAACTTGGCGAGCGGTGAATTTGCGCGGCCTCTAATCAATGGTGCATTTTGGGCCGCGTATGTGCGCGTTTGTAACGATTAACTTCGTCCCAGATATCCAAAGCCCCGCGGCATAGAGAGCAGGTTTCCGCGCGTTATTCGGCTGCGGGTGTTGGCAGCGAGACGCGCCCAAAGTCCCAGAGAACAATTATTGATACAAGTCCTACGTTGAATCTGGGGTGCGCATAACAAACAACGCAGCAACAAGCACAGTCGCATTGCGATTTGATGATTAATTTAATGTCGGACTGAGCTGGTCCGTGTCGTGTATTTGGAACGATTTAAATGCCCTCCGTCGATGATAAACGCTCGTCCAATCCCCACTACGTGTTACTGCCTGACCCGAGGAGATTTTGCAAATTTACGGAAATGGGCGAACTGGCAAAGTGTGGTTGCTCGGATAACTTGGCAAGATAGAAATTGAAATTTAACTTCCATGAAGATGTAACATTAAGATCGGATGGCATAATCCTCTTTTTAGATTCAATCCTTTATGTTTGCCTGTGGGGTGACTCGTGGCTCTTTCGCACGAAAATGTAGCGGGATCGATGGTTTACGCGTTTGCACATACACGCGAAAAAATCTAGTTACGCCTCGTTAGCAGTATACAATTATTAGCCCGCTGTAAACTTCCACAGTATCCCTCGCTTTAACGGGCGTCGGCGTTGCGCAGCTTACAAGTCGTTAACTCGCGCCACGTTTCAGATCTTACGATATAGCGTTCCGTTTAAAAAATGAAGCAAACGATTCGGACAAACTTTGCTTGATTAACGCGATGCTGTGCGCTTGGTGAAATATGACTTTCGAGAATCCCTTCTATCCTCGTCTCGTGAAACATACTTCGAGTTGAATAAACGATAATTTGCTCTTCGATGGGATTTCGAACATGATACATCATATTCGTATTCCTTCCAGACGGTTAGTCACGATGTACATCCTCGTCGTGTGCTACCTCACGTGGATATCACAAGCTTCAGGGGTGAAAAACATCACACACGGAGTAACAAGACACCTTAGATCTATTGGGTTTCCCGAGGGCAGCGGCATGGGGGTAAAGTACAGAATAAATCGTTAATTTTTCATCAACTAATACTACCATTTATCCGTTAATTCGATGCTAACGTCGTAATTTGATCTCTCGCCGCGGAAACCTTCGGATAACAGGTAATACGAAGAAAAAAGTTGCATATCGTGTAGAGATCGTTTCAATCTAATCTATATGAAAATAAATGGTTATCATATAAAAACACACTTACGCATGCAGATATTCTTCGCCCTCGGAGTACCCATTGATATTCCCGACAAATCGGTGCTATTTTCTCTATACTTCGAAGCGAATTATGCTCTGCCAGGCGAATGGAACTCCACTTACTACTCGGATGAGCCGTATCTTAAGAAGCGAAGTCTGGATCGACGGTTGGCGTACGAAATTCTAACGAACAAATTGGAAAGGTGAAAAAACTGGTTAAAAATGAAATGTAGAAAAACGAGTCCTGGACAGATTAAATTAAAAGTTGTAATATCTTTATTTTTATAGCTTTGGTTATTCTGGAGAAAATTGTCTGCTAAAAATGATCTGTGAAGTTACTAACTATCCTTTAACTAGTAATGGGGTGCTTGGCGATGTACTGCAAATTTTATTTACGTGAGTGCTAAACGTACTTTAATATAAATGCAGTTTCGACAACAATTAAACGAATTAAATGTAATAGAACACGTTTCTGAAAAATCAATAACGTCATGCAATTTTTGTCACAGGCCATCCTCTTCGCAAAATGAGAATCTTCCGAGCGAGATCACTGAGGCCGAGTACACGAAAGATTGCAATTACCGCTATAAAAATTGCCCTCAAAGTCCATTAGACTTGATAAGGCGCCATGATCTCAACGATAATAGTTAGAGAAGCCACGATATTAAACGCAATCTTCATAATACACGGTATAGTTCACGGACTGCCGTCCGATAATGGAGCTTCTAAACACATAAAGATTTTTATACTTCCATAAATAATATTTTTTTTGTGTAATAGTATTGCAATATTTATTGAATCGAAAATACATACATTCCTTCTCGTACTTCACATTCGCATGATTTATTTTCGCTTCGAGGAGTATTTCCAAGTTTTTTTTTTACAAAGTAGGAGGTTTAAATCGAAAGTTTCGCGTAGCATACTACTATTGCTGCGAGAATAGTATATGCACATAAAGCGATTTATTTGTCTAAATCGACATCAAATATCGACAACATGATAATGAAATTAATAAGACTACTTAGAAACTATGGGGGAAAAAATATCATGGAAACTAATTCATTCCGAATTATCGAAAAAGCACAATACACACATTTCGAACAAAGCTCGAACTTCAAGACGGGAAAATATCGCTAAGAATGTATAGGTCATGTGCGTTCGCAATTTGTTTAAAGTAATTTCATTATGGCGACGTACAAAGTTTCGTAAAATTAAGAAAAGTCTTAATTTATGACGAGAAATCCTAACGCTGTATTCACAATTGTTTTTCACAGTGACAATGTATAGGTAACGATGCTCAACATCACAAATTCATGAACACAGAATAATGCACTAGAAAACGGAAATTTAGTCGTCGACGTCAGAATAAATTTCGAAACAAATGCATTTTTGCTTGCATGTTGATTAAATGCATTCTATTCTACGCTGTAATAATTTAGCTAAAAATTTTCACCGACAGATCGTAAACGCATCCGTGTTAGCTGGTTTGGCCAAACAAAACCTTCGAGTCCATTTCTTAAAATGACAGTGGACTTTTTTACAATGTAATTGTTAAATTAGTTATTCTCTTCTACATTCTTGATCAAAATTGGCAAAGTTCGGTCTTGATCCATTGTATTTCTATGTTGCAGATAGTGAGACACATTTTCATATACCAAGAATGTAATCACAGTCGCTGGAGTCACCCTGGTCAGGTTCGCGCTTAGACCCTTGTAAAAGCCTCGCCACCCCTCATACCTGCAATTAACCACCAGCAATACTCTTTCGTTAATTGCTTTCTATTGTTTTCATCGTTGATTGCATAGAACTTTCTCAATAGGCTACAATGTACGTTTTCATTCGCATTACAGACCGGCGTACGATTCTTGTCGTGATTCATTAATCAAAGCACCTCTCTGTCCCACTCCTTTCTTTATCTAAAAGGAAATAATCGTACGTCACGAGAATTATAAGCGATAACCATGCATTGACAACGATTATCGTAAACGGTGCACGTACTTTTATTGTTCAACGTCAAAGATGTAACTCCATTGTATATTTCAATTAATGTTCTTATTCGTTCATCGGTCATCAGTGTTACTTTTCGACACTTTTGTAACTTAGTTTGGTAAAGAATTGTATTCATTCATTGTATTTAATTGAACGCGTAAAATGAAAAAAGTGGGTGAAGGAGTTTCTCAAAATCTAGACAATTCCAATTCTACGTAGTTTATTTCTCATTCAGATGGTTTCACTTTGATACGTTTAGAGACTCATACAATTCCATAAATCATACAAAAACGTCCAAAAATCGTACCGCTGGTGGTTTAACAAATGATCCGTCTAATCGTAATTACATTCCATGTCTCACGTACACACAACACTCACCTAAACATACATGTAAACACATTGCTCTCTAACATATTGTTCGCGCGTTAACAACTGTGGTCCTGCCACAGCAGTTAATTCATTCGTAAATGTAGTCAAGGAGGGAAAAAATAAGATGATCGCCACAATCATCTAATTCGAAGGAAAATATTTGAACAGCCGATGGAAAGCCGGAATACATTCTCCAGATTCCCAATCGTTCGATAAATATTTTTTTTCCATTAAGCTCTACAAACATCATGCACAACCATTAAAAGCTTTGTGCTTGCTATTTTGAAAAGAAATAGCATCTAAATGATTCAACAGCTAGTTTATAATAAGAAACAATAAAATGTTGCTGCCAATGTTTATTAAGTCGTTCATAGTTTTTAAATAATGAATCCCAGTCACAATTAGAAATACGTATAAATAAATTGAACCTACTATCTTGAAAATTGCAAGAACACTGAATTTTATTGCTACATTATCAGTTGCACTGAGTACCAGACTCTGAACTTTGCAACATTCATCTATTGATCTTTCGAAAAGAGATACATATTCATTCCATACAGAAATATAACATAAATAATAATTAAACTGTAGATTATTATTACATTCCTACGTATGTTTTCATTTCATTTACTTTTAATCGAAATTTGCGTTCAACATTATGACTCGCAAATGACGCGAGGATCTGTAATTTATCTATTTATTTTAACATATTCGCACTAAAAATTGGTTTGCTGTAGTTTCATGGTGTACGCATGACTTGTTATTTATACAGTCATGTGACTTTTGATATTTCTACCTTTTGTTACATGTTGTACCTTTCGCCAGTTACATTTTTACAATAAAATGAGAAAGTACAAACTTTTTCTTTGATTAAATCTTAATGCACTTACAAACAATATTAATTTATGGCAATAAAACTATACATCATATATGTTATGAACTTGAGTGCCAGCCCAAAGAAAAATTGCTAATAAGAAAAATATCCGATCTTCTGTAGGATTTGTTTCGTTCCTCTTCTCGCGCGTTATAAAAGCAAATAAAATTATTCTATATGCGCGAAATGTCGAATAAATAAAATATATGCTTGATCTGTATAAATTACTGTATGTTCCAAAAATAAAATTAACGACTGTTTTTGATGTCAAGAAATAACAATTGTTCACTATGTTTTTAAAGTATTCCGTTATTATATGAAACAGTCACTTAGTATATAACGTGATCATAAGATAATGAACGTTAGAGACTGTTTTTAATTGCTCTAGTAACAAAAAAACTAGTGGATTGCTTATTCTCGAAAATAAGTTTAAATAAATTTAACGTCTATCCCTATAGTATCAAGGCATTTAACATTCAAAGACTCCAATAAAATGCTATTATTAAGAACAATAAAACTATTCCCAATAATATTGTTTGCTACACAAATTTCTTTTCAAAAGCGAGTTCCCAAAAATATTGTCTAAATAATTCAAGTAGTTACATTCATTACATATACTATACAACTACCTTTTTGAATTATGCTACTGAAATATATGTCTCATTAAACAAAATATTCAACGTTAATAAACAACACTTTCTTTAATTGATTAATGCCAATTAAGATCATAAAGTAGTTCGAAAAAAGTTGGCACTTCCAGGATAAAACTAATGTACTGCTTTGCCATTTGTATAAAAATATATATATGAGAAAAAAAATCGTTTTTCTAATAATACTGTTCCAAATGTACCTCTAATGAAAAAAAAGGTAAAAGTTTTAAAATACAACCAACACATGACCGTCACAAATAATAATTACCTCCAGATTATCTTTGTTAATTTACAAATCATATTTAGGGCTGGGAAAATCGAATATCAAAGCATAATTCTATTTTGGAAAATTATAAAATATTTAAATGAGATTAATATGTTCTTGTTTTCTTCTACCTTTAATAGTTTTAGATTAGTGTAATCTAAGGAATCAATGAGAGTTTGTAGGCACATTAGAAAATGTTTCATAAATTACGATAATTAAACATATATTTGGTGTAACGTGTAAAAGGTAGGGAGTTAAGCCTTTATAAAAACCCTTTATTCCTTCTGACCTCCATATCGATTGAATGCAATGAATGCTGCCATTATAGTTGTGGTGATGATCTTGAAGTCGTGCTCTAACAACTTGATAAGGATAAGTCGAGGCAGCGGCAATTAATTTTGAAACCGCCGCGAAGATGATATATTCCCATGTGCTCTGTAAATATAAAAATGAAGATAATATTTTTTCAGAATTGTCTTTCAAATGTCAAATTAATTCAGCATATATGTATAACTGCGCACTAAACTTACCAGTTTGCTGTCGATTGGTACATTTAAGTAATTATTGTACCAATTTTTCAGCTCTTCGTACACCATAAATTGGATAGCACCGTGGGAGACACCAAACATTCCAGGTACAAAACCCTGTAAACATACGTTTAATAAAATTTTATATTATATTTTATCATACTTTAATGAAAATACATTTAAAAAGGAGAATCAAATTAAAATCGAATGTTCCTTTTTGTTCGACCGTTTCGCGGGGAGACGCGATAGTTGAGAAGCGCGTCAACGGGAGTCGTAACTTCCCCTTACGATTAATCTTAATTGACGCCACAAAATGATCGATCCCCTACTTCCGTTAAGACAATAGGGGCGGTTGAATTAATTATAACACTTGCTTAACAGGTTGTAATATGCGATTTATTCCAACAACAAATGTAGACATAGAACGAGCAAATACAACGACGGTTAAACACAACTGCCGCGAAATACTGATGCTAAGTGTTATACTGAATCGAAAGGAACTGAACTCCGGTTTAGAGCGGACGTATTTATACTAAACCGGGGGTGGTCGCGGGTCGCCCCATCGCCGGTCATTTATGGGTGGAAATCCCGGAAAATCTGGCAAAACACATTTTTTTCCGCTTTTTATGAGTATATGACCTTTCCTGAATTTTATTGCGGTCCGGCTTATTACGGTACGCAAATGACCGTTCCGAGCAAGGGACGGACGTCCTGTAAAGTAACGGGACGTAACACTTTTTCACTAAAAGGAAATTTACTTACCCGATACAAGCCTCTGAATCCTTCGGTTCTGTATATCTTCTTAATTGCATCTACAGTTCCATTGTATCTAAGTGTTTCTGGAAGATGCTTATCGTCCATGTACTGTAAACACAAACGTGTTTTTACTACCCAAAGTGGATTTGTCATAACTAAAGTAAGAATTCCAGCGTCTGCTGCAGCGAACATGTGCAACGATGGTCCTAATGGCTTCCTACTATTTCCCCCTTGGATCCATGTTTTAATGGTATTATAGCTAAAATAAAGCAAGTTTCATATATTATTAACAAGGATTACATTAAAACCTTTTCTTATAAAAGTATTTAGATAATTTAAAACCCTTACAAAAAGAAGTAGCAACCCCATGCACCACCGGATCCTAGAACATTTGGTGTTACCCCTCTGTAAAGACCCCTCACTCCCTCAGTCTTAACAATTTGCATCACTGCGCTTTTAAGGCTTTTGTATTGTGGGCCCACGCGTGAGTGACCATCGCTAACTGCAAAAAGAATAGAGTGATGAGTATATCTTGTTTCCAGAATTGAAGGTGCAACTAGACAGAGCATGGCGAACTGCTAATATGTAAAATTCTTTTAAATGATACCATTGTCCAGATAACGTTCGCTATTTCTTCTCGTTCAACTCATGACGATAACGTTAAGAGAAGCCAAGTGATAAGCAAAATCTAATTATTTTTTCTCGCATCACGTGTCATAATTTATCTAATGGGCGTATTGCAACTTCAATCTCGTGACATTTTGACATACAATAGAAATCATATTTTATTCTTAATTGCATTGCACTAGATATTTCGACGAATTCCTTTTGAACAAACAATAACGTATATATCATGTTGGGTTTAATTCACTCGCCACAGCCACAGAAAGACGATTCTTCATTATTCTTTGTGTTCATAAAGATGTTTATTGCGGTAAATTATAGATGTGTCCACATATTTGTAAACGCATTACACAACCAACATTGCAACATTGCAAAACACTTTTAAATGGAATAATTAACAAGCCTTTCAACAACATTTACCATTATATTTTTCTGTGGCAATAAAATTGTCAACAGTTTCTGCTAAAACCATACGCTTGTATGTACTACGGTAATTATATTTCACCGACATATGTATGAAGAGAAATGAAACTTATTCGGAATCACTAAAGAGGTAACATTTGTGGCGGATCAAGCAGCCACATTTTCTATATATCCGCCACACATTTTCTATTTGCGTCTCGACGTGAATTTCCATAAAATATTAGATTAATAATTAAAATTAATGTTTCGATTAAATTATTAATATGTATAATTAATAATGCAATAATAATAGTAATGGAAATAATAATGCATTTTTTGCAGCATGTGTATTACCTATTATGAACTTAATTTTTCCTAATTTCGATTATCATCTTTCAGATAAACTTTCTATTCTACTTTATGAAATTTCTGTTCTGACAAAATTCGTTGTTCAATTTTCAAAAAAAAAAAAGATAATTATTTATAGGACGATCAAATATTTAAGTTACTTTACACGATATCAGGAAACAGACAAGGTTTATTAAAATTAATCTCTTTTTTTTAATGTACGAAATAATCACCTAATTATTTTTAAAAAGTAATTTCACGTTTTTAGTGTAGTTATTGCGAATCCGTCTGTCTCTTCAAACGATTAAATTATCTATTTAATTTCGCCACACGAGACGAAACTTTAATCATAAGAAAAACATTAAAATGTAATTGTTCGGACTCACGTGCGTCTGACGCAATGTGCAGAATTTCTTGCGATTTGGTGTGTAGCCAACGGATTTTACGACGAAAATACAACAACGACAATACAGGCAACGAGCTCCATGACATTATCGGCCTTTCGAAGATAGCGAGATCAAAAATTACGATGAAATAAGTTTCTATATAAACTCCTGTCATCTTAACGCTTCATTGTACGCGAAAGTTTCGATTATGCCTAAATGAATCGCTACTTTCGAATGAAATATGCTTCGAAATCTTTTAAAATTCAAAATCGTTTAACTAACAGAAATTACATCAGTAAATCGAAATATATTTCTTAGTATGCACGATGCAATAAATATTTGAATTACTTTGAGTTCGTCAGACTGAAGTTAAATACGTGGAAAAGAAGCAATACGAAACTATAACCGTTGCTCCTTGTATTGTATTGAATACCATTAGCGATAATCTGGTCGATTCCGAGTATGTAATCTTTAAATAATTTGAACATAACAGTATAATGTTAATGATAAAAGTCAATACAAGGTAACAAAAAGAATTTTCGGAAAACTCGACTTCTCCTGAAAATTCTTACATTTGAGAAGCAGTATAGTCGGAATGACTGAATAGAAATGTTAAGAAGGTACTAACAGTAAGATTCGCAATAACGTAAAACAAAGATATTCTTTAAGCCAATTTAACTACAGCGATGTCTACTTTCCATTTCTAAATGTGGTTGAAAGTTAACCATAACTTTCCATTCCATTTCGAGATACTTCATTCGTGTATTTTAAGATTATTGTATAATCTAAATTTTATGTATTACTCTCGCAAATTTCGTCATATTATTCACATGACAATTAATCTATACAGATTATCTACCTAACTTGAAACTCGCGCTCGCGAAAACATAAGAATGGCAACAGTGTAAGATGTACGCTTACTACTGCAATCACATGTCGCTCGCCATCTATGTGCTGTTACTAGAAATATAATTAGGCGAGAACACAAAGCGGTTTGTGGTGTCGCCGAAGGACTTAAATTTGATGTCACTATAAGGAGAAGATGATCACTGAGAAAGTTAACCTCGTATTTTCGCTCGATGATTTCATGTCCCTGTGTGCTCTTGATGCTTCGAAGAAAGCAAACGCACCTGATTTTGATATCCTGAATTATGCTTACGTAAAATGTAATTACAGTTTAATTTTTTTTTTTTTTATTTAAAACTGTATTCAACTGTTCGAGTCACTAACGAATTACAATGAAATTGTTCTTATAAACTAGAGACCTTTTTTAATTTTATGATCGCTATTACCTAATTTTGGATCGTTCTGCTGTGGATATGTCGAATGTAAGAATAAGGAACAAGGAAAGTGTTTGAGATATAGTAAAGACACTTTAGAAAATTCATATTTAGACAGATTGATTCAGAAGAATATAAATAAATTTAAGTCTCATACTGCAGTACCTGGGTCCGTTAGGGACTAGATTGGGACTAGTCGGCAAATGACGAAAGTCTATTTTTTTAAACTGATCTGTCTAAAGATTAATTCTATGAAGTATCTCATTGTATCTCAATTGCTTTCCTATTCTTACATTGGAGCAGCAAATTCAATCACAGCAGAGCGATCTAAAATCAGGTAAGGCGGCCAATTTGTGGAGAATGGTTGTTAATAAATTTTAAAGTACAACGTAGAGAATTTTTAATGCGTTAAAAATGAAAATTATCGAACGCGATATAGTTTTCTTTGTGATCGTCTTCTCCTTATAGTGACATCAAATTTAAAGTCCTTCGGCAACAAACCGCTATGTGTTCTCGCCTAATTATACTTCTAGCAACAGCTCGTAGATGTCGATCGACATTTGATTGCAGTAGTAAGCGTACATGTTACACTGTTGCCATTCTCATATTTTCTCGCGAGCGCGGATTCTGAGTAAAGTGAATAACCATGTGTACGTATATGTGATATCGATCATTAGATAATTTAAATAATAAACGTATTATGAAGATTCACACCAATTAACACAATCTCCAGTTCAGTTAAATACAAAGTCAAAGTAAAATGGCAGAAGTACTTTAAGTTTTACCGGGAGTTTAGTGAAGTAAGTAAAGTAAATTGCAAAGTAAACAATGTACTGTAAATAGAAACATGTAATCACGTAACAATACATAAATATGTTCGATTATCACTTGTCAATATAGTATTAAAATTGTGAAGAGAAATACAGAGAATTTTATTTAAAGGAACCAAATAACAAAAATCGATGTTAATAAACGTGACTTCTCGTCGCGTGGAGCGTACAGTATTTGTAATGCAAAGGTAATGGACATCGCTCATCTCTGTCTTTAAGCCGGTCAAAAATACTTTTCTATTCTTCTCAATGATGCCACGTGCTTATCTTGTTCGACCTTGTCAGCCAAACTGATAGGAGCGTCGACCGTAGACGTCACAGTTTTTTATTATACTCTTTTGTATCTAATTATTGCTACTCAATGTGTTAACGAACCTACACGTTATTTCGAACTACTTCTATATATATATGTGTGTATACAAAATTGGACCCACTATCTACCAACAGAGAATGACTAATATCAGACTTAGTACCTTGTTTCCTGGTTTTCCTCATGACAAGTTTAAATATAGGATGTATTTGCTCCAAATTTCCAGAAATTAATATTAGAGAAATTATTCAAGAAATTTTTATCAGAACATTTATTGTAGAAATTACTTATGCGACAATACTATTTTAGATTAACAATGTATCATCAGTGAATCCATAATACATGATATAGTAGATCTTATAAATGATATATAAAGTTTGATGGATGGAATATACAGTATTTTACAAGACATAAAAATAGAAACAGGTATTTCGAGCGCTTCAGGGATGTGTGAAGAAACGTTTGAAAATTATTTGGCAAAATAAAATTGTTACGGCAAATAGCATTGTTTGTTTCAAAAATGATTTCACTTACGAATATAATTATTACAATATTCTCTTCGATTGACGATTCTCCGTAATTAAACGATTCAACTATCGAGATATTCACTTTATGCAGCAATTATAAAATAAGCTGGATAATGTTATACTTGCGTGAGTCACAGAATAAAAGCAAAACATAGGGGAAAATTTTCTGTGTCTAACACGTATAAATATAGAATATAACACGTTCACCACGTGCATATATCGAATAGATCGAATCCGTACCCGCCATTTGCATCCATAGCCGTTATGTCGTCAGCAATGACACGCTCGAATTCGCTTACCTGCAAATCTAGTCTTGATCAAGTCCAAAGGATGCAACATCAGCGTAGAAACCACACCACCAGATACACCAGCGACGAGATGTTCGTACTTGAAGTGGCTCAGCACGGGCAAAACACGAGCGGTCCCCGGGGAACCACTGGACTTCATTGCCGACATTTTACCCGTGTCAAACTGCTCGTCGTTCGTTATCGATCCGTCGGTGGAAAATCCAGTTGCATCCTTCACAACGCTAGCAATATTCGCCTCCACTCTGCGGCATATCTCTTGATCCGCGGCAGGCAGTGCCGTTGCGTTTGCGGTAACGCGAGACACGGCCGAAATCGCTTCTACGGTTTGATACGTTCTTCCGTCTCGCTTTCTCCTTTTAACTGATTACGTAACGCAACAGAACATCACACGCACCGAACACAGACTATTGCCTGACTCAGCGACTATCCGCGTCAAACGCTTTGCGCACCACCTCCCTCTACTTTCCACTACCTCTACAGCATGTGCCATCTTTCTGGCTAAGAGAAAACAGGAACTCCTGTCGCGGGAAATTCAATTCAAACTATAAACGCGCGCCATTCTCTGCCGCCACTTGGAAACGATCATCTTTAATTTTTTTTAACATTACTTAATTACTTTGTACCAGAGGAATCTAAATTAAGACATTACAACTTCCATCTTTATGTTTCATGAAAAATCATTCAAATCCTCAAAAATGTATGTATGTACATTCATCTACAAAATTTCTGTGAAAAGTTACGAATTGATCACCTTATTCATTGTAGTGATAGTTCTACTATTAATAATATAACTTACAGAGCAATGAAAATGATGAAGCTGGAGCATCTAGAAAATATTTGAAAATATTTTTCATTATGTATTTTAGAAAATAAAAAAATACTTTACTAAAATGTAAATTTACACCTAATTAATGTAAATCTTAAAAGATAATAAATTTTGAATTACTACCATACTGTCAGGTAAATTCCTCAATAAATTAAATTTCGGATAAAATTACAAGTATTGATTAGCGAATCTAGCAAAGAAGGTGAGCTAGATAACAGGACGTTCGTTCGATAACGTTGAAAATTGCTTATCTTTGAATGTCTGATAGGATGAAACATGTATTGGCGATTGGTGATGAACGGATAACAGGTTTTTTACCCACTGTCACGATATAATATCTCAGTTACTGTTCTCCCTTATATCAGCAGTCAGTGTATTGAACAATCTAGTCTGTTGTATATTTTGTTTAGTGAACCGTTAAAAAAATCATTTGCATAAGTACGTTTAATTTTTAATTCAACAAACATTGCACTTAGTATTATATTTGCTAGAATTTTTAAAAGTAATTATCTATGTCGTTGTTAAAATGTTGTATAAAGTATGTTATGAATTGTTAATATACTCTTCCTGTTAATTAAATAAATTTCAGTGCTCAAAATTGCAAACGTAAACAACACATGACGGAAAATTTTTATATATTGTGAGATTTAAGTGGTAATCAGTGAATAATGTAGCTAGAATTATATAAAAATTGTATAATTATATATTGATAAATAAGTAAATGGATAATTAATTAAATAAGTAAATAATAAAGAAAACATTTCATTTAACTTGAAAAAGGAAGATTTTGCAACGGCGGATCATTGGTTTCAAAGCTTATATGCAGAATGGTAAGAATCTTGTACTTTACGTAATCTTTTTATTGAACGAAATATGTTTCTTGTGAATCGAAAGACGCAAAATTCGAAAAAACGTTTGATAGATATACGATTTCCTTGCAAATAAATTTTTTATCCGCATTTTACCAAATCTAATCGTATACATACGCCCGTTCTAGATGGTAAAGTAAGCTGGGATAAATTAATCATGTAATTATTTCACTATCGACATACATTCATATTTATATGGTATGAAAAATACTAAAATATTGACAATAAGAAGATATATAAGATCGCTTACTGCTAAACGTTCAGGGTCACCCTCATATAATTGCTCCTCGTTAAAAATCTATAAAACTGAAGATTACATTAATTGATTATACCTTTCAAGTTTTTTTAATGTATTCAACGCGCTAAAGAAATATATTTTAATGAAAAGAAATCCATTCAGAATGCATTGAGCATTCCAATTTATGTTTTCATTAATTATAGTTTAACGCATATGCGATATACATCATAAATAACGCAAACGACTAAATCCGTCTTACATATTTATTTAATATAAAATTTTAAAAAATAATGTACACAATATCGGTTCACAAATTGCAACACACAATAAGATTTTTATCACTCAAAAAACATTACAATGGTATATAAGAATAACGATGTTTGATTCATATATATAATCTCAGCATATGTGTGTTGTGTGTGTGTGTGTGTAAGCTATTCTGACTATTAACACTATTCAGTTCTCAAGCTCAGTTGTACTTTACGCGTCGCATAATTGTCTGCCTCACTTGCAATATTCCGGTAATTCTGAATCAGAATAAGTACGCAGTGAAAGGAAAGTACAATGTGGGATCACTTTGGTAGATGGATTTGCACATGTTACAAGAAGGCTGGTTATAAGCATTTGTGTCTTTTGGTGAGTGTGAAAGAGCATCTGATTGATAGGGACGACATTGAAGCTGAAAAAACGAAGGTCAAGGAGAAATTCATTATACGGTTAAATATATATACATTCATTCTGATTGTTTAGTCATTCATTCGTACTTTATGTTATCTGGCCATCTTGTACATTCTCTGCTTTATTTTGACATTTTGCGAACGACATATCTTTTGTTTAGCGTTCGATTAACTGCAGCTCAATAGAAATTCATAGCATCTGCCATCATATCATTATACTCTTTCGTGTAAATCAGTTTGCTACCAGTTGCTGGAGCAGCCGATGGTGGTCTACCACCATAGATTATTTCTTCCAACTTCTTTCCTAGAGCTAATGCTATCCTGTCCCTCACGTACGTATACCCACCTTGATTTTTATGTTCTTCTTGAAACCACATTATCTAAATATGCAAAACAAGTGGCAAGATCTTAGAACCCAGATTCTTACAAAGGAGAATTAGATTGGTTTACCTTAGAGTTCGGATATTTTGCTACTTCTTCCGCGAGAAGGTGATACGGGAATGGACAAAATTGTTCGAGACGAATGATAGCAATTTTATTTTCCAATTGTTTCTCCTGACGTTCCTTGACTAAATCGTAATAAACTTTTCCGCTGCAAATCAACACTTTTTGTATGTTACCTGGTTTGACAAAAGGATCCGAAAGGATAGGTTTAAATGATGTGCCAGGTTCCATGTCGGAAAAAGACGATAGGGCCATTGGATGACGTAGCAAGGATTTAGGCGTCATAATACACTGCATGAATAGATAAATGGTCATGCCTGGTTTTATGTAAATAATAGATGTAGTTAGAGTAAAATCTGCCTAACCAGTGGTTTTCTGAAAGGCATGTGAATCTGACGACGAAGAGCATGGAAAAGGTTTGCGGGTGTCGTTAAGTTGCAGATTATCCAATTTATTTCAAATAATTGCCGCGTCATAATTTGTTCCACGGTCTCTCCTTGGGGTGCCCCCGGTTCCGTACCCGGAAGATAAATATAATCATCGTCGCAAAGCTCGAGATATCGCTCGATCCTCGCGGATGAATGTTCAGGTCCCTGACCTTCCATTCCGTGCGGCAAAAGTAAAACTAATCCTACTTGTCTACCCCATTTCGATTGGCCGGAGCATAAAAGAGTGTCTATAGTAACCTAAATATAATTAATTTTGTCTAATTTTAAATCTTCATCTTATAATAACAGAGATTGTATCAAATCAAAAAAACGATAATATATGATAGTGATAACATTATTTTCGAAAACATACATATTGATCTTTCGCAACGAAATTAAAGGGTATCTTTTGTAAAAATGATATATCGTTACGAGTACCTGACACGTATTTGCGAAATCACCAAACTGGCCTTCCCACATCGTCAAAGCGTTATGATTGTAAGCCGAGTAACCTAACTCGAATCCTATACTCATGATCAATTGCAATTCATCAGTTTCTTATCGTAATTGCTTTTTCAGAAGATATTTCCTGTTTACAAGACTCACCGCAAACACCATATTCCGACAACGAAGAGTTAGAAACCGTGTATAATGCTTGTCCCGGAAACACATCGTGCAGAATATTTTTGAATGTTTTATCCCTCTTTTGATCGTGAATAATGTGAATGCGGTGAGAAAAGGTGCCTCGCTCGACATCCTCACCGGACAACCTCACGTGGTGACCTTCTTTCAGCAGACTGAGAAACGCTAAACATTCACCCATCGCCCAATCTGCTTGCCGAGCTTCCATTAACTGCGCTCTTTTGTCCATTACCCTCAGCACCTGCGTTAAAACATTAAATCATTTCAGAAAAGCTATCTCAGTCAAACACTTTCCAAGAATACTCTGATAGGATATCAGTATGTTCTCAGTATCGAGAAAAACAGCTAAAACGTCTAATATGTTGAAACACGGAAACACTTAAAAAAAAAAAAAAATAGACCATACCTTAATGTTTATTCACTTAATCACCGTATACCTGACTATGAGGATCGATATCTTTGGGAGGAGTTGATATCGCTTTGCAAATTGTCTTCATGGTTTCTACGTCGATGCCTGTCGATGGTATCTTATTGTTGGGACTTTGATTAGCAAAGAAGTCAGACCACGGTATATCGTGCCAGTCGCGCAAGTGCAACGAATCTATTGTTTTCGCCTTTTCGAACTCCGTTTCGCAGTAGTGAAAATATTTTTCAGTTTCCTAGACGAATTGAGAAATAGCAAGAGATTGCATAGATCAGATAACTAAAAACTTATTAATATATGGAATAGTAATCAGATCTGTATGCACTTCTTTTGCAATTGCTTCGGTAATAACTCCTTCTCTGAGCAACTTTTCGGTATAAATAGTAAGTACATTCGGATGTGTCTTTATACGTTTATACATTAATGGTTGCGTAAGCATCGGCTCGTCCAATTCGTTGTGTCCGAATCTTCGGTATCCCACGATGTCTAGAACAACGTCGTTGTGGAACATTGTCCTGTATCATTAATTTCTAAGTGACAGAAAAGTGATTCCTATACTGATATAAAAATAGGACATATATGTACCTATACTCTGCAGCAACTTTGCTACAATAAGCTACTAAATCAGGATCGTCAGCGTGCATATGAAATATAGGGGCATTTACAACACGTGCTACATCCGTGCAATGAACGCTGGATCGTGAATATCTTGGATCAGTGGTGAAACCGATCTAGATTTGATTGATATCGTTAAAACAATTGATCATTTATTAGGTTCGATTGAAGTAACAAATCGTTACCTGATTGTTAATTACGAGATGAAGGACGCCACCAGTCGTGTAATTTGGCAAATTAGTTAAATGCATTGTTTCATAAACGACACCTTGCCCCGAAAACGCGGCATCACCATGAACCAAAATAGCCATAGACTTTTTACCGACTGGAATAAGCAAGTTTTTAATCAGAAACTTCTTGATCAACAGTCAATACAGATGCATACGTACATTTAGCATCGTCCTTTTCCACTTGTTCGGCTCGAACTCGTCCAACCACGACAGGATCGATTGCTTCCAAATGAGACGGATTAGCCATCATAGCAATGAGAATCTTCTTCTTGGATCTGCGAACAATTTCAGCTGAATTATTTATAGTTTCGTTAATTGTGTCACCTATATAATAATGTGATTTTTTACCTTTCCAATATCCTTTCCGCGTGTGTTCCCAAATGATACTTTACGTCACCAGAACCAAAACCTTCCAAAGGAATCGGATGAAACTGAGTAAGAAGTTGATGCAGTGGTTTGAAACAAACATTGATCAACGTGTTCAACCGTCCTCGATGAGCCATTCCTATCACAGCGCTTTCTACTCCTGTAAACATGTTACATATTTCGCCCAATGCAAATGAAAATAGCTTTTTCAATAATTCATCAATTTTATTACCATTTTCTGCAGATGTTTCTAAGCACTGTATCATCGATGGTATGAAAGCTTCGCAGCCCTCCAAACCAAATCTTTTTTCAGTAGGGAATTTTCGCGCTAAAAAGCCTTCGAACGTTACTGCTCTCATAATGTTTATCCAAATGAACTTTCTATGATCAGCTGGTAATTCCCAAGCTCCAGGTACTTCAAACTTCTGTCTCAACCAATCTAACTGGAAAAGATTTGGTGAAGTAATTCTTCATATAATACCCGATGTAATGTCTAAGTCTCAAAAACCTTTTAACGACTACTTTTCTTTTATTTAACAATCGAATTACTTATTTTTCTTGTTCTTCCTTATTCTCTTTAAGAGATGATACTTACTACACCAAGATCGTGAATGTAGGTGTACTCGAGACCTAAATGACCACAATAAACTTGATTCAATCTCATTAGTATTTCGCGCAAAGGAAGATTTCGTCTAGGACCACCAATCACGGTGAATGGAGCAAGCGGAAATTCTCTGTCCATATCAGCCTCGGTCATTCCTTTCAAATGTTCACGCACCACGATCGCGGGTGGTAAATTAGGAGTGCCTTGAAGCTTATGCGACTCTGGATTTTGTATGCCCAACGGATCCGTATCGGCTATTAAATGACCACGTGCCTTAAACAAATCAAGACGAGCCTGACAATCTATTCAAGTGGATTTACTGAGGTAGATTTAACTTTAGGTCTTGATTTATAGGCAATACCTGATAAGCTCGAATTGTGGCATTAATATCAAGAGCTCCATTTATAAATTGTTCACCTTGCATGTCACCATTTGACCTTGATCCTGCACTCCGTTGAGAACTTGATGCTGTTCGGTAACAAGATGACGATATATTTTATTCTAAACGCAGTACAGTGCAAAAGTCATCGGCCATCACTGAATAAAAATATTTTGTACTTACAAACGTGTTTAATTCAAGAATGATTGGTAGCTCGCTAAAAAGATATCCAATAATTTTAAATAATTAATGTTTTACGTAATTCTATTCTATCCTGTCGACAGCAAAAAATCTCTCGCAATTCTCGTCAAACAATTTTTTAATAAACTCGCATCGTACTATTTGCCACTTGTTGAGTTAGATATCATATTGGTATGATCAGTAATTTCTGCATCCAGAGTTGGTGCAACTTTCTGCGCATTCTTTTGTTTTTCCCGTCCGTCACGTGTTTTTTATCTTAGTATCTGGTGTTGTAATTGGCTGTACAAGGTGGTGAATTACAGAACGTACAAAACAAATCTGTGTGAATCAATTAAATATCAAAACCTAAACCTATATAATAACAGGTTATGGGCCCAGGACAACTGTGCTATTAAAGATATTCATTCGTTGAGTTTTGTTTCTGTGAATATCCGAGAAAAGGCGACGCCATTGCCGACCAGGAGAAGATGAGCGATACGGACAAAGACATGAATTCGATTTTCAACAAGAACAACTACGAATATTGGAAAACGATAACGGAAGCATCTATGGTTTTCCTGGGCTGCTGAGATGCGGTAGATCCAGGATTGACTGCAGCAGAAAGGGCGAAACCTGAGTGCGTCAAACTGGATAACAAGGCACGTGCATACATTTTCCAGCACTTTCGCCCCAAGTACTTTACGGACATCAGCGGTCTGAAAACAGAGAAGGAGTGCTGGAAAGCACTGGAAGAAATCCATGGGAGATCCACATCGATGGATATTGCCATGTACCTGCAGGAACTGGGCACTATCGAGAAGACTTCGGGCATGGATATCTCCACGTACTGTGAAAAAATTCAAGGGCTGTATGACAAGTTGTCGAAAGCGGGCATTAAATTCGAAGATCACGTTGTGGCATCTTTTGTTTTGGCCGGACTTGCGACAGATCCAGATTATTCGATTTATGTCAGAATAACGAAGATTGATGAGAATCTGACTACGAGGGGGATGAAGGCCGACTCGAAGAAAGAAGAATCGACGTGGCTGCGGCTGCGGAGTCGTCCGAGCAAGACAGTGCGTTGGCAGCCAGAGGACAGAGGAAATCCAGGTCGTACCAAAGCAAAGATGGCGCGAAGCCGAAGAGCAGAAATACAAGTGATCAAAGATGTTACAAATGTGGAAAATGGAGCCATATTTCGTACCAGCGTCCAGGGGAAAAGAAGATAAAGAAGAGAAGAAACCCAAGGAGAAGGAGAAGAAGAAACAAGAAGACGAGCCAAAATTCAAAGGGCTCATCTCAGCATTGGCCTTATCCTTCATCAGCTGTTTGGAAAGGGAGAGATGTACTGCTTTGTGGATTTCGTACCTACGACTGGACATACCAGGATTGGTAAGGGGCGTCTGGAGGTGAAGGGGAAGGAAACAATCTTTGTGAAGGTGGCTGAGTCCTGTGGGGGTTGGACCTTTTCCTTGTCAGATGCCCTGTGGGTACCTGAGATAGATGTAAATCTAATCTCGATCAGACAGATAGCAAAGAAGGGTGTTACTACTGTGTGTGAAAAAGATGAGGCTGTTGGAACGCATGATGATGGTGACATTGTGTTCACCTCAAAAGTAGAGAGTGATTTATATTATTTGAAGACTGTCCCTGATGAAAGTTATGTTGCGAATGTCTCTGTGAACAACAATAGAAGCGAGTTTGATAACAGTTGAAGAAGGTTGAAGTCATTGAGACAAAAGCGTTTAGTAGTGTTGTGTCTGCATGGAAATGCAATGAGCAAGATACCTGTACCGGATGTGAAGGAAGACTCGAAGAAACCTGATGAACTGTGTGGTGTCCGTGTGAAGGGTAAAATGACAAAAGTGCCATTTCCATGGACAGCTCATCATAAGTGTCAGTAGAAATTGTCCACAGTGATGTCAGTGGTAGAGCTCAGTGTAAAAGGTTAGGTGGAGGAAATTACTTCGTGACTTTTATTGATGATTTTTCTTACGTACGTTAGGTACGTTAGTACCTATATACTATAGTTTATGTACGTTAGGATCATTAATAGAAAGAGCAAAGTATTTAAATGTTTCAAGGAATATCAGGCGGAAGTGGAAGCCCTACATCATAAAATTCCATTGGAGCTATGGAAAGGTGAGAGATGCGACATCCAAGGGGAGATTAATAGACTTGGATGCAAAGTTTGGTACCTGATAACCCCAAGTGGAAAGAAGTTTGATAGCAGGGCAGATGAGGAGATTTTTGTAGATTACGATTAACAAGTCAAGGGTTATAGAATCTACTTGCCTAAGACCAAGAAAGTAATAATTTCCTGTCATGCGAGCTTCGAAGAAAATGTGTTTCCCTGTAAAGATATTAGTGTGGACACGAGTAAAATCAAGGAGAAATTTTCTGAGTGGATATGGGACGTTGAGGACTTTGAAACCAAAAAAGGAATTGAACCAGTCGACATTGAGGTACAAAGTAACAATGAAAACGATGAGGGGAAAGGTGATTTCTTCGTGGATAATTTAATTAATGAAAATATTCAGGAGGAAGCTGTGACTGTACCTGCTATACCTAGGAGATCAGCAAGACTACATAAGCCAAAGAACTGTGATAGTTGTGCTCACGTTGCGGTAGGTTGTAAAAATCAAAATTTGTGTGTATCTGTTAATGTGTATGAAGCCTTGAAGGGACTTGATGCTCAGAAATGGATAGTGGTAATGTTGAAAGAGTTAGACAGTCTTGTGAAGAAAGGTGTGTGGGACATAGTGTTAAGGCCCTCGGGTACAAATGTCATTGACTACAAATGGATTCTTGCTATAAAAAGGGACTCTGATAGATATAAGGTTAGACTTGTAGCTCGGGGATTCTGGCAAAGACCTGGAGTAGACTACTCAGAGACTTTCAGTCCAATTGTAGAACGTAAAACCCTGAGAATCTTACTTGCTTTGTGTGCTGAAAATGTCAAATGTGTGTTTAACAGTCCTTTTGATGAGGAGATATATGGAGCAGCCTGTATTCTTTGAAATTCCAGGAAAGGACAGGACTGAATATGTATGTAAGCTTAGGAAAATAGGTATGGGTTGAAGCAAGCTGGGAGAATGTGGTTTAAACATATAAGCAGTATTTTCAAGGGTATGAATCTGAAACCGTGTCTGAGTGATCCATGTGTGTATGTGAACGTATCCAAAGACTAAGACTAAGTATTAAGGAAAAACTAGATGTCAGAATGTTAGGTGTTGACACTCAGTTTCTGTCCGTCCATTTGAGTAAGCCAAATGGTACTATAGTTGTGTTTGACCAATCAGTGCAGATAAGCCAAATGTTAGATTTATTCGATATTACTCATGATACTAGGGTGTCAACACCATTAGCTAAGGAGTGTGAAGCTGGTTTTGACATTGAGCGCGATGAACCTTTTGATAATAAGCTGTATGAACCTTTTGATAATAAGCTGTATGAACAAGCTTTTGGGCATATAATGTATGCCGCTACTGTGAGCCGCTCTGATGTCGCATGTGCAATAGGTAAGTTAAGTCAGAAGTGTGCAAATCCTACTGTGTATGACTGGAAGGCAGTGAAGCGTGTTTTTAGGTACCTGCTAAAGACCAAAGATTTAAAGCTAGTATACCAAAGAACAGGACAACCGTTGAAGGTGTTCTGTGATTCAGATTTTTCAGGGTGCTCAGTAGACAGAAAATCTAGAAGTGGATATGTTTTCATATTTGCAACCTATCATATCTCAGACGACTTATGAAACGGAATTTGTAGCAACGCAGGAGGCAGCAAGGGAGACTGTGTGGATATCATTACTGTTAAAGGAGTTAGGCCAATTGTCATATTATCCCCGTCCATGCAAAATTCTCTGTGACAATATTGGAGCTATTTCATGGTCTTCTATTTCATGAGGTAGTCGCTGAGAGTTCTAAACATGTCCAAGTTCATTATTTTTACGTTAAGAATTGTGTGTCAAAGGGTATTTTAGATTATGTTTATGTGCCAAGTTCTGAGAATGTTGCAGATATCCTTACCAAAGGTTTGAATAAAATTAAGACTCAGTATTTTACCAAAGCGATAGGACTTGTAGAAACTACTGATCAAAGGGGAGTGTTGAGTTAGATATCATGTTGGTATGATCAGTAGTTTCTGCATCCAAAGTTGGTGCAACTGTCTGCGCATTCTTTTGTTTTTCCCCGTCCGCCACGTATTTTTTATCTTAGTATCTGGTGTTGTAATTGGCTGTACAAGGTGGTGAATTACAGAACGTACAAAACAAATCTGTGTGAATCAATTAAATATCAAAACCTTAACCTATATAATAACACCACTACATATGTCTTTAGTATTAGGTCGTCCAGAAAGTTCTTTTCGCGTTCGCCGCTCGGGGCCTTATCTCGTTCTGCTTAAGTAAACAAACCACCAGATCACTCTACCGTCAATCGCGTGGTCACTAGTTATCCTCTGGTAAGGCAAGAGAATAGTTCTCGACGTTAGTAGAAAATGTATCGAGTGCTTTTTGCATGGTGAAAGATGGAAGACCAAAAGAAGCATTTTCGTCACGTTACGTTTCACCGCTTTAAAAAAGACAGTACGCCTAAAAACACTACAAAGGAGATTTGTGACGTTTATGGTGATCGGTCTATAACTGTTTAAACAGTCCGGAATTGGTTTAGGAGGTTTAGAGCCGGAAATTTTAATCTGAAAGATGAAGATCGCAGCGGACGGCCATCCACCATTGTTACTGACCTTATCAAGGTCTACCTAGATGAAAACCCAAGGTCTAGTGTTCGTGAGATAGCAGATGCTTTAAACATTCCGCGAACAACGATTCATGAGCATTTAACAAATCTCCACCAACTGGCAGAGAGCAATCTCCTGAATCGAATCTCGACATGCGATTTGCTAATTCAACGCAACAAAAGAGAGCCATTTTTAAAAAAAGTTAATTACTGGGGATAAGGAGTTTCGGTTCGGACCGGTGTGAGGCTGACACGCGAGCGGAAAGCTCTGTGGAAAAAGTGAAATTTAAAGGAAAAAAAAGGAAAAGGAAGCATAGAGAGGCAAGAAGAGAGGAAAATAAAGAGTGAACATACGAACAGAAAGTAAAAGAAAAACGAAAAAGAAGACAAGAACGGGAGAGAGCTACAAATAAGAGAAATTAGAAAAGAAAAGGTTAGGAGGCCAAAAACGCGGCAAAACAAAAGTAGGGCACGGAAACGACAGATGGCGACAAAGAGAAGACCAAGCAGCACTGATAAAGCGGAAAATAAGACAGTCTTCAAAAATACACTGGATAAATACCGATCGACAGAGAAAGAGACAGCAGACATGGAGAAAGGAACAGAGGCAATGATGGAAAAGATGGAGAAAATGGAAAAAGGACTTGATGATCAAGGAAATGAAAGCTATATTCGAAAAATAAGTGGAGGAGATGAAGAGGCAATTAAAAAAGAAAAGGGAAAGAAGGGAAAGAGAAAGGAGAGTGGGAAAAGGAAAAAAAAGAATTACTGGGAAGAATCAGAAGAATGAAGGAAGATATGGACAGGGCAGAGAGAGAGAAAAGAAGAAAAAACATAGTAATCAAAAGAGTGGACTAGGGCGAAAGAAGCAATAAAGAGACAATAAAGGAGTTCATAAACGAAAAAATGAGACTAGAAGAAGTAGAAAAAGCAAATATGATAAAGGTGGCGGGCAAGAACACAATACCAGTGGTGACGTTGAAATCGATGGAGGAAAAAGTAAGGATAATGAAGGGGAAAAGCAAACTGGAAAAGGGTATATACATAGATGATGATCTGACAAGAAAAGAAAGGGAGGTCCAGCAACACATAAGAAGGGTAGCCAGAGAAAGAAGGGAAAAGGGCGAAGAGGTAAAGATAAGATACAAGAAACTAAAAATAAAAAACAAATGGTACAGGTGGAACAAAAATGAAGACAGGCTGGAAGAAGAGAGAAAGAGAGGGGACGAAAAATGAAAAAAGAGGAAAAAGGGGGCGACTACAAAGGGGATGAAAGTGTGCTTCTGGAATATAGCAGGGCTAACAAGCAAGGACAAGGAGGTGTGGGAATATCTGAAGACATTTGACATGATCGGACTCATATAAACATGGATAGAGGGAGGCAAATGAGAAAAATTAAAATATAGACTACCCAAAGAATTCGACTGGAAATGCAGAGCAGCAAGGAGAGTAAGGAAAAAAGGAAGAGCAAAGGGGAGGGGGAATAATAACGGGTATAAATAAAGAACTAAGAGAAATAAAATATAAAGAAATAGGTGATAATATAGTCGAAAGAAGAATAGTATATAATAACAAGACGTATAGGATTATGGTGGTTTACAATCAAGATACAAAAGGGACATGGAAGAAAATAGAGGAAAGAGAAGAGGAAGTGATGATCATCGGCGGAGACTGGAACGCAAGAACGGAAAAAGAGGGAGGGCCTATAAACTAGAGGAGGGCCTAAAAAGACAAGACAATAAATATGGAAGGAAGAACACTGCTAAAGTATCTGGAAGAAAGAGGCTGGACGATAATCAATGGCAGAGACAAAGAAGGAGATGAGTGGACCTATATTGGGGAAAGAGGGAATTCAGTAATAGACTATGTGATTGGCAACTAGGTGGCAACAGAAGAAATAATTGACATGAAAGTAGGAAAAAGAACAGAATCGGATCACATGCCGTTAGAAAAAGAAATAAGGGAGCCAGAATTAAGAAAAAATGAGGAAAAGAAGGAAGAAGAGAAGGGAATGGACAAACAAAAGTGTAAAAAAATACTTGGAGGAATGCAAATACTGACCCTGCAATGGAAGAACAGTAGAGGAAATGTGGACAGAAATCAAAGAGAAGATAAACGAAGCGATGCAAAGAGAAAAGTGAAGATAAGGAAATGGGGCATGGGAGAGTAAGTGTGGTACAACAAGGAGTGGAAAGAAAGGAAGAGAGAAATGAGAAGAAAAATGGCAAAGTTTATGAAAGAAAAATGCAGTAAAGAATCTCTCCTACAGGAAAAAAAGGCATTTAAACAGTGGTGCAAACAAAGAAAGGAAAGACACGAAGAAGAAGGAATGGAGAAAATCAAGAAGATCAAAACAGAACAAGAAGCGTGGAAATACATAAACAAATATAGAAGAAGTAGAGAGGGTATAGATGAAGAAATAAGCGAAGAAGAGTGGAAAAATCACTTTATGGAAATTTTGGAAGGAACAGGGCATGAAGGGGACAGAAACGGAAGAGCATCGAGCAGAAGAGAAAGTAACGGAAGAGAGAAAAGATAATATAGAAAAGGAAGAGGTGATCTACCAATTAAGAAACTTGAAGGAGAAGAAAGTAACAGGAGAAGACGGGCTAGAAAATAAGGTATGGAAGTATGCACCGAAGGAAGTAGGGGGAAGCGTTATGGGATTTGTTAAGGAAAATATGGAATGGAGACGGGATACTAAAAGATTGGAAAAAAGGAGTAATATGTCCGATATACAAGAAGGAAGACAAGAGAGCAGCGAAAAGCTACAGAGGAGTAACATTAATGAATACAACATACAAGATCTACGCAGAGATACTGGACGAACGGCTGAAGGCAGAGATAGAAACCAAACTGGAAGAGAGTCAATTCGGGTTTAGAAAAGGAAGAGGAGTGATCGACGTGGTATTTGTGTTAAGTCACATTATAGACAAACAGTTGGGTAAAGAAAAAGGAAAACTATATGCCTGCTTTGCGGACTTAAAATCGGCGTTCGACAGGCTAAACAGAGAGAAATTGGAAGAGAAAGTGAAGAAAATGGGGGTCAATGAAAAGCTAATTAGAAGGACAAAGGAGCTGTACGCTGAAACAAATAATGTGATGGACAATGAGGAGAGTCAGACAAAGATGCCCGTTGAGCCCGACGTTATTCAACATTTACATGGCGGAGCTGGAAGAAGAATTAAGGAAAGGGAGCATAGTGATAGGAGAAAGAAGGTATGGTCGCTAATATACGCAGACGATATTGTGCTCATGGCAGATAGAGAAGAGGAGCTAAAGGAAATGCTAAGGAGATTTGAAAAATTTTTAAAGGAAACTGAATTGGAGCTGAGTACGGAAAAGACCAAGATAGTAATATTTGAAAAAAGAAAGAATAAGAGCAGAAAAAAAATGGAAATGGGGAGAGCGTGAATTAGAAGAAGTAGACGAGATAAGATATCTAAGGTACATACTATAGAAAAGCGGCAGTGATGAGAAACACACAAGATAGGAAAAAGAGAGCAACAATAGCAATAATAAAAGCATGGAGCATAGGAGAAAGAATTTTCAAACAGGACTACAAGAGGAGAATGAAGATGTTTGGAGCACAGGTATGGGGCTGGAACATGGAAGAAAGACTGGATAGAATATAAAGAAAATATGTGAAATGGATCTTAGGTCTAGACATGACAATACCAAACTACATCTTGATAGAAGAATGCAAGTTAACAGAAATCAAAGAAAAAGCATTAAGAAGAAATAAAACCGAAAGCTCGTCCAAAGCAGAAAGGCGCGGACTAAGTAATAATAAATAATAAATAAATAATACTGGGGATAAAAATTGGATTCTCTACAACAACACTGCGCTCAAGCGATCTTTAGGTAGCAAAACCTGGACTTCACCTGAAGAAGGTGGTGCTTTCAATTTGATGGGACTGGAAGGGTATTCTCTACTACGAATTACTTCCAGAAAAGCAAACCATCAACAGTAAAAAATATTGCACCCAACTCGAAAAGCTTAAGGAAGCCATTATCACAAAATGTCCTGAAGTGGTGAACAGACGTGGCGTCGTGTTCCACCACGACAACACGAGGCCACACGTTTCTTTAGCGGTGCGAACGAAACTTCTAGAGTTTGATTGGGATGTTTTACCACATCCTCCATATTCTCCAGACCTTGCACCATCGGACTATTATTTGTTCCTCTCTCTAAAGAATTTTCTTCGCAATAGAAAATTCAAATCAGTAAACGAAGTGAAAAACGGCCTCGAGAAATATTTTAAAAGTAAGCCAAGAGAATTTTAGGAAAATGGCATTTTGAGGCTCCCGGAGAGATGGCAAAAGGTGGTAGAAGAGAAAGGATCATACATTATTTAAGAAAGGTACACAGAAGGAAATATATTTTATATTTACCTCCTATTAAAAAACGAAAAGAACTTTTCGGACAACCTAATATCTCGAACAATTTATTTATATTCTTTTCTTTACTTTCCTCTCCATAAATATACTGGCTCTAGATCATCTCATACGTGTTTTGTAACATTTAATTTACCGAAGTGCCTAGAAAAAATCGTGACCCAAAAGAAACGACGAACAAGTAGTATCGTTAAATGAAACATCTAAAGATTTGTTTCTATGCAACTGCGGGTAGAAATATTTCCTGGAAGTATGATTAATTACCATCGTAGTAGGCTATCGTAGATGGCCCAAGACTTGTATACTATACATGTATAGTTTTTTTTAGAAAACCATATCGTAATATTACATACAATAAAACTTCGTTTATATATAATCTTATTGGGCAACAAGTAATTTATATAAACGGAATTTTATTGTAAGCATACTTATTAAACTCTAGAGAAAAGACCACCTGATAATGAAAAATTTGACGGTTTCACGCTAGAAGATAATTCAACTCGGGTGGATGCAGGTATTGTCAAGTTAGAAGCTGATGGATTCTCCGATGAGGTGGAGGGTTCCGGTGGGCTGGAAGCTATCGGTTGCGGTAGATTATCAGCATAAGTTAATCTAAAATACGAATCCCACGAAGCGCTGACGGACTTCGGGTCTTTCCTCCACAACTGATACATGTGATCCAAGTACTGACTGTTATTCATATTCAACACGTAGTCGTATTTATTGTCCTTACGACCGCCTTTCTGGTCATCATGGTGGAAACGCACTTTGCACTGCTGCGGCTCGAACGGTACGAATAGGCAACGTTTGAATATTCGATGTTGCTCATTACGGGACTTGAACAAGCGATTCACACACGAGACGAAAAGTCGGAAGCTATTATAAGATTGTGATTTCGTGTACATGTCCCCATTTGATGGTATTCGCGATCAAGATACTGAAAATTTGTTCAAACACTTTCGAAATTTTAAATTTAATCGTCAAACGTACCGCATCGCATTTGAACCGAGAATCATGACATCGTGACACCTGACTGTTTGGAAAGTTGCTTTGTCGACCAGCTTCAGCTAATATTCTTCAAATTCTTGTACGAAGTTGCTCATCTTTCAAAGTTAAAATTTAGTACTTTGCCTGTTACGATAAATTAAAAGGAAATAATTTAAAATAATCATTCGTGTTCGAATTTGCAGAATGTGTGTGTGTGTGTGTGTGTGTGGGTGGGTGAGTGGGTGGGTGCGGTTGTACCTGGATACATGTATATTCACATGTTCCTTAAAGGAAGACTTTAAATCATAATATATAAATTTGCCTAAATTTTTCAAAAGTTCTTTAACGATTGCACGAAAACAGTGAAACTGAATCGATTGGTAAAGCGGCAACTTCTCTCACTGTTCTCGCCATACGTTCTTGATATGACACTAAGCTTCTTATTGATACTTCCTCGCAGAAATGTTTGGGATAGAAATCAGTAATTCGACATTACAGGATAAAGTGAGATGAAATGGCGCAACATGTTACGCAACCCTTAGATGATTTGATTAACCTGCCCTATATAGATGTGCAATTGGACATAAAATCTTTCGGTAAAAGAATATTGCACTTTATTCGCAGAAAATGGTTCAAATCAAAGAAATTATTACGCGTGCCAGTTTTCCTAAGAACCCAATATTCCTTTTCCCACGCGGTCCTTTTTGTGGAAGCAAGTACAGCAAATACTTATTGACAATCTAAGTTATGAATCTATTATTTTCGGCCTTCTAATTAATTAAAATGCTTTTGTATACGTAGGGTAATGCAACATCGTTGTACGCAGATCATAGAGTTATAACTGTCAGCCCGAGCAACGATCCAAAGGAAACAGTTTTTCCGAGTAATCACATAGTCTCTAAAAAGGTAGGTATTACAATTGGCAAACAAAAATATCGATCTACTGCGTAATTCATTTTCGGATCGCTTCATTTACAGTACACGATATGGAACTTTCTACCAAAGAATCTCTTTGAACAGTTCAGACGGATTGCAAATTTTTATTTTCTCATGATGACAATAATATCCGTGATGATAATATCTCCGATTTCTCCGTTAACCAGCATTCTACCGCTGAGTTTCGTCGTATTTGTAACCGCGTGTAAGCAAGGCTACGAAGATTATAACCGTTACATAGCAGACAAACGAATAAATCAAACATTCATCACAGTGATCCGCAATAAATGTGTACAGGTAGGTGCAATTGCATTGGCATATCTGAAAAAATTGGATCGATATGGTGGCACAATTGAAAAGCAACGCGTATAAACAATTACTAATTTTTAGATATCTACGCAAACAAATCCTAGAAGTGTCCGCTGCTAGGATAGGAACGTGACAATTATCCGATTGATATTATTAGGTTGTTCGGAAAGTTTTTTTCGTTTTATGAGGAAACAATAGACGCACGACATTTTTCGTTTTGTATTATTTTAATGAATCACGTATGATCTATTTTTTTCCGTTTCTATTATTACGATCATACGTAATTCGATAAAATAATATGAAACAAACAATGTCAGTATTATCTGACACAATGTTCTTATAGCTTGTATCAGAAATCAAAAGCAAAATTAAAATAAAAAGATGTTTGTCTTACTAAATAATTAATTAATAATATTTTATTTCAAACCGATTTCCTGGAAAATTTACTTTCCTTTCCGTGGAGAATTTACGTCACTCTTCTAAAAAATCGTCAATATACATATGCATGTTTTCTTGTAAAGATCTCTTTATCTGTCACCAATCGAAAGTTAAACTTGAAATTACAGAAATTACGCTTTATACAGCAAGGAGTGTTGTAACAACTACGACCGATAAGATATCAAAAATACGATAATAATAGAAATCGAGAAGAAACGGATATTAAGTTTGTGTTTGTAAACATTATCATACCTTTTATGTTAAAACAATATGATATAATAATTTACAACATCGAAAGTAAAGTAGTAATATAAAAATCGAGAGGAGAGGAAGATTTAAAAAGACTTTTCTTTATTTTACATTTCTAGAACGTACCTTGCAAAGAAATAGTAGTTGGAGATTTAGTGAAGGTGTATCGCGAACAAGATGTTCCTTGCGATCTTTTGCTTCTTTTTAGCACGGATAATGCAGAACGTTGCTATATCACAACATCTAATCTCGATGGTGAAACCAACCTAAAAGCAAGTAATTCTTCCTTAATCGAATTAAGGAACGAGTATTACCGATTTTATAATAAAAAACGTTAAAATAACTATGTCGATGATATTTATCGAACTATTATTTCTTTAGGCTGTGATGATCCCAAAAATACTCACAAAAGTGACCATGTCACAAATAGCATCTATGGAAGCTACTATCACCTGCCAGCATCCGTCGTCTGATCTCTACGCCTTTCATGGCAAACTGGAAGTAAATAACGGGAACAATGAAATAGCCAGTGGACATCTGACGATTAATAATTTATTGCTTCGTGGGTCCAGATTAAAAGACACGGATTATATCATCGGTTGTGCGATTTACACAGGTCACGATACAAAACTGTCCCTCAATTCCAAGATAAGGAGCAACAAATTTTCCACGGCTGAAAAGTAAGCGCATTCAAAAATGCAAAATGCTCATAAAAAGTGAAAACTAATATAGTTAAGTGAACTGAAGAATATCTATAAGCAGTGGACGTTCTTTTATAGATCCATTAACAAACACATCACCTCGTTTATCATCTTACTACTGGTCGAGGTACTAGAATCCTGTGTAATGAAAATCATAACAGAAGCAAATGCAAAGTGGGAATCGTATCTTGGTACTATCCAGTCCGTTACTTTCAGTTCATTGGCTACGGATTTTCTGAGCTTCACCATTCTATACAACTACATTGTACCGATATCATTGTACGTTACAATAGGTAAAATTGCAATTCTGTTGATTAAATCTTGCCACGGTTAATCACCATGCAAATAGAAACATCTTTAACAAGTTCCAATAAATTGTTCTCGTTACAGAATTACAAAAATTCCTCGGTTCGTTTTTCTTCAGCTGGGATCTGGACATGTATGACGAAGTCACGAATCAACCGGCATTGGCCAACACGTCGGATCTAAACGAGGAGCTCGGTCAAGTCGAATATTTGTTCGCGGATAAGACCGGTACACTCACGGAAAATCTGATGGTGTTCAGGCGAGCCTCGATTAATGGGAAAGTCTATATCGAAAAAGATTGCGATGGTAATTTATATTTATTACCTCCTAACGGGGACGAAAATCAAGCAATCCAATTAAAAACTTGGGAGGTAATATCGCATTTACAATCGGAGAAAGTCTTCCTTTAAGTCCATGTTTAATATAGTTTTCAATCGAATTCTAGCCAGATATTTGGCATTTTATGATAAGCCTCTCTCTGTGCCACTCGGTTCAAATTTCACCTCCGAGTCAGACACCCGGTATTATCGCTAGACGCACGCAATATCGAGCCAGCTTTAAACAAAAAAAGATCCTGCAGGTGAACAGTTCCTTGCTGATGGATCCGAATTTGCCGGAGTATCAGGTAAAAATATTTGTCTCTTAGGCGAACATAAATCACGCGTGTTAACATTGCCATGTATTTTTGTTTCTTTGTAAAATATTGAAAAATCCTTTCATTTCATATGACACGCCGACACATCGTGTTAACGTAATTCATAACGAATGAAAGACAAAGCTGTTCGAAAACATGAATATTTTATGTGAATTAATCGAACCTAATTTAACTATCGGTCGAACATTTAAAAATATCTGGTTACTATGCGGTAGGCAGCATCAGCAGACGAAAAAGCTTTGGTCGAGGCCAGTGCCAGATGCGGGGTGGTTTTCCAAAGATGCACTAACGACGTGATGGAGTTGAAAATTGATAAGAATATTTTGACCTACGAAAAGCTCGAAATTTTGGAATTTACTTCCGGTTAGTATTCGAAGATCTATAAAATCGTCGATAGAATCGCAGATTTTTTCAATCGCTGATCCTTCGTCAATAGAACGCAAAAGGATGTCGGTAATAGTGAAAGACACTGCTGGAGATTTCTGGCTATATTGCAAAGGGGCCGATTCCACTATGTTACCACTGATTGTCTCAGGGAAAGTCAACGAAGCTATCACACACGTGGCCGATTTTTCGATGGTTAGTCGATTCGTAAATTCGTACGCCATCTTACAGTGAATTCGATCCTTACTTCCTACATATGTACCGTTAAAAAATTTTTTAGAGAGGTCTTCGAATCCTAGTTGTTGGGTATAAGAAAATGAACCAGATCGAATACAACCGACTATTACAGAGAGTGGAACAAGCTAGACAAATAATTGGAATGGAACGAGCGGTATACATGCAGCGAGCTTATGATCAGATGGAAAGCGGGCTCACTCTATTAGGCGTGACTGCTGTCGAGGATCGTCTTCAAGAAGGTGTGCCGGAAACGTTGGAGTGCTTGCAAGTAGCCGGTATTAAAGTTCGTAAAATTAATGCCAGGAATAAGAAAACAAAAAAAAGGCAGAGTCTGTCAAGATTTCACGATATCTTTTTTATTTAGGTGTGGGTGTTGACTGGCGATAAAGCAGAAACTGCGGAAAATATAGCGTTTCTTTGTGGTCAATTCAAGAGTGGCACTGAAGTACTAAGAATGTTAGAAGTAACCGTAGAGCAAACTTGTCTAGTTAAACTTACGAATTTTGAGTAGGTGCAATTTAATTATTTTTCATACGATCATACCAACTTCCATTCGTACTGTTATTCTATTTGGTTTCATATGATTCCAGGAGAAGAATAATCCTCGAACCTTACAGACAGTACGGATTACTAGTGGATGGCTGCAGTATTGCAACTGCACTAAGGGACCATGCGGCACAATTCAGATCAGTTGCAATGGCCTGCGATGCAGTTGTTTGTTGCAGGCTAACGCCATTACAGAAAAGTCAAGTAAGTATATCGTAAGAAGAGAAAAATACATTTTATATATGGTTTTCTTAAATCTGTACAGATTGTAAGCCTGGTTAAAAAAGCAAAGAATAAACCGCATACTGCTGCCATTGGCGACGGAGGTAACGATGTCTCGATGATTCAAGAAGCTCACGTCGGAATCGGAATAATGGGCAAAGAAGGTCGGCAAGCGACCATGTGCTCCGATTTCGCGATAGCGAAATTTAAATTTTTAAAAAAAGTTCTACTGGTGCACGGGCATTGGTACTACGTAAGAGTCAGCACTTTGACGCAATATTTTTTTTACAAGAATTTTATCTTCATTACGCCGCAAGTGTTGTACAACGCATATTGCGGCTTTTCTGCACAGGTAAAACACTTTTGAAACAGATGTTCACTTACAATTATGTGCGAATGATCTCATTTTACGATCTACGTATTTTCAGGCATTTTACGATGCATTGTTCTTAATGCTTTTCAATGTATTATTTACATCGTTGCCAATATTAGCGTATGGATTGTTTGAACAGAATTTCACTGCCGAGAAACTATTACGCAAACCATATTTGTACAAATTGCATCGGCACAATTATTTATTAACTAAATGGCAATTTTTTCTATGGAGCGCTCTAGGTAGAGTAGATAATTCATTAACAAGGATTAAACTGAAAATTTCACGATCTAAACCTAATATATTTTTCCAGCTTTGTGGCATACCCTTGCCATATATTATATGTCACATGTGTACATATCCATCAATCCTGTTATGCTATATAATAATACATCAATAGATCAGTGGACATTTAGCACATTCGTTTTTCATTTAGTTACATTAGTGGCCAATGTGCAGGTATACCAAATATAACATTTTTATTTCATAAGAAAATAAGTTGCACGGAGTTCTCTATGATTTTCAATTTTTAGATACTATTGCGTAGTTGCTATTGGACACTACCCCTCGTATTATCAGTAACATTATCAGAGCTAACATTCCTTGTATTTGCAATCCTTTATTCGTTTGTGCACGTGTAAGTAATAATATTACAAATTTGGCAATTGTAAAACCTACAATTCTCTGCCATTTGAGGTATCTTTTACATTTATTTCGCAGACGATATGACGGCGATATGCTGAAAGTTTTCCCGACGTTATTATCATCGATAACATTTTGGTTCTTAACCATCGTCATTGTTATGATCTGCCTAATCCCTGACTGTTTAGTCATTATGTACAACAACTATAGACCTGTTCGTATAATGAGAAGAAATGAAGAAACACGGCGGTATACTAGCAGTAACAATACCAATGATAACACGGAGAACGTACTGTTACAAACATATATATATATATATATACATATATACATATATATATAATATACATTCCGATAAGTTAATATTCCAAACTAACGATAATGAACCAACATAATATATTTTTAGACGCAACGATTTTCCAACACGATGCCGTGGAAATTCAACTTTATATCGAGAAAAGCTAAATGAACTGAAACCAGATTGGAGCACTCCGATTCTAATAAAATTAATAAATTGTTTCTCGTATTATAAGTAAGTCATTAATTAATTTATTAATTTATCATTCTTTCATCGGATAGGATACATAAATATGTTTATCATTAAACTCCAAAGCCAGTTGTAACGTACTAGTAAAATTATGTTACGCGCACATATATCTATAATTCCTTAATTGAAAAAAATGGGATATCGCTGCAACTCAGATAAAAGTAGTAACTAGTAGTAACTGGTAAGATCCATTCATGATACGTGCACTTTTATATAAACATTGTATTCATATAAATATTATATTCGCAGTATAGTAACGATACACTAAGTCTATTAATAAATGTAAATCGTATTTTAACGATTTGCATATAGTATGATTTTATACGGTTTGGAGTGACTCAGGAATTACGTTCTTAAACAATTTATAATTTACGTATTTATATACTGATTCCAAGGTAATTCTTTGATCACTTCGAACAATATAATTTAGTAAATACAGTGCGCATACTGTTGCAGAATTCACAGCGTACTACAAGGAAGATTATTTTATATAATTAGTCTCTGCACTAATCGATTGTAAATTAATATAGAATACAACTGTAGGATAAAAATATGTACTTTTGTACTTTATGACTGAAATACGAATGTTTTTATTTTCTAAGTGACCGAATTTTATAATAAAAATTTAATAAATATATATATATATTTTCACTGATCCACAAATTATTTATTGTAAATAAATATAAAACTAATTTCATGTCGAAAAAATATATAAGTTTAATTCAAATCATAGACAAGTATACAGCATAAACCTCGCATCTTATGAGACTTTATCCCCTATCTTCTGAAATACTGATCGTGTAAAAAATTAGAGTATTTCTTATTTCTTCCCTTGCGATTTACAACCGTGGGTGCTGGAATTATATTCAAGCCAACTAATAAAATTGGTAAAGTCAGTTGAAACATTGAAATGTTTCAATCATGAATATTTTAGACATGGTATTATTTACATATATTATAAATAGTGTTGATAGTTACAGAATTTTTTAATAAATTAAACAAAGCTAAAAAAAAATTTAATTTCCAATACACGTATCAAATATAAAAGTATTAAATATATATGTACATATTTGATTTGGAAGTTCTAACTTTGTTAAACTTTTTTACTAGAAACGATACATATTTGATAAAGATTCGTAATTAATATTCATTTAGACAACATTTTTCCATATCAAATGAAATATTGCATATGCATTTACTTTAGATAAATGGAGAAAAGTTACAAAAAGTACTTTAATTTAGTCACTTAATAAGTTTACCTTCAATGTTTTTGTCCAAAGGTGGTGTTAAATACAAAACCTAACTTCTCTATCTGACCTATATATATGACCATGATCCAGGCGCTAAGAATCTTATCCCTACCACTATTATTGGATTGGCAAGAAAGTGATTGCGGATTTTGTCAATAGGTGGTCTCAGCACATTCTTTTGTTTTGTCAACGTGTTCAAAGCATCTAACCTATTTTGTTTTCTTGTTGTTTGGACTTCCACCTTTAATTTAGTAAAGAAATTGTATGGATTAGTTATTTTTTCAGATTTTATCCCAATTTCAAAATGGTGGAACAAGACGTGCATTTCAGACATATTTTATTGTATTATTTCCAAAGAGGCAAGAACGCATCGCAAGCACACAAGAAGTTATGTATCGTATATAGTAGTGAAGCCTTGAAAGAAAGGCAGTGTCAAAATTGGTTTGCCAAATTCCTTTGTGGTGATTTTTCACTGAAAAATGCTCAACGATCTGGTCGTCCAGTTGAAGTTGGTGAGATCCATATCAAGGCCATTATTGATTCAGATCAACATAGCATAACGTGTGAGATTGCAAAGAAGTTCAATGTTTCAAGTTTGGCTGTGTCAAGAAACTCGATTTGTGGGTCCCTCATCAGCTGAAGGAAATTCATTTGACGCAACGCATTAGCATCTGCGATTCGCTTCTGAAACGCAATGAAATTGATCCATTTCTGAAACGACTAATTACTGGCGACGAAAAGTGAAGAGTTTATAACAACGTTAATCGGACAAGATCGTGGGTGATGCAAGATGAACCAGCTCAGACGATACCAAAAGCTGAGATTCACCAGAAAAAGATTATGCTGTCAGTTTGGTGGGATTATAAAGGAATTCTGTACTTTGAACTTTTACCAAGAAACTAAATGATTAATTCAAACGTGTACATCCAACAACTTGTCAAACTGAGCAATGCAGTTCAAGAAAAGCGACCGGAATTGGCAAATCGTAAGAGTGTTGTTTTCTAGCATGATAATACGAAGCCCCACACATCTTTGGTCACTCGCTAAAAATTATTGGAACTAGGTTGGGATGTGTTGTCACATCCACCATATAGCCCTGACCTTGCACCTTCAGATTACTATTTATTTCGCTCCATGCAAAACTCCTTAAATGGTAAAATTTTTAATGACGCTGATGATGTAAAATCACATTTAGTTCAGTTTTTTGCTGGCAAAAATCAGAAGTTTTATGAACATGGAATTATGACACTGGCCGAAAGATGGCAAAAGGTCATCGACAAAAACGGATAATACCTAATTGAATAAAGTTATATTTTTAAGCAAAAGTTTTGAATTTCGCTTCTGTACTTCGTCAACGCTATGCCTTTGGCAGTATTTCTACTTCTATCATATTTTTACTTCTGTTGACTATACCAATTTTGGTAGTTGGACCCAAAATAATTCCTAAATTCACTACTCTAAATCATAAGGGCAGAGCAAAACTTCTGATTTTTTACACAATCGGCATTTTAGAATATGCGACAAAAAGTTTCATAAGCTGATAAGTCTATTCCGTACCTCGTCGGTAATGCAAAATTTATCCTGTATCGCAGAGAAAGGTAGAGTACGCCAGTCATATGTTACCGTGCAAGTGGATGCGATATTGGAATAGGAACGCTGCATATAGTCCTCCTTCAGTCCTTGCCAATTGAGGCATGTACACTGATGTACATAAGCAGCAGTTATATTGCTTTTTTAGCACTTTACAGATCTATATAAAGATTTACATCTCTATGATCCGATGTACTCGTCTGTGCTATAAATTTCAAATGTCATGTTGTTTTGTTGCCGTTAATTACAAACATTGCCAAGGGATGGAGGCACTGGCAGAAAGGACCCCGGACTGGGGAGGGGGAAGAATGTTCATGCTTTTAATGCAATGTCGTCTTAGAAGTGGTACAGTCCACTTTCCTTGTTGTTTGGGATTCATATAGAAAGTGATTTTCTCCTGTTGGATACATTTTAAAAGTTACAGGAATCATTGAAAATATCTTTATTAATTATATTTCCGGATTCCTATATAAATTCTATACAGATGGTAATTGTTTTATCAGTATGCATATTATAATAGTAGATATATTTTAAAATCCTCTATGTTCACCTTATTATTATTATGTGTTCTATCATACTGTTGTTAATCAATATGCAATACAATAATATTATTGGAACAACATTTATTATTCCTATGTATTTTGTATTAAACTAGGAACTATGGGAATAAGTAGGTAAGGAGATTTTATTGATAATTTGTTAATTTAACAATTAAAAGATTATTAAATTATTTTGATTGAACATAAAACAAGACATTGATAAATATTTTTCATTAAGTTTATTTCACAAAGCTTATTTTTATGTTTGCCCCTTATTCTATTTCTTAAAATTTGTTAAGTATTCTAACTTATCTATTAAATATATATATTTCTTATATATTTCTTCAATATTACATACTATATTCCGTTAAATACGTATGATACATAAAATTATTTATAAATCCATTTCAAAGAAGGGAGAACTTTCCTTTTAAATATATAAATAGTCTTCTACATCTAGAGAAGAATAATTGTTGTTTTCAACTTCGTGTTTAGGTAAACATATATTTAACTAAATGCACGCAATAAAATTACATCAAAATGACATCAATAGAGGCACAGATAAATCTTAAGGACTCCTTGCATCTACAAAATTCAATTACAAATGAATCACAAGAAGCAAATTCACAATCAACAAATGTCTAAAAAGGACATAATCTAATTAATAACGTTCACAAGGAAACAAATAAAATTGCCATTATGGATATAAAGTACTACATTAAAGATGCACAGGATATTAAAAAATCAAATTCTAAGCAAGAGAAAAATGAAGATGGGAAAGCGATCATTGAGAAAGAAGAGAAATGTAATATAAATAAAATAGAACGTTTGCAGCATATAGTGAAGTTGGAAAAAATTTCTTTTGTTTCTAACAATGACTTTAAGTCAAGAATATATGAAAATGTAAAAGAATCTGTGTCTAACAGTGGAAATAATTTAAACAGGACACAACAAAATGTTAGGTAAGCACAGGCAATGTTTATTTTTACTGTTCAACTATTTTCATTTTATCTTATTTTACTCATAAATGTGAGTCTGTGTAAGGATATAGCGCAAGGAATTAAGATCCTAAATATTTTGCGAAAATTAATAATATTTCACAAAATAAAATGAATTAAGAAACTAAATTTATTCGTTTAGTACACAAGAGTCCGATGTGCCCTTAGACGAAAATAATTTGAAAAATAAGCGAAAAAAGAGAAATATAAATGATAAATTTTGTTGGCGATGTCACAAGGATTCTGTAGAAGTATATTGCAGTGCTTGTCCTAGATCATGGCATCGTATATGTATAGGGATGCAACAGTCAATTATTCAAAATTGGATATGTGAGGAATGTGCAGCTATTTTACAGGCAGAAAATGCAGAAACACGTTCTACAGCTATGGCACAACTATCTGTTGACCAATTATGTTTATTACTGAAACATGTAGTCGATAGAATGAGAAAATATCGTGGTGTATGTATTAATTTTCTATTTATGTTAAACTTTTTTTGTATTATTCTAGTAAAATTGAATTCAAGTACTTTGGTCATAGTCAGAACCATTTTGGGAACCAGTGGAACTTTCTGAGACTCCAAATTATTTAGATTATGTGATAAAACCAATGGATATGAGCCTTTTAGAATCAAATGTTCGAGCTAAATTATATGGTAGTACAGAAGCATTCATGGCTGATGCCAAGTGGATACAACACAACTGTATTGTATACAATACATGTATGTGTGTAAACATAAATTAATATTATATTAGAGTTAAATACATTAGAAAAATAATATTTAAATGGGTTTTATTTTTTTTATTATTTATTTGTTTATTTTATTTATTTAATTTATTTATTTATTTAAATTAAATTATACAGGTGGTGGTGTAAGTGCAGATACATCTAACTTAACAAATATTGCGAAACAAATTATTAAATTGGTACATCAGGAAATATCAGAAATCGAAGCATGCCCTGATTGTTATGTTCATAGTAAAAACATACTAAGATCACAACCAACATGGTTTGTTGAACCCTGTTGTCGTCCTCATCCACTTGTGTGGGCGAAGTTGAAAGGCTTCCCATTCTGGCCTGCTAAAGCTCTGCCTAGAATCAATTCTCAAGGTTTTATTGATGTGCGATTTTTTGGGGACCACGATCGAGCATGGGTTTCTCCGCGAGATTTGTATCTATATTCCAAAGAGCCACCTGCTCCAATACCGAGGAAGAAAAAATTAGATTTGGAACACTGTGTTAGGGAAATTACTCGTCACTGTCAAAAACTAGAAATTGTGTTTGGCCAATTTAAATATGCGCCTCTCAGAGTGCAATATAATCCGCATGATCCAATGCAAATAAAATTACTGTTACCAAATTATGATCCTCTTCATTCTAATAACTGTACATCACCGCAATCCTTACTTTCCAGAAATATACCGATTCCTAAAAAGCGGATCCACGTGGAAAATAATTTGCAGACAGACAATTTCAACACTGAAAATAAAATAGCAAACAAATTTGACGTAACTAACAAAAGAATCAAAATTGAAAATGAATCATTTAAAGCAATACGAAAATCTGATAACTTTCACAAAACTGAAACGGTTACGATTACAAGCAATAATTTAAATGAACCAAGAGAAACAAAAAGGAAAGAGGATACGCAACTAGAGAAGAATATATCAGAAAAGTTGAAAGTGGTGATGAAAGAAGATATATATAAGCCGAGTACAAGTAAAGCTAATATGAATAGTGTATATGATGAGAAATATATTAGTAATCCAGTAAAATATAACGCGAAAGGACCAAATGTTATAATGTTGGAAGAAGATATTAATCCTGAAAATGCAACAAACAATAATGCAGAATCTTTGGAGAATTCATTACAACAGGAGGTAACATTCCCGGAAAAGCATATGGCAAAAAGAGCTTGCTTACCCAAATCAGAACCTCCCTTTAAAGAGGACATTATTAAAAGAATTTTCGGCCAGAGTATAAATTTTCGGAAGAATAATTTTAGAAATAATAAAGACACAGAAAATGTTTATAAGCCAAAGACTAGAACAATCGATAAAATGAACACCGAGGAAGCTTTAAAATCTGTTACAACGGAACAAAGTCAGAATATGGTACAATCGGCAACTTTGATTCAAGGCCGGAATGATTCAATGGCATTGAAAGAGAGCTCTGAAAGTGATAATAATAGTAATTTAACAGCATCGTCCATTTCAATACAAACCAATAAAATACCGATTAATACTGATATTGATGACGATATTTACATTAATAGCGAAAATTCTGAAGATCAATATGTCAATCTGAAAGCGTTGCTTTCCATGGTAAATGATGATAAACCTAATATCATGGAAAACTGTACTGAGAAAACTACCGAGAAAGAAGAAGAAAGCGATATTTTAGTTCATATCCAACAAACTTCCAGAGATTCGTTGGGAGCAAAGGATCAACAAGTAAATGAAAATAAAACTAGAAAATCATTTTCTAATAAAGTTCCTAATTACTCGCAACTTCATTTTCGTTCATCGACAAGTACATTATCCAGTCCGATCGAATCAACTATTTATACGCCTACTCATGAGACTAAAAATTATTTCGAGTATGAAATGTTGCCACCAGAAGCAGGTCCTATTAGTGCTCGTTTACATCGTGATGCTCAAGAATTAGTTACGAAAATGGCTAACTTAATGGAAGACGCATATAAGGAAGCAGCGCGTGAGACTCAAAATTATGAAAATCGCCAGTTCGGAAATCGTCAAGCGTCAATTTATTTTTTAAGATTGCAGATAGAGCGAATGAAGTGGCAACACCAACAACAATTAGTAGAATTAAGACACAACTCTGGTATGTCTTTGCAGGTCGCTTCGTGCGTCATTTTATTTTACATTTTGTTATGTCTGTTTACGAAGGTTACATATACATTTCGCAAATATTTTTTTTATTACAGAGAGAGTAATAAGAGAAATGAAGGCAAGCCTAGAAGCGGAACGATTACGTGCTGTTGAGGAAACTCGTAGGCAAGTCGAAGAGGAGAAGTTACGTTGTATTGCAGAAGTCAAACGTAAACAATGGTGTGCAATGTGTAGCAACGAAGCAATATTTTACTGCTGCTGGAATACTGCATACTGTGATTATTCTTGCCAAAGAAAACATTGGCCAGTGCATATGAACACATGCGCTCAAAAACCTCCATTCACTTCTACTGTTATTCGTTCTACTGCAGATACATATCAGCAACAGGTGATGCCCAAACTTATAATAAGTACACAACATATGGGATCAAACATGTGTTGGGCCTAGAGCACACTTTAGTGTAAGTCTCTGCAATTGAAGTCAAAAGAACTAAACTATTATGTGGCTCTATTACTTTAAACTAAAATATTATGTGGCTCTATATGTGTATCTATATATAATGTAATATATAATAAGTGTTATTGTTGTAAAGTTGAAACAAACTAGTACTTAAAAAACAACAAACAAGTATATATAATTAAGAAACAAGTTATTATATTAACAAACAAGTTATATATAAACTTCTTGTGATGTAATAATGCAAATAACTTAAAATAAAGAATATATATCTAGGGAGTAATGCCTGCTCCAATAATAATTCTATATAGGAATAACAATTTTGATTTTACTTAAATTATTTATTAGTTAAAGGTAGTCTAATATGTATTTATTGAGTATTTTATATTTTAGTTAAAATAGAAATTAAAATTAAATTAATTTGAACTTACACTGAATATGTTTACGACCCTTCATATTTTTGTTACCTCTGTTTTTCTAGATTTTCTCGATAATTCAATAATTTAATCATTACACAATTATTAATTATTGATTTTAATTATTAATTATTATTATTAATTTTTAATTCTGAATTATTTTGTTATTATTATGTTTATGCAATGTTCCAACAAATTTATCTATACTTTTCAGAATCATAATATCAAAATAAACAGACTTACTAATAAAACATACAAATTGTCTTATGACAAACAGAATGAGATACCGGGATTTCTATCTTTGTGTTGTTCTAAAACTGAAGGTAATGGAAATTCATCATAACGTATGTATACTTTAATATAAACAGACACTTTATATAAAAGAAAAATAAAGAAAAAAATCGTTCAATGCAATTATATTACAGTTTTAAAGGGAAAAATTTTAAAGTGACAAAAAAAATTGATGAAACAAAGTAAATAATATTTGTATTTCATTTTGCACAAATGATCTATACTTGTTCTGTATAAAAAAAATAGAAAAATAAATGAAAATGTTATGTATAGTATGATATAAACAGCTTTTGCCCACTATGATTTTAAAAACAATGCAAAAGATGCCCGCCTACTTTCATAAAAACTACATATATATATGTAGCTAATTTACTTATGTATATAATACCAGGTAATAGTTATTTATTTCAATCCAAAATTTTCAATACTTAAATATCGCGTTCTTTTGTACTTTTCTGTTCTCTAAGTAGTCGCATTTTTTGTTTTGTGGTCAGATTCTCAAGGGAGAGCATTTTTATGTTTCAGATAATGTAACGTTGGAATTTCCCATATCTAAACTTTTTCTCGCATATCTTTTAAAATACTATAAATAAATAAGTATACTACAGATTTATCAACTTCTAAGAAGTATTAATTATACATATGAATTTTTGATAACCTCTCCAATACATATAAACGTTAATGGTTCAAAAATGAAATATATGAATTAAAAGAAATGATTAAAAGAAAAGAGATACATAAATACGATGAAATGATATTTAAATCTTTCCTATTGGTAATTAATTACATATCTCATAGAACCGTACTAAATTTTTTGTGGTTTAGGTTTGTTTCAGAATCCATTGTGAAATTGACAGAAGAAGAATCGTATTGGTTGTATTCCAAATGCATACAATGTAATGTCCCACGTCCTACATAGTCTCCCATCCCTTTTTAATGATATTAATTTTTTTATATACAGAAGTAGATATATACATATCCATATATTCGTATTGTAACTGTATTCTTCATAATTTAAAAAAAGTTTTATTTTAATTCCAACCATAATTAATGTTGTAATTTTCTCCTATGAATTATTAAAAAGTTCATTAATTGCTTTCCCTTATAGCGCTTATATTTATAATTTATACGTTTAACAGATTTACTCTTTCGAATTGAATATACATAATTCCTGTTTTCTTTGTAGCAAATCGAAGAGGACATAAGAAACACTAAGATTTTTTATCAGATCGAGATTTCAAAACGTGAGACACAAAGTTCTGTTTAGTGTTATGCCTATATTATTTTTAGTCAATGGTAAGAGCTATGTCTAATGATCAATGATTGTATCATAGAGTATGTATGTAGTATGACATATAAGAATATAAATAAAAACTAAAGATCAAACGAAACCTAATTTTTATATTCACAGAACTTGAATTTGAAGTCAAGACTTTATAAAGTTTCGAAGCTATCAAAATCTAGAATTCTTATCTTTTTCCTTCTTTCCTGAGAAGTATCTATTCTGTCAGAAATTAATATTTTAATAAATTTTGTCTAGAAAATCACATTATTTATTTATAGAATTACATCAATTAAATTTCAAATCATAAAAATAACACAAAGTTCCAAGTTTTAAAAACTCGAAACTTGAGTTTCGAAGTATTTCCAAATTTTGAAGTTTTTAGTGTCACAAGATCTGAACCTTGAATTGAGAGTACTAGATGGTTGTTGTGATAAATTCAAAACAAGTATTTGATATTTGATTTTGATTTTATATCTACAGCAGTGCTGAATTTATAAAAAATGTTCACGAGATTGAAGAGGGTTATCACGCTTCGAAGAAATAGTTTCAAATGTATAAGTATGAAAGAATACAATCAAAAGGTTAATTTTAATTATGTCAAAAATTGTGTAATTTATATATATATATATAAATAATAATATATATATAAATATATATATATAATAAATAAAATAAATATATAAATATATATATATATATATTTCATATATATCACAAAATTAATTATAGGTTTCCAAAAGTGACTATGCAAAGAGAATATTTTCGGGAATTCAACCAACTGGAAACTTGCATTTGGGAAATTATCTTGGAGCTATACAAAAATGGATACAGTTACAAGATAGTGGAGAAAATGTTATTTGGAGCATTGTAGATATGCACTCTATTACTTTACCGCATGTAAAGATTTATTTAATTTACATTCTGTATTTAGTGGTGACATACTCAAAGAACCATATCTATTCTATTTGTTAGATATATACTTGTTTATAAAAAACAAAGTTTTAGCTTCATTAAAATGAAAAGAAAAGAAATATGAATACAAGTCAATTAAGAATAAACATTATAGGATCCGAAAGAATTGAATGATAACATACTTAAAATGACGGCAACATTACTAGCATGTGGTATTGATCCAAACAAGAGCATATTATTTCAACAATCTACTGTGGACACACACACACAACTGTCCTGGGTTTTGGGATGTCTAACAACTTTAGCAAGATTAGCTCGCCTACCTCAATTCAAAGAGAAAAGTCAGACAATAAAAGATATCCCTCTAAGTTTATATATTTATCCTGTTCTACAAGCTGCAGATATATTGTTGTATAAGTAGGTATTTTGTGTGCAAAAATAATAAGATTGATACTTTATTTCATGTATCCTTAAGATACATTAATATGTTGTATTTATTGAAAACTATAATTTTGCAAAGAGAGCAATGCATATTACAGAGCAACACATGTTCCAGTTGGACAAGATCAAGTTCAACACATTCAATTAGCACAAGAATTAGCCATTAAATTCAATAAAAGATTTGGAAATACTTTCCCTGTGCCTCATTCTTTAGTTAATGGTAAAAAATTTTATTTATTTAAAGATAAATAAACTATATATTTTATGATATATTTATTGCTAATAGAATGTATGTGTTGCAGAAAACGCAAGTCAACGTATAAAATCTCTTCGTGATCCTTCAAAGAAAATGGCAAAGTCTGACCAAAATCCAAAGAGCAGATTAGATATATTAGATAAGCCAGAAGTATTGGCAGTAAAAATAAAGAAAGCAGTTACCGATTTTACGTCGAAGGTAACTTATGAACCAGAAACGCGACCTGGTGTTGCAAATTTAGTTATTATCCATTCCATGCTTAGTGGAAAATCGCCAAATCAAATATGTTCTGAAGTAGAAGGACTAGATACTGGAAAGTATGTACATTAAGATATTAAGTTTTTTTATCTTTACTCGCTATGTATTTAAATTACAGATATAAATTAGTGGTAGCGGATTTAGTTATAGAAAAATTGACTCCAATTCGTGAAGAATTTTCAAGATTAATTAAGGAACCAGTTTATTTGCAAGAAATTTTGAGAAGCGGTACAGAAAGGGCAACAGATATAGCTAGTGATTGTTGGTGTGAAGTTCAAAATAAAATCGGCTTTAAAAGTGACATTCTTCATGTAAATAAATCAGTACAAAATATAATATAAACTGAATATTTATTTAAAAATAAGATGTATACTTATTTAATAATTACTATTGTTAATCATTTTCTTGTATAACTGATGATACTATCTCATATCAATAACTAATTTACCTCGTAAATGACCTTGAGTTACTCTATCATAAGCTAATGGTAAATCTTGAAATTGGTATACTTTCTTAACCACAGGAACCACCTGTGCAAAGTAAAAAGACATTGGTATGCTATATTATGATATATGTGTGTATATGTACACACACACACAAATATATAACCTTTCCACTTTCAACAAATTCTTTAAGTGTTTTAATTCCTGCTGCAGAAGGAGTAAAAAATCCCCATTTCACTGTACTTTTATTTTCAATAATTGGAATATTATATTTTACCAACTCTCCTATATTCTTTACTGTACCCACAATCAATCCATGTTGATCGGTGTTTTTTAGTAGCGGAGAATTCAATGTTATATAAGTACTATGGGGGTAACCCTTCAATCGTATTTGATCTGGCCCTTGATTAGCGCAATCCAAAATTATATTATAGCTAAATTGGAAATTAATAAAATTTATATCGAAGATAGACATTCTTTTATGTAGGATAAATTAATGAATGAATTACATACGGTCCCTCTGCAATAATTCTTGAATCAGCACCATCTAATTTATAATCAATAACAACATCAGCTCCAAGCTTTTGTACCAAATTTACAGCATCACTACTGCATGTAGTAATGACCTGAATCATTTTGATATGTTTTATAATATACAAAAACAGTAATTCTTACTTGTATCACAAATGACAATATCAATTTGTATTACATGCATGTTCCAAGCCTTTAAAAGTTGTACTGCTATAGTTCCTACTCCTCCTGAACCACCTAATACTAGGACTCTATTATTTCTTCTTGTAGCCATTGTACTTTTATAACACAACGCACCAGTAATCCATAATGCAGACCATGCTGTAAGGCCAGCATACAATATACTGGCTGCCTCGATGTATGATAAATTTCTAGGTCGTAAACTGACCTATGAATGAACATCACTATAGTTTATATATTTTGTATGTTATATCACAATGTATTCTTATATTTATTAATCATTTATCCAATTTTATTTACCAATGTATTATCAACAACTACATAACCAGCATGACAACCTTGTTGCTCCACAGGAACTACACCCCATACTTCATCACCTAACATTAATCTATCTCCAACACCATGTCCTTTTGACACTACTATGCCAGAAAAATCTCTACCTAAAGTTAATGGCAATTCTAATTCATCGTATTGTCCACTGGTAAGATTTTTAGCTTTTCTCATTAAATTTAAAATTACTGCGCCATATCCTCCTAATATAAAACATTCAGTTGTGATGCTAAATGTTTATTGTTTAAGCTGTAAGAAATGGACAATTAGTATAAGATAATTTATACTTGTCATAGCTATATCTATGGAGTTTACGCTAGAGGCTTCAACTTTGACAAGAATATCTGTTGGTTTAGCGATCACTGGAATCCTAACATTTGAAAGTTTTAATTCTTCCAAACCACCGTATGAGTGAATTTGCCAAGCTTGCATTTTGTCCTCAACATTTTCTTTATATTTGGCTAATACATTACTAAGAGAACGAGATTGTATGCCTCCAATACTTGATTTTAGATTTAATATTATTCTCTTTAACATTTTCCACATTGACTTCAGTTGGGCACTAAACAATGTAAGATTTAAAGATAGGTTACGTTCAAGAGATTCTGTTAATTTAATTCGCAGCAATATCAGAAATATTTTCCTTTGTAATTTGACAACGTAAATTCACACATCATGTTAGAAAAATGGATAATTTAGTATCTTTGATTGAAGTTTTTTTCCATGGTAAAATTGTCTAACATTAATTTCTCCTGTATTTAATACGTATCCAATAGCTGTATCCAATACGAATTATGAATTGAACGTTAATGTCGTGTGTCTTTTTTTATTTGTTCTTTTTTTCTTTGTACACTTTAATATATATATATATATACGTGGATTTCAGTACATATATATGTGTAAAATATACCATGTATGTATATATATATATGTACATGATTAAGTTTGTGTAACGTCTTATTTATGTATTTCTATCTTTGTTATCCATTAAATTGAAATGTACCACGATTAGAAATTCTATTAGTTTCCTACTAATGAATTAAAAACAATAAATTCAAATAAAATGCATATACAAATATGTATGTATATACAAATACTTTTTTCATTTAGAATATTTACTATAATCTATTATAATAAAAAATAAAGTTTATGAATTTAATATTAAGAAAAGAAATTAGTGAAAGATAATGATAACTATAATTGACCACCGTATAATGCCACTGACATTATTCTTCGTTTCATTTTTAAATATTGAATATAACAGATATATATATAATACTTATGTATATATAATAAGCATTAGAAGAAATACATGCATTATTTCGTTATTATATTGCTAAATATATTACAATATAATAATAATAATATATTAGAATTATATTTAAAGGTTTCATATCAGTATTGTGTGCGAAATGAAAATCATTCATGATTTTGAAAGTTCTATATACATCATTGAATCATATACGCACGTTGACGCACTATGTACGCGAATAGGGATAAAATTTATTTATATAGATATGTATACCTTAATTACCCAACACGTTCATCAATCAATTAGAAAAAAAAAATCGGTGATACTCGAGTACGTGTATGATAATAAATTATGCTATATGCGCATAGATGATCGAAGATGTGGTTTCGTTAATCTTTGGTGGTATTGTTAGCAGTGGATCATGTGATACAAGAGAGTAAAACGAGGGTGGTTCTTTCGTTTTACGAGTAAATTTGACAGTGCGCATGCCTGTTATCGATCGCTAATCACTATGGTTACGCCTCGGGATAGAGGTACGACAGCGACTACGACGGTGACGACGACGGCGACGACGGCGACGACGACGACGACGACGACGACGGCGACAACGACAGTGACAGCGATCACCCTGCATTTGTTTCACGGTGAGTTTAACGAAAGTTTAAATAATTGTTTCAATAAAACTGATCGAATGCAAAAGGGGATAAAAGTGATAAAAGTGAAGGCTCTGAAGAGAAAAGTGCATAATCTGATTGAGTGAAAAGAAATGAAATAAGGTGTAAATTTTCGAAATTATAGTAAAAATAGTTTGATCTTTGTGTGACATCCCTGTTTAAGTACTTGCTGATAGGACTAAAGTGGGGAGACACGTAATCGACATACAGACCGAAGGAGAAATAATGAGAGAGAAGTAAACTGAGAGAGATAAAAAGAGAAAAAATAAGTGGGGATGAGGAAGAGGTGAGAAAGGAAAAAAATCGGGAGAATGAAGGAACAGGTGAGGGGTGGGTAGAGAAGTAGGAGTAGGAGTAAAACTGAGAGGAAGAGGAGGGGGAAAGGGCTGGCGTAGGGGTCGGAAGGAGGTGGACGAAGGGGAATAGGAAAACGCATACAGGGCTGTTCAGAGTAACATGGAGCGCATCGCGGGCGCAGCGAGAGAGGATATTGACATTTTCGGTCGAGGGGCGCGCATTCGTAGAAGAAGGGGTAGTGGGTAACGGGGCAGTCGCCTCTTTTACCCGATCCTGCAGTATCCATGACTACGCCGTCCGCGAGGATTTCGCGCGAAATACCGGAAATTTCGGACGCGTAATCTTTTATTTTAAATAGTCTGTCAGTGAATTGTCAGGTGTTTTAGATCCTGCTGAACGACGTCAGTCGTTAGGTCGACTACCGCTTATTGTTTGACAGGTGATCGTTTGCGAATCATTTGCTTTCGAAAAGGGTGGATACCGTGATCTCACACCCCGCTACTACAATCGCGGTAGCCCATCCCTTCTTTGATTCTGTCCCTAACCCCTTCTCATCCATTCGTTTATCTTTCTATCTCCTACTACAGCACATATCCTTTTCTCCCTTCCTTCTCTATTCGTTTCTCCCTTTTTTTCTTTCTCACTGTCATTCTACTTCTACCTTCTTTTACCGTCAAACATAGAACGTGTTCGACATCTTCCACTGTGGCGAAGATACAATGGTGAGTTTTTTCTCGTGACTAAACCAAGTCGAAACACACGAACCTGTACAAATGAGTAGGCGACAAACGAGCGGACACAAGAAGATATGTGTACTTATTTATCTGGGGAGAGTAAATGTGTGAGAAAATGAGACTGAGAAGGGAGAGGGAGAGCGAGAGTGGGGCGGTGGAGGGCGGGGAAGGAGAATCGTAAAAGGAGAAAGAACGAAAAGCATACGATAAAGTGTATTCAGAGGGTGTTCAGAAAATGAGAAACGCTAAAAAGGACCTTGAATAGAAGAATCTCTTGTTGAAAGTTGGGAAATGAAAGGCGTTGATTGAACACCAAACAGCAAATGGATATATCCTACCTGGTGCAATGTTTACTCGAATTCCACAGTGAAATACTTTCGATTAGGCGGTGTCGGTCTTCCTTTATTATTCGATAACATGATTAGTTACTAGTTACAGTGACATGTGCTATTCATCGTTAATTGAGCAATGTTTTTGTTAAATAGTTTCGAAATAATATTTTGAGAAGCGCTTTCGATGGTTAATCAAAATTTACTTCGAGCTGCATTGTCCTTTTTATTCATATCGTTAATTATCATTCTATTTTGTTCGAACACGTATTTACCAGATTAACTGACACTATATATATTCATTTAAAGGTACATTTACCTAACTGCTTTTAACCATTCCTAGCAATTTCGCAATCTGTATTTTTATTCCTGTTTGCCGAAATTATTGCGTCGTATTGTATCAATGCCCAAAACTTGTATATATAATGATATTTTGTCGTTTTTAAAGCGAAAATGGCGATATTTGTTATTACTAATAGGTAGGTACAATTGCAATAGCGAGCGGTATTGAGATAAACCAATATTTATACATACAGGAAATAACGAATATAAGCATAACAGAGTAATGCGTATTATGTAGGTGAAAAGTCGGTATCGGTTCAGTAACCCTCTCGGCAACGCCACCCCTATTATTATCCGTAACACGTCCACGCAACACTTTGTTCCGCTTCATTCACCTCGCTAATGTCTGTGCCGTCGTATGACACTGTGTCATACATCGTAATTATTTTTTTTTAGGTATCGAAATAATTTGAGGAAGATAATATATCATATTTTGCATATAATTTTTAAAGATCTTTGACGAAATGCTTTCTTTTTATTAGTAATTATGTAACTGAATTACAACATTACGCAATTTTACTATATTCTGATGTAAAGCTTGTTTCTCTCTCTAATATTGTCCAAAGGAACAATATCGGATTAAATAAACTTGAGGTTAAAGTTAAAGGTGACTTGCGAGGCTGATGACCGATACAGGATCTTCTCCTTTTCTTTTCTTTTTTCGCTTATTTCACTGACAATTTTTAAATTAATATGATACAATTATTATATTTCCAGCGATCATGTCAGGGGCAAGCTGATAAACTTTTGAACACCTGCAATGATGTGACAATAAAGATATATTCTCCTACGTCCTTTCTCATATCGCGGGGTATTGTCCCTGTTATACAGTGCTTCCCAGAATAGAACAAGAGAATGAAATAAAAATTATCATCAACTAAATCGATGATTAATAAAAACGGTGCCAAACGTCGATAGACAAGCCAATCAACGTGAATATACAGCATCTTGATATTTCGATAAACATCGATAATTAGGGAGCAAACAAGGAACAACAAGAATAGGAAGAAACGAGGGTTTGACCACTGACTGCAAAACGCACACGACAGAACAGGTTGATTAAGATCAGATCATAACGAAGGAAAACACAAACAGACAAAGAAAGCACAAAGAAGAGAGATATAGTGGTAGTTGTTGAAAAAACAGTAAATTGATTATTCAAAGGTGGCGTGAAAGAAAGAAGGATTACAGGTGGTATAAGAGAATAACAAGAATAGAATGGGCAATAAGTTGTCTTGCAGTTGTGCTCCTCTTATCAGAAAGGCTTATCGTTACGAGGATTCACCATGGCAGGCTGGCGCGAGGGGCGGAATGGGCGGCAGCGGAGGTCGCAGGGGTGACACTGGCCACTTGCTCAGGTGCGGAAGCTTAAGAGAAAGGAAGAGGTGCGCATACCATACCATTCAACCATTCAACCACTCCATTCGACTCCATTATCAGTCTTTACTTTTTAGGAAGGCTACTTACACATGAAAACACATTGCCCCTTCTCATTTAGCTCCCAACTCAATTATCCACATGTCCCCATATAACACGTACACACACATCTACATCGAATGCACTATTACTTGTTTTCTCCTCAGGTAGAATATATTTATTCGAACTGTTTGCCTTTACATTGTCCTTCTTAAAAGAACTAATCACTATCTTTATTACCCTATCGTATCTATATAGCAGAGTATCGTGTACGTTTGCTCCATAATGCGCATACTGTTCCCTCAACTTGAATTTTAAATAAGAGCGCGCGATATTTCGTGCAACTGAAGATCTTCTCTTGTCTCTTTTTTGATACTTGAAATATCCTCGAAGAATATTATCTATTATAATAAAGTTGATTAAATACGCGTTTAATTAAATTGTTCTACCTGAGATTTTCCTTTTTCCTCTTTTTTCTTCGCTCTCTTCCATTCTTTCTTATTTCTTGTTTATTTGTCTTTTTGCTGTTTTCTCTCTGACACGCACATATGTACCCATATTTACAATCATGTATATACGTATTTCGCATCAAATCACTTTCTCTTCCTTTCTCTCTATTCTGACTTCATTTTTTGATACATATCCTATTTTATCTATTCCTGATCTTCTATCATTTAGTTGCCATATCGCCCATTGTCTTAGCTGATATTCTACTTAATCATATATCTATCTTTTCCAAAATTAAAGACACAACATATGATTTTCTACTAAATTTAAAATTAATATCGTAACATAAATCTTTTAGTGGATTTTATAGCTATACATATAATAATTTTATAGTTATGCCAAATCTTGAAAATATACAATTCGTTTTTGAACACTTTTTAATCATATGCTGTGATCAGTTATACATTTCTGTAGTTTTATTATGCTTCAAATTATTATATACTTTCAAACCGATATAATTCTTGAATTATTTAAAAATTCCAACCATAAATGTTATTGATACTCTGTTAATATGAACAACATGCTTACTTTAGGATATACACGCGCGCTTATATGAGTTAATCTTTTTTGCACCTTGTCCATTAAATTTCGTCGTGCTTATATGACTGTAACACATTATCTGTTAAATTTAGGATTGTATTGCATGCACATTGCAATTTATGCAATTATATTTGATACAGTTATTATTGCATTCTATTGCAAAAAAAAGAAATCGTGCATAATAATGCTGCACAAAAATGATGATAGTGGGATCGCGATACGTTGTAAGTTTAATTTATACAATGAAACATGCACATTAGCTGATATTTTGATTATTTACGGTATTGACATGCATGTCTCCTGAAAAATTAATTAAAAATACAAATATGCACCTTGTACTCTTTAATTTCAGAAGATAAGAAAAATATGAAAAGCAAAAGGGAAACGACAAAAAAGCAAACACGAAACAAAAGAATATAAATTTGTTTTTTCGTATTACACACTGTCTGGTGAGGTATTCAATAAATTTTCTCCATGTATTTAAAAAATTATCGTGAGTTAAAAAAGATCGTACAAGTTCAATATAGATCTATTTTGTTTCGTTATATATTTATATACGTATGTCCGTATGTGTATACTTACACAAGTATGGATGGAACATCTTGTTTACGTTGGCTCAAGAATAAATAAATGATTCTTAAGTTATAAAGGCATAAATGGTTCCCCAGTTATAAAATCAAGGCGTAAAACCTAAATAGTATTCACACTTGGTTTGATTAGTGAGATTTGATAATATATTTGATACATCACATTTTTTCAAATGCAAAATATTGCAGAATATTGCCGACATTTGCATAATATTCGTACGTATGCTAATCGGAAACAATATATGTACATAGCACAATCCTAAATTAAAGCTGTAAGAAGTAAGAAGAAACATTCATTGATATAGTCAAATCCAGAATTATACAGGATTTTATAAGGACGATTTAAATCTTGGACTGCGCTAAAGTTATTTGCAAATAAATATTCAGCTTACAATCTTTTATTTGCGATATTAAGTTTCTGCTATTGTCTGCTCAATAATACAGTTGAAGCTCAAGAACGCGAAAACTTCTATAACACTATAATTTCGTTCTTTGCTTTCCGAGCCACTTTGGATATATAAATTTACTTTATGTTGAATTATTTGCCACGTATTTAGGTGCCTTATTTTACCTGTATAATTCGGATTTAAACAAGGCCAACCTCTGCAATTTGAAATTTATCTCTATAAGTCCTAGATTCCTGCAGCATACGCGTATCCCTCACACTCAAGTTACACGTAATATACAGTAAACTATCATTTATTTTCGTAAATGAAAAATTCACCTTCGAAAATTAATCTTTTCTTTTTTCGAATTGTCACAATTTGAAAAATATTAACCCTTGTACGAAACCTTTTTAAGTTTGTTAAATTTCCACTTGTTACACTTTTCTTATTCGACAAATTCGAAGATTCTGTTTTTTTCCCGTGAGATTCAAGTTACTGAGATTCAACCGTAATTGTATTAATAAAAATTAATTAATTAGTAGTTACCGAGGGTTAGGACATATCTTTTTAAAAAAGACAGAAAGAAAGAATTCGGAATGGACATCCATATATTGTAAAAGAGCCTTGAACCTTTTGTCTTTCTATACAAAAATGTCTTATATTACGTATTTCGACACTTGAAATGTATAAACATTTTAGTTTCCTGTTGATTTTGCAATCGAGCTACATATTAGGTTGTCCCAAAAGTATCTTTCTCTTACAAACATGTCTTTTACAACAATGCATTTTTATACAAACATGAAATCTAATCTGTCAAGTGTTGTGGTCTTTATCTTAATAGAATAAAATGGATCATACATAATTCAATAAAATAATATAAAATAAAAAATGTTGTGCACCTATTATTTCCTTATAAAACGAAAGAAACTTTTGGAACAACCTAATACATATACCTTGAATATATAATATAATATATAATATAATATATATAATATAATATAAAAATATATATATACAAAAAACGTCTTTTAAATATTTAAAGAAACGGAGTTTTCCTCACGATTAAATGCGGAGTGTAAATCTGTATTCTGTAATAATCGATTAACGAAACGAAACAGATCTATACTCTGTACGACTATTTTTATTCAAACCGATCTGTTGAAATTTGCCAACGGCATTCACCTGACATTCGGTATATGTACCTATAACATATTAGTTTGATTTCTTCCTTGCAAATTATTCGTGTACTACCATGCGTTTATTCGCGAGCAAAGATATTTAGAAGAAAAAGTAAAATGTGGAGAAGAAGATAAAAAAGAAGTAAAAAAAGAAGAACAAGTAGATGAAGAGGAAGACGAAGAATAGAGAACGTTATTTACAATAGTAGTCATACCGTGTGCTGAATACATATTTCTAGGCTGACTAATATCCAAACATCTTGTTCGTTTGAATTGTTTTTGTTCGTTTCCTTTCAGTAGTAATCTGTTCGATATATGCAATAAGTATTTTTACTGCGACCAATTACAATTCAGCAATAAAAATTTTTAGACTGTGGGCCGAAGTGTTCCATGTAAGTGCCAGTGGAGCAGGGACTGTAAAGTGGCAGCAGGTCTCCGAGGATTTAGTTCCTGTAAATATCACATGCATTCAAGATTCGCCAGAATGTATTTTCCATATTACCGCATACAACAGCCAGGTGGACAAAATTTTGGATGTACGATTAGTTCAGCCAGGTAAGATCACTATTTGAAATCGTATGAAAGACGATAGACAGAAATGTAACTTATTAAAAGATAATTAATATTATTCTAGGTACACGTATCGGACAAGCATCAGAGTGTTTTGTTTACTGGAAAGATACAATGACCAACGATACATGGGGATTGAATTTTACTTCTCCGATAGATGCTAAACAATTCAGAGAATGTTGCGTAAGTTTATAACGAATGTTGTTTTGTACGGTACGCATGGAATCATTTTGGACATTTTACCGGTTTCATAAGAACAGGGATCGGCATTAATTTTCATGGTATTCGAGTCATTTACAGTCATTAGTTAATTTTTCGTACAGTCACCGTCGTTCAAGATTTCAAGGAAAGCGTCCTCTTCTTACTCGTTGAAGCTTGAGCCACCTAACAAACAAAAGATCAAAACCCGGAGAAAGCCCTTATCGACACCGGCATCACCGAGTAGATCCAGAGAGCCTCAATGCACTTGTATGACCCCGGAACAACTTGCCAGGTTTCGAAGCCAAGAAGCTAGATATCGAGGCTTTTGTGGTACGATATATTTGTTAAGTTGTATATTAATATATACGTAAATTAATTTCAAGGTTGCATAATAGACAAGTAATCTGCGGGGACGAAAAATTTAACATATTTGTGTTCGCGTAGAGGCGCGCATGTTTAACAGATTATTAAGTTTATTATTTACATGCTGACATTGAGCTATCTACTTAAACGTCAATTTGCATTCCGATTTTTAACATGACAGTATGAGCCTTGATATATTTCTGTTTATTTTACCGTTATTCTGTTATACATAACGCAGGTACTTCTACGCTTCCGCGAACTATGGCACGATCCACGGAAGTTGAAATGACAGCAGCTCGTGATAAAATAACTGCAGCAACATCCAGTGCGTCCCTCTACGACAACGTTAACAATGCGAATGTAACGCCAGGAAAAACACCGAAAACAGGCGAATCAAAGCAAAAGGAGAAACAAAATGAAACCTGTCAAACTACACCAAAGACGGCAAACGTAGGAATCGAAACAGTCACCGTTGGATCACAGGTAAGTTGTACAATCATTGTCTATGTGTATATTTTTATATGTATATACAATGCGTAACATCGTAACATACATGTACATTAAAGTTAACATTCGATTCAATATAACTAACAAAATGAAGTAAATATTTATAAGTAAGTAAGTAAGTAAGTAATGTATGAGCAAGCGTAAAAGTAAGTGAAATATAGAAGAAAGTTAGAAGAATAAGTTGTTTCTGCTTGATCTGAATTATAGATCGATAGCCCGGAAGAAAAAGGCGCTGCAGTTTCTCCGAAGAAAGGTCAGAAGCAAAGTCAAGATTCGTCTACTCAACAAAATAGTACTGAAATGCTAAAATCAGAGGGTACACAAGCCGGTGGTACTTTACAAAATAAATCCTTACGAAAAGAGCAATTACATCATACAAAGTCTGCTGATTATACAGACTTGGAAATGCAAAATGGCAATATTTTCAACATAGTGAACAATAATCACAGTGGAAAGAAATCAAAAAGCAAGAGTACAGATGATATGAGGATTGAAAATGCACAGAACGGTGGAATTAGTTTAGATTCGAATACCTTGAAAAGAATGCTGAAACCGATGTCGAGTATCGATAGTCCCGTTACATCCCCAGAGATGACCAGAAAGAGGCACAGCCATCATAATTACCATTACCACCCAAGCAATAACAATCAGAAATATCTTATGCAAGAGACTGAAAATGAAAATTGTGCGCATCTATATCGAGCACCATATAATAACAAGTTCCAGGCATCTAGAAGCGTGCATGACATGGGACGTCAATACACCGGTACATACGATAACAATTTCATTTACTGCCCGATACATGCATTTTTCTTTCACTTTTGTTCTCTCGGATTTTATTTGTATTTTTTTATTTAACTCGTTTCATTTATAATTTGGAACTTAGTGAGACACGAAATTTCTTTTTACACATATACATACATTCATAAATACACGAACGTATGCGTCTGTAGATATGTATATCCATATACATATATGCATATGTATATGAAGCACGTGCAATTGTTTATAATAATACCAAACTAGAATTTTGGTAATCTTTCAATCTCTTATCTTATATTTTTCTTTCCTAAAAATATCTTGTTACTTACTATTTTGAATATTTGAAACTTCTATTCTTTGGACTGTTTTCACGTTATTTATTTATATGAATATATATAACTATTAGAAAAGAAGAATATCGCGTATTAATTTAATAACGTAATTTTTATTCCACATTCAAAATCTCGATACTATGTATGGCTATATCTAAATGCACTACTTACGTACATTTTATTTAATTGAAAAATTCCATATTTTTGTTAATGGTTATTCATTAACAAGAGTATAGTGCCAAGTGCAATTGTTAAACATTCTTGTATAATACATAATATAAGGCTATGTTTACGTATGTAGATGCGCGTTTTGACGAATCGTTATTCTGACGAGTGAAATATCTGAAAACCGAAATGTATACGCTCGTAAGAATCTATATATATATAGACATACATAAATACTTACATATATACATACATGTACACTTATTTACATACATCCATACATGTTTGCTTGCTTTGACGTATCGAATCCGCCAGAACATGCATGCACTGTAATGATAGGCTTAAGTGTACAGACGAGTGGTTTGTGGCAACGTTACCACTACGCCGCGGCAATTTGCTGTTGCTTTTAACCGTCTAATTTTTCTTGCAATTCACACAAGTGTTTTGCGTTAATTTGCCGTTATTTCATATTAATGTTATTCTATAACACAGCGGCGAATCACCATAGCGATGACGCTACCGTAAACCGTTTGCCTGCACCGGGGTCTTAAGGAGAGAAAACTGGCAAAAGAAATGTATTTGTACATAAGCATCCCTGTTCAAAAAGCAATATTGTGTTGAGAGAAATTCACTCCGTAAAAATTTACAGTTTTTTACAGTTATTTTTATCGATCGCGACACATACACACGTACACATTTACATACTGTGTTGTGTGTTGCGTGTTGTGTATAAATGCATAAATGATAAATCCGCGGATGCATATCTTCATTAAATCGTAATAAACTAGCGGATTTGACTTGATTGCTGCTGACATCAACTAATTCTGTGAACTACATGTACTAGTCTTCAGCTAGTATCGTATTGTCCCAAGCGCTAAAAAAAAGTTGCATTGCATATCCTATAAATAAATAAAGGGGTGCGTAGTTGATTAACAGGGATGCATGGCGCATGTCAACTTACACCACCGAATCAACGTGAACGCAAAAAAGTAACGATTCTTTACGTTCGACAGCTGAATATAAACATCACACCGTTTCCAATTCCTGCATGAAGCACCTGTTTGTCGTAGGCAGCAGAGCCAGGACCTATTTAGATTCGGAACGTAATCGATGCACAGGTGATATGTCGCCGCCATCGGATAATGTCATCTTCGATAATCAGTGTTACGCGACCACGCCAAGTTCGTCGAATGGAAACTCGGATATGGAACAATCAACTCACTGCAGTTCGCGTCGTTGCAATGGTGGTCAGGCGTATCAACAACAAAACATGCAATCTGTCTCAACACCTGGTAGTCCAACTAGTAGACTTCTTCTCGAATATGAGATGCATCTGAGGAACACATTGGCCAAGGGTATGGACGCCGAAAGCTACAGTTTACGTACCTTTGAGGCCTTGCTAACGCAAAGCATGGAAGATTTAGGTAAATAGTAAACCTATTTCTCAAATTACCGACAAATTTCATCTATATTATGTACACACATATTCTTTCTTTTCTTTTCCACTTTTTTATCACTTCTTGATACTTTTCTTTTCCTTTCATTACCTTCACTTTTTATACCTTCCTTCTTTCCTCTCTTCCTTTTTCTATACTAAACCGAGCGTCGATGTTGCAGATTTTGCGAAAAATATACCGTTGAACATTCAACGTACACCTCACGTTTCACGAAGACGTAAGTTTTATTAAGTATCTCGTTTATTGCTCTTAAAAATCTTCGTATACATATACTCCAAACTCTACTACACATTACACGACTTGTTGATTCTGTCGTATTACTTATCCGTATTTAATAATTAAAAGATAATGAACGAAAAGTTAAGAAAATCTTTTGGGCGATCAATAAATTTTGTTCAGAGATGAAATTTATCGTTTCATTTACAAGCAATGTATTTTCTCTTTATCTTTAACGCATTCTTCGGTATTTCCACAGGTCCCGGTTCCAATAAATCGTCAACGTTACCACTATCGTATCGTTATTGTAATGATAGGCAAAATAGCAAGGATAGGGACGGTTACTACAGCGATCGTAATGAAATGATTAGGGAGAAAAGAGACAGAGAAATTGACCGAGATCGTGGATATCTTAGTGATTACAATTCTAGGTAAATCTTTGCTTTTGCCTTCTAAATGATCAAACTAATAGAAAAGTAGAGAATCAGTAAACAGGAAAAAATTTGGAAAAATTTCATCTTTTAAGAAAATAGAATTTTATTTCGTTACTCCTTTTGATTATTTTCGAAATAATGAACAACGTAACAAAGATAGTATAGTCGTAGATACATAAAAATGCTGAAATTTTAAGATGTACCAGCTGCGTTGGAGAGTCTGCACGTGCACAATGGTTTCGGCACTTTGACGGATGGCAGTCCGGTAGTTCAACACTTGGCTCTGGTGCTTCTAGTTCTATGAATCCAAGTTACGCGGGGCATAAACGAGATTCTCCGTGGGATTCCTTACCATCGCTAAGACACGAGGGCAGCCTTAACGATAGCGGATATAAATCAAATCGAACTGATTCTTTAGAACAAAGGTGAATAATTTGCAACAAAACATTTAACTAACCATATAATTGTAAAGCTATGTTTCTAATGATAAATTAAAATCTACGCAATAGATATGTACATGTATATGCATTCTAAGACGTTTATTCTATTCATTTTGGCAATGCATACGTGCCTCTTTGCGTCAAATCGTTAAGATATAACACTTTGTGTGTGTGTTTGTTTTTTCAAATTTTGCAGAGGAACTTTTGATAGACAAGACAGTGTGAGATCGGATTATATGTCCGATCGGGATGGCAGATATGGAATTGTTCAACAAGCCTCTCTGGAGAGCACAGACTCGAGAATTTGCTACTTGACGTCCTCAGAGGTGAGTCCCTTAAGTAGTTGTCGACCTTATCAACCTGTTATATCAATATTCCACTTCAACAGTTCACTATTGCTTCACTTAGCCGCACTTTGTAAGGTAAAAATATAAACGCAGATACTTGATTAATAATAAGCTGACAACAGACAAATAAAATACAATAATTATATCGAGTTAAATTTTATGCAATCAGAAAGGATGATTGGCTTACCGAAAATTTACGTTACACTGCGAAAGAATAGATTGATATATAGTTGTATATAAGCATCTGTGTGTGTATGTGTGTGTGTACGGTAATTTCGAAAAGATAGATATATTTATTAAAAACTATAAATCGCATAATCGGAGTAAAGTAAAGAACAGTTTCCTGCCTCTAATCGGATAATACCCATTATCGATATTCTTTGAAAGTCATTCATTTTTCGCTTCTTGTGTATGTTATTTATATAAATTTGACCTATGTGTAGATAATGAATGATCACATTTTCGTGATATTGTATCGGTTGTTATTCATAATCTGGCCATAAAATAAATGTAATACGTGCGAATGAATGTATTTTTATAGTGACCAGTTAGAAAGAATGATACGTACTAAAAAAATACGTATCTATTCGTTAAACGTCGATAACCTACTGACCCTGCCTACACATGCTTTGCACGAGTCACCTTTCAGCCTATTTCTATGCATCGTACTTGAACATTGATGGTACACAGTGTCGCTTCTTTCCTCCTTTTATTACTTCGTGCTACGATATAACACGATAGAACACAATATAATACGATACATCAGTTTTAGATGAATAGAAAGATGAAAAAAAAGTAACAGATAGGGATTAATTTTCTATTGCTTTGTTATGAACATGTATTCGAGTTATATATAATTTCTTCCTTTTATTATACCATCGTCCTAAATGACATACTCATATAGAAAAACATTCTTTTATATATGTAGATAATGTATATAACATAAATTGATGTTCGATGGAAAAATTCAGAAGAGAGAAACAGAGGAAGTGGACTGATTGTATATTCAAGTAGTTTTACGAATTCCTCGGTAGATACAATAATCAATTTAAATATACATTCAATATTATCATTTTGTCTTCGTACTTATTACAACCGCTAAATTAGATGATATTATCTCGAATTTTATTTCGAGCGCGTGTGTATGTAAAGTAAATATATATGTATTACCTACACCTAGAGATTGATAACGCAAGCATGTCAAAACAAGACTACAATTCTTTTAATAGCGACAATTGCAATTGATCGTGTGATTATGTTGCATCGCATTTGATGCTTCTTCTTCGTAAAATACGCAAAGGAGAGCATCGCTATTTTCGGAACGTATTTTTTACTCGACTAAAAGTTGTAGAAGTAGTAGCAGCAACGATAATGTCGGCAATAGCAACGATATCAAAAACAGTAGCAAAAGTAGCAACAACAGCAGCCAGTACCGATATCTACGACTCATTTTTCCCTACAGACTACTCCCCACTGCGCTTTCCCACCCGCTTTCTGTGCTGTCACCCATTTTCCCATTCCAAACCCCGACGGTTCCGGCCTCTTCGCATTCCCTCGCCAACTTTTCCTTCCCCTACTTCTACTGCTATCCCTACCACTCCGAGTAGCCTGACTACCCTGACTACCCCGACTACCCCGACTACCTTGACTACCCCCGACTACCCCGACTACCCCGCTTACCCCGGTCCCCATTTGGCCTCCACAGAACGAGCGAGCGAGCGAGGTATTGATTCCCCTCGCGGTAGCAGCTCCACTTCTCTGTTCTCCAGCGCCCCAGTCGGGAGCAACTCACGTTCGTGGCTGCGGCCCACTAATTCACTGCTCGTTCGCGTAAAGTCAAGAAGTGAGCTCGATCATTATCGAGCTCAGCAAATAAGTTCAGAGAAATCAGGATCGATTTCTCTGGTCACAAAAGTGGTCATTTCGTTTGCTCGCTAACTATTAGCGGTCGGTTCTCCAAGATTCGGAGGACCAATACCGTCTGGAGTCTATCCAGCGGAATATCACGCGCATTTCACAATGAATGGAGATACTAGTGACACGTCTGAAGATTGGCCGTACACGCAAAGTTCTGTTATCATACGTTGTTGAACAGGAAAACGTTTCGGTTACTCGCACAAGATCCAATTCGGTAGTGAACAAATAAGATTTTCTCAGAAAAATATCCGAACCCGCGATTTGCTGTGTAGCACCTACACAACTACACAGCTACACCGAACAACTCCACTAGAAGAACTGCGACGGACAAGAATATTTTCGTTGGTACCTCGTACAGAAATTTTCCTTCTGGAGGAATCACATTTGAAACAATCGTTCGACACGTGCGGGCTCACGTGCTGTTGACAAAGAACAACTACACATCAAATTCTTCAGCTAGTTTTAGCTATTCATGCATACATTGAATGATTAGATACTTGGTATATTTATTATTTTGATTTCCCTGCTCCATTTCGCTTAGCAACGATTTTCCAAAATAGTTGGTATAGATTTATAAGTTAGAGAAATTAGAGAGATTAGAAAAACAGGTAACGAGATAACAAACAAACTCATTCTAACAAATGTTGTTCTGAAGTACAAAGAAAAACAAGAGGAGAGGAGGAAAAGAGAAGAAGTGTAGAAGAGAAATATGGATATGTATAAAGAATGCATGAAAAGGATAATGGAAGGGCAACAGATGTATGCGGATAAAAATAGAAAGGAAGAATAATTTGGAAAAAGAATAGAAATTTTTAAACTGAGATACGGTATTTGGTGTTCGAATAGAATATCTGTATGTATATATAAAACGCTAAAGAGAACGTGATATTGAGAAATGCAACATATTTTTATACAGAGAGTTCGTTTCTATGCGTATATTGCAAAAGTATTCTATATATTTACATTTGAAACCTATCCACTTACCAAGGAAAAGGAACATTTTTAGAATAATCCTTTCGGTTTGTTAATCAACCCCGGGATTTGATTATTGCTTCTTAAAAAAGATCGATGAAAGTATTAAAGGAAAGAAAAGTCTTATTCAAGAGAGAAAGGAGCAGGGAGAGAGAGAGAGAGAACGTTTCCTTCTGCACGTACCTTGAGAAAGAAAATCAAATCGAAGGATAAAATAAGCATCCCTGTTGAAACATATGCATATAAAAAAACACATAAAGTACAAGATTACGGTATATCCGCGAAATTGTCGATTTTCTAAAACAGATTCGTTCTAGTTTTACGAAACAGAAAATCACATAAAAGGGATCCTAGTAGTGATCTGTATAGTGCAAAAGCAGTTTGCCTTAAGTAGAGATTATAAATGTACAAATAATCGGAAGATTTTCATCTCACAACCGTGGTATTATAATATTCGCTCCTATGTAATGAAAACGTAGCGACAAGATTGCTTCTGTCCTTCGTGACAAATATCAAATATATTGTTATAAAGTGTAAGATATTGAAATCGATTAGGGGATTTGCTTCTTTTATTTTCGTCGTTTCTCTTGCCTTTTCTCTACATGGCTACGTGGCTCTTACGGGCTCTTGGACTAATGGTTAAAAAGCTCGTCAGAGCGATAATCTAATGCTCACAGGAAATGCACAATGCGCGACGAGTGTGCCTATTTTATTTCTTATGCACATTCGTAATTAACATTTTACATCTATTCAGGAAACTGTTGGAGCCATACGCTGTCACTTTTACTAAAAAGGTTGCCCAAAATTTCAACCGAAGGGAAGAATTTATGCCTTAAGCATCGACTTTGAAGATAACAAGGTGATCAGTTCTTACAATGATTAATGCAACGTTTACCAATCAAATAATATTCTTTCATGTTTAAAATCGTAAAAGAGAAACGCAGTACGGAACGTTCTATCGAAAGATGCTTTTAGACATGTTCGAGCTTGAATCAAATTAACAAAGGAATCCAAATCGAACGGAATCTTCTAAACATACGATTGAACGACACGTTGTCTATTCTTCCACCGTCCAAACGACAATAAAGGCATCGATGGGGAAAAAGAACGAACAGGTCGAGATGAACACGATGATTTTGACGAATTCGAATCAGAGTTACTCTTGCTTACTAACTGTTTAGGAAAAGTTGGTTCGTTTTCTCTCGTTGATTCGTTCATCTAAAATCATTTGATTCGGTTCAGCAAAAGCATCAATATAACCAAGTATATACGATAATGGTAGAACCGAGATGGTCGATCAAGTGCATGAATAGTACCTTGAATCTGTTGAATCCGAGCAGCAGCTACACAGATTTGAAAACACTTCACAAAAAACATTGCAGAAAGTACTTTTGCCTTTGCAAAAGACACATCATCAGCGTAATATATATCAATGAAACGAGAAAATTGTATTGGTTTAATTACAAGAACGTTCGAGAAAAAGTCAACTTTGGTCTCGGTGACGGTTACTACTACAAGTTGCTGAGGATCATTAACGGTGCTTTGAACACTTGGGCTCAGCATTACATCCACGGTCTCAGTATTGCCCGCAGAGAGATCATGTTCAAGATAAACGGCACCGCCAAGAAAAATATGAAACTCCTGAAGGAAGGTTGCTACTGTCATTACCATCCGCATATGACAGCGGATGCTTGCAACGCCGACTTTCTAAAAAAAGTCGTAAGTTTTTGGGCTGGTGAAGGCTTTAGGGGATTACGCGAAAAGCTTCGCGGTATGACAAATTATGCTAAAAAGGTAGAGACACCAGAGTTTCCGCGTTATTATTATAATCTTGTTTTCATTAGTACCTATTATTGTTATTGTAGCTATTACCGTTATCGTTACTGTTATACCGTCGTTATTACCGTTACCATTATCGTTGCTGTTACCTTTACCGATATATCGTTATCGTTATGAGAATCAATAACTATGTATACCGACGTTGATACACCGCCGTTCATGATGCTATTGTATTTTTACCGTATCTTTACTCATTTTTTCCACAAAGTATCGTTGTATACGATCACTTTTCATATTTAAATAAATATGTTAATAGTATAATATATAAAACGATAGAACATATAAAGTAAGTATATAGCACAAATATCAAGATTTTTGATATGTTAATATTCGTGATTGGTTTATAATACCATTTTTATTCTTACACGAGAAGCATTAGTTCTTATGCTCGTCACACGTTGTACACATCCTTTTGCTGTTTCTTCTTTTTCTTTTTTTTTCCTCTTGCTCTTTTCATCGTCTCTTCTACACACACACATACACACACACATAGATCCTGATCATTCTATTCCAGTTTGAGAAACTGTTTACGTTTTATTATACACCAACCTTACTTGGATTGCACTTACGATCGTAATAAAAATTATGTTTATAAATATGTATAATTCGCAAAATGTTCACTTGAGATTGTACATTTGAGATTGAAAACGATGTATATACATACTTTCTTGTCATTCTTTTTCATCGAAAGTAGAGAATGGACAAGTCGGATAGTAATTATGGTAAATGTTGTAGATGTCAGACGATGATAAAATGTCGTTAACTACTGCCGTTAGCGATGACGACGATGGTGAAAGTATTATAAATTCTCCATATCGAGGAAAACAGACTGGTACCGCTGCAGCTTCGTTCAATTGCACGGGAGCAGTTCGAAAAGCTGGGTAAGCAGGAAAGCTGCGTAATAGAGAAATATACATCAAGTTTCCAACGTAAATTTAACACAAATATGAAATTGCAGATTTTTAAGCGTAAAAAAATGGCTGTTACGAAAGAAACATCAAATCGAGCTCGCGAGGAAGAGGGGTTGGAAAGGTTATTGGGTTTGCTTAAAGGGAACTACCCTTCTCTTCTATCCTTGTGATTCGCAAGAAAGTAGAGCCATGGAGGCAGCACCAAAACACTTGATTATAGTCGATGGTGCAATAATGCAACCAATTCCGGAACATCCAAAACGGGATTACATATTTTGCTTGAGCACCGCATTCGGCGATGCTTATTTATTCCAGGTAAGCGCGTATTGCGAAATATACGAATTACCGTGTCATACGCTGGAAAATACTGTTTCTATCGATATATATTGCTTGATGATCAACCGTAAGTCTTTTCTTGCTTTTATATACTAGGCACCATGTCAAGTGGAACTCGAAAACTGGGTGAACAGCATACATTCGGCATGTGCCGCTGCGTTTGCACGTCATCGTGGTAAAACCGGAACTCTTCATTTATTGCAGGAAGAAATATTTCGCTTAGAGAAAGCGATAGAATCGGTAAGCGGGCCGGATATAGCTATGTATTACTTTGCTTTAATTTATGCTCGTTCTGACCATCAAGCGGAAGAGTTGGAGAAAATCGGTTAAACGCCTCTATCGTCTTTTGTTTAGGATCATAAACTGAAACACATGGCGGATCTTCAGCAATCTGTTGTATCTGATGTAGAAACGAAACAGCAGATTAATAACCAAATTGTTCAATGGGAAGAAAATTTGGAGCGACTTCATTGTGAGCAATTCCGACTAAGATGCTATATGGCGAGTTTACAAAGTGGCGAATTACCAAATCCAAAGGTTTGTATACTTCGCCTCTATTTGTATTTTCACTTAAGCATAGTACAACTGTAATAAGTGTAATTACTAAACGAAATTTTCGACTATACTGGTACGCAAATAGTCTGTAAAACGTCCTTGCATGTTACGTTAACGTGCATAATTTATACTCATTATAGACCGTATAGAGAATCGGAAACTTGTATCGACCACAGTGAACCGCAAATAGAATCTTGTAAAACTTCAACGAGCCAGTTTCCGCTAGATTAGTAGGGGCAACCGATAATTCCGATACGAGAATCGCCTCGATTGAAATCTTTTATTTTCTCCGCAGAGTTTATTGACGCACGTCTCTCGTGCTACGAAGCAAACATTAAACAAATTAGGAGTCTTTACCGTATCGTCGTTTCATGCTTTTATATGCGCACGAAGTCCTTCGTTGCTGAATAATCTACTAGCAGGACGAGGAGCTACCAAGAGAAGACCACCGTTACTATCGAGATCCAATAGTGGATCGAGTAGGAGATCCCTTCAAATATCATCTAGAGATGATGAGAAAACCGTGAAGGTGTATGTGCCGGAAAATCAGGTAAGCGACTCTAATTGTTGTGTGTGAAATTATATTTTAAAGTACACCAATCTATCAATGAATGTTCGTAATTGAAATAGTGAGAAAGAATATAACATCGTAACAGTAACTTTGTACAATTGACATCATTAAAATTAAGATAATCTATTAAATATAATATAAACTAATCTGTTATACAAGAAATTTCTATTTTCAGCTGGTATCCGTCTTTGTGCGTGACGCTATGACAGTAGAAGAATTCCTTGCGAGTGCTTGCAATAGGAAAAACCTCAATCCGATGGAACATTTCGTTCGTGTAAAGAAACGACGCGACATGGAAGATCATAATTATTTCGTACCACATAGAACGGACATGATAGAAACTTATGTAAGTATTAATGTCGTGTTATATGTTACAAATTAAACCATTCATTTATTTGTCGATATTTCTTTGGTCTAATTGAACTGACGTAATCATTTTCTAGTAATTTATTATACATATAATATATATATATATATATTCTTATTGCAAAATTCTCTATCAAGAAGTTTGATTTCGAATGTTTTTATCTATATGGGAGGCTATCCCTTTGTTTTATTGTTAGTAGAAACAAAGGACTATTTGCTCTATAATAATGATTAATTATCAATAACTAATTGCGAGCCTATTGTAAATGAAGAATAAATGAAATAATTACATATCTAAGGTATATCTAAGTATATATACATATATTTCAGTTGCACACTCATGAGATTGTTGAAGTTTGCGCGAAAATCTTATATCAAGTAGAGCTACAGAGGAATACTCTTGAACAAATGTGGGGCTTTTCGGTGGAAGCAGAATTAATTGAGAATTCTGATCGGCAGGATGAATTGTGTTGTTATGTTAGCAGAGTTGAAGATAAGAGCGTCGCAATGCAAAATGGTAAGTAAAACAATGCACGCATTTTTCAAACTGTTTATCATTGTGAGTTCTGTTATAACTGTTATAAATCAAGATTTCTACTAGTATAAACACGATATAAAAATTAAATCAATCAACTGTTTATTTTTATTCGTTTAGTATAATAAACACCTATACTCGTAAACTCGAACTTAATATATCATTCTTCAGAGAAAAATTCGATAAAATTGCACGTTCGCATCGTTTTCTATAAAACTGCTTGATGTAATATAAATAGGAAATCAGTCAGGCAAGCTCAAGATTCTCTTCCCATCCCTCTTTGATCTAATTTAAGAATGAAGGTGAGATACATGTGGAAACACAAAGTCGGGTGACCTTAATCAGATTTTTTTTTGTCTGCATCTACAGAATATCTTGTAGAGAATGACATTGAAGAACATTGATTTTTTGCATTGTACTCCCTATTAACTGAGCAAACACAGGTTTACATTCTTTAACGAAGCAAGGCATACATAATATACATATGTATATGATATATAAATGATATAAAATAATATATATATATATATTATATATATATATTATTATATATATATATATATATATATAATATAAATAATATAAAATCATGTTTTAAACATTAAAAATTATGCGGCACATTTTAATTTTTGTGTATTTTTCAAAATTGACGATGATATATATGCTTATCCTTTTTTAATCAATGCAAATAGTGAACATACTTAAAAATGTACATGTTCCTTCGGATTTCAAATTAGAGCAGTTTCTAACGTGATACTTTTTTATTTTGACATTTTTCAGGAATCATTAAAGGAGACGAGATCATGGTAATTAACGGTGCAATAGTAAGCGATTTAGACATGATGTACTTGGAAAGTGTATTGCAAGAGGAAGTCGGTCTATGTATGATGATGAGATCTTCGCGAACTGAACCACCAGATCTTACAGGCATAATGAGAGTCACTGATGACATAATCGAGAGTTTGGTTTGCCCGCCCCCACCTTCTGATCCACCGGTTATAAGCGAAGAAATGATTTCCGGTTTAATCGTTCCAGCCCCCGGATGGAGTAAGGGTTTTCGTCTGCTTGAACAGTTTATTTTTCACTTTTCGTTCAACATTAATCCATTTTTTCTTCAGTCCTTTCCTCCTATTACCCCTGTCTCCGCTTGTAATAACTTTTCTGAGAAAAGATATTTAGAATATACAACATTATTTTACTTTCATTTCTATTCCTACTGTATGCATTTTCGTACAGTAACGGCAACGTAGCAGTAGCAGTAGCAGTAGCAGTAGCAGTAGCAGTAGCAGTAGCAGTAACAGTAGCAGTAGCAGTAGCAGTAACAGTAGCAGTAGCAGTAGCAGTAGCAGTAGCAGTAGCAATAGCAGCAGCAGCAGCAATAGCAGTAGCAGTAGCGGTAGTAGTAGCGAAAGCAGTAGCAGTAACAGTAGCAATAGCAGTAGCAATAGCAGTAGCAATAGCAATAGCAGTAGCAGTAGCAGTAGCAGTAGCAGTAGCAGTAGCAGTAAGAGTAGTAGCAGTAGTTAGCAGTAGCACAATAGCGATTGTTTCATTTTTTAATAAAGAGATTTTTAGTTAATTTTATCCATACTAGAAAGCGTCGAATTATTGTTACAAAATATACAGTATTTATCTAACAATTCAATAAAATGAAATTAACAAATAAATTATTATTACAAATATATAATGTGTGCATACCCATATGTATATGTCGGTGAATGTAGGCAAAGAAAGTATCGCGCAGGAGTGTACGTCAGCAGCTCACATGGAAAATGGCAAACAAACATCTCGCACAAATTCATTCGAAATAGAAAACTTATTGAAAACCGCCGAACAAGTAACGGGAATCTGTCGATCACCTGGTGAAACAAGAAAATCTAGTCCCACTGGAAGTGTTGTTAGTTCTCATTCTCAAGCTATGACGCCGAGTCGGCAATTAAGCGATGCTGAGAAATTGAAGAAAGTTATTCTAGAATTAATTGAAACTGAACGTACTTATGTGAAGGTGCGTTTGATCACAACTCGTTGTGAAATTGTACTTATGTAACGCTTTACTTTGCTGCGATCCTTGAACTTTTATATTTCAATCTTGTTCCCACGTTAACAAACAAGATCTAAGAAGATATTTCGCATAAAATTGAAGCGAAGAATCATGCATGTCAATAAAAATTTTTTCATATTTTTCTAAACGAGATATTTTGTAACATTAGAAAAATATAATCGGATCGAAAATGACCAGAAGAATGCAGCAGGGTTAAAATCGAATCTCAATCTCAATCTTAGAAGTTTACACTATACATTATGTAAAACATATGATACATACGTATATATAATATGCATATATTATCGCGTAAAATATCTATAGCTAAAATATCACATTACATGTATGAATGAAATACTTTTTCAGAACTTAAATAATTTGCTGGAGAACTACTTAGAACCCCTTAAACGCGAAACATTCTTATCGAATGCAGAGATAAACGCATTGTTTGGGAACATACAAGAGATTGTTACATTTCAACGACAATTTCTGCAAAATCTTGATCATGCGATCGAGATGGAAGCTGATTTCAATAATTTCGACCATCCTAGTCAATTTAAGGTATGCAATATTGATGATCTGCAATAAGAAGATTATATCTTTGCTATCTATTGTATTTATTTTATCGTATATTTCTATGGGCATATGTGTATTCCCCTTTACTATACATACGTACAAGTATACACATATACATACGTATGAACAATAACGTAAAAGAAGTACGAAGTAAAAGATTTATATGTATTTATATTGTACAATATGTGAATTATTTATATCTTTTTCAAAGGGTGTCCTGTTTTCTATTGGAAGTGCCTTCTTATATTACGTAAATCATTTCAAGTTGTATAGTTCGTTTTGTGCTAGCCACTCAAAAGCACAAAAGGTTTTACATCCAAGTGAGTAAAATTCCGATTTCCTTGTTTAATAAAATCTATCTATATTCTATTAAGAAAATGAAAGAAAGTGCTTTAAATAACCTTTTCTTTATTTTCTTTTATTAGATGAAGGAAACCAAGCTTTACAAGAGTTCCTGCAAGCGCGCAATCCAAGGCAGCAACACTCGTCGACTTTAGAATCATACTTGATAAAACCTATTCAACGAATACTGAAATATCCGTTGTTGTTACAACAGCTTCGAAACCTAACTGACGAACGAAGTGAAGAGCACCAGCACTTGATTGGTAAATGAGAAAATTGTTACATATGCTAGTCTCCATATAAATATGTAGATAAACGTTTTAAATTAATATTAATCGTTTATTACGAGTACAGAAGCCTTAAAAGGAATGGAGAAAGTAGCAGAACACATAAATGAAATGCAAAGGATTCACGAAGAATACGGAGCTATCTTTGATCACTTGTTCAGGCAACATCAAAAGTCTTGCAAACAGGTAAACAAAACGTAATAAATATTCAAAGGAATTCCACTTCTTGATTTTATATTTCATATTTTACATTTTATGCGTATCTTGCAATGATGCTATCTCGCCAGCCGATCGACTTAAGTCCAGGAGATCTTTTATATTATGGAGGGGTCGAATGGCTCAATATTTCCGACTTTCTTGGTAAAATCAAGAAAGGCCTGGAGCTACACGCAATGTGTTTTGTGTTTAAGTCTGCTGTCGTATTCTTATGTAAGGAAAGATTGAGACAAAAGAAAAAGCTTATGGTAAATTTTTTATTTTCTTCTTTCATCTTACAAATGAAGTAAAAATTTATTTATATGTATACTTATATACAATATATATCTGGACGCGTGTCATAAATTTAATAATATTCTGATCAGGGGGTATCCACCAAAGCGAATTCCAGTGAGGTAGAAATAATTCGCTATCAAGTATTGATTCCTGTAACGGAAGTACAAGTTAGAGCTAGTTCCGCCAAAGATATGGAATCTCATTTCCTGTGGGAATTGATCCACTTAAGAAGTCAATTACAGAGAAGATCGGAGAAAGTATACGTGCTTTCTAACAGGTATCGTCTAACGGTATTTCTTCTTGAATTAAAAGTTTTAAAACATACACGCTTTGCCCTGAACCACCGCATCATCCGACGAATTTACCTGCATTAATTTGTCGCTACACATCATTGTCAGGTACATTTTATATATGTATGTATATATAAAAGTATGGTATATACTTTTTATTGTATATACGTGTGATGTATCATATGCTATACTACTTAACAAACATTTTCATATTATGTTACGGGCGCAGTCCGCAGGGTATGCGTAATCGGCCTTACCCGAGGAATTAGTCAGCATTACACGTCGCTGCCTGATAAAGTCCGAGAAAACAGTCAAATAGCGAACACGGTATAATACGATAAAATTACAATATAATACGAGCAAAATTAACATTTTATTAATTGTGTTAATAAAATTAACATAAAAACAACTTAGCGCGACGTTGCCCATATGGATTTATTAATAATAATAAATAATGGACAACCACATATTTCATTTCAAACCTGGAACAGTTCGTAAAAAGATAATAATCCTGGACACTGTTCATCAAATGGTGGGCATTGTCAATTTTACTCGTATCATATTGGCCCATGTTCGCAATTCGAGTATTTCTTCGCACTTTTTTAGGCGGCGCTATGCAATGCTGACATTGGCTGGGTAAAGCCGACTTCTGTATACCCTAGCGGCTAACAATTTCTAGAGCGATTAGAATCGAAATTGTACGTAATATGTGTAACATTTATACATATATTACCTTTATGTATTTCCTTAGCACAACAGAATTCAGAAATGCATTTTTGAGGACGATACGTCAAATTATTCGAGAATCGGTTCGAAATATGAGTATACCATCGACGAAACAAAACTTGAGCCAACCACCGATTACTATTTCACCACGAATGTCAACTGGACATGTTGAAAAGTTTGAGAAACAGTCGGCAAGCCAGGGACAAAATGGCAGTAACAGTAGCGCCGTAACTACCGGTACGCTATCGAAAAAAACGGTTAAACCGCAAATATTGCCAACTTCCCATAACGTAAAACGAAAATATAGCCAATCGAAGCAAACGGTAGAGCACGAAAGCTCCGAAGATAAAGATACCGAGGAGCCAGCAGGCGCAATCAATCAACAGCAAACGACATTTCGCTCCCGAAGCAAGACTATCAGCGATACATCCGGTGAGATTTGTTTGTTATGACGTGAATACAATTAATTTTTTCTTACGTGAATTGGGAATTCTGAAGAACGTTATTTTTAACGCACAGGAGAGGTGAAAGTCGAGATGGATTCAGGAACGAAATCCGAAGGAGAAGAAGATTCGCAAGCTTTTTTAGGTGAGAAGAAGGCGAATTTGGGCCGCACACCGAATCATTTGACTTTGAGCACCACTTCAACAATTTCAGCAGGAAGTACGGGTAGTCAGGCGAGACTGATCCAATCTTCTCATCAGCCGGAAAATTATCAACCGATAGCAGTCAAGGAACTTGGTAAGAAGTTCATATTCAATCGAATAAGCATTCTTATCTTAAACGAAAGGTCTCTCATTACGTTATATGATCTACTGTATTGTACTTGTATACATGTATGTGTATACTATTTTATGTATATACATATCTGTATTGAATATTTCACCTGTTGAAGGTTCGCCGATTTGGAAACCACGGGAATTACCCTCGCTAGGAGAGTCTACGACGTTGCCACGTAAGGGTAAGTCGGCCAGTGAGTTTGCGGATATAAGCTCATCTCATAGCGCCTCCCGAAAGTCCCTGATAGAAATCAATAATTGTGCTCAACAATCTAACTGTAATAACCACGTTTAAATTAAATAGATGTTAACTGATTGACGAACCATCGAGTTAAGTTTAAAAATCGTGCAACAGAATAAACCAAATAACTACTCAATTACCGCGTAAACTGTAAAAACTAGCGCTCGCTTGCCGCCCACGCGGAATACTTAATTAAACTTTAACGCTACGCGTTTCCCTCCTTGCACATCTCCTTCTTCTCGTTTCGTCTTCCAAACGCGCTACGCGTTATAAAACGTCGTTGGTGCTACTCCTCTGTACAACGAACGATATTCAATTGTTTGACAGGAGAGAATCTTAAAGAAGGGAGAGAACTTTGCTTTTAACGGGAAACAAGCTTTCCCACGAAACAAACGGAGAATGTTTCGGTACGCGTCTTATGCGCAACTCGTGACAATTCCAAAGGAAATCGTACTCGGACTCTTTTCTCCGTTCTTTTGACAGCTATCTTTCAGTCTTTCACCTATTATCGAATAGAGACGCGATATTGCTATTCGCTGCTACCATCATATTGTAATCAAAATCAAACGTTAATTGTATTAAAAAATACAAATATCACGCATACACTGACATGTACATACGTAAATAAGTAAGTACATACATACATACATGTGCGCGCACACACGCATACACGCACGCACGCATATATGTAGACTGCATAGATATACGTTATTCAATGAACAATATTAACAGGCAGTAAACGATTCTAACGAATACCGCAAGACTCTCTCTCTCTCTCTCTCTTTATCTATTATTATTACTACTACTGCTACTGCTACTACCACTTACTCTTACTACTACTGCTGCTACTGCTGCCGTTGCTACCACTACTACTTCTGCAATTACTGTTGCTGCTGGCTCTTCTGTTGCTGTTGCTGTTACTGGTGCTGATGCTGGTGCTGCTACTACTACTGCATGCTCGTACTACTACTGCATCGTACAATGAAGTAATTCTTTTTTAAAATATTTGGGTGGAAATTAACGATTAATTTTTAATCAATTCTAGTCCCAATGTAAATGTAACTATTTTCATGTTTTTTTCTGCGTGGACGGCAATGCGATATAACGTAATAAACTCTGTATATAATGTAATATTGACGCGATCAATATTGTCATTCTTTCGTTATAGGGAATTTTATTTTTAATGTTAATTAAACTTTATTTTTAATGCTACTTAAACTAAATTAGGGTATTCGACGCTAAAACTGTAAGGAAGAATTTGAGAATTTGTTGATTTCTGGATTTGTAGATTTGCAGGTTATTAGCTTAGTGAATGACAAAGGGCGTAAAGATACGCGCAATGGTATCGGATTGATACCATTAAATGAAATCATTACGGTAATATATACGTTTAAACTTTAAATGTACCACTAATATAATACAGTTCGCAATCAGTGAAACAAGTGTCTGCGTGGAATACCGTCGAAACATCGATATATAAATATCACAAAAATTAACGATATTTGACGTATAACGCAATGTTATTGAATACTAATATAAGTTAACCTAATATCGAGGGATAAATACTTGTAAATTAGAAAACAGAAAGTATATCTATATCTACATATATATATATATATATATGTGTGTGTGTGTGTGTGTGTGTATATATATGTATATATATGTATATATATACATATATATGTATGTATGTATATATATATATATGTATATGCAGAGTAATTCTCTTGTTAGTTAACTCGAAGGGAACGTCGCTTCACCGTAGTGATAACGCCGTGTCGGTATATGCGATCTGTCACATTCGTCACTAAAAGTCAATATCGGCACTGTGTTAGTGCAGAGATGGCTATGTGTTGTATATATGTAAAATGAAAATGAGAGTAAGTGATCCATGGAGTGATTTGCGACACTGCTTTTGAGTCGACTAGCGAAAAAATCACCCTGTATATATACGCGTGTGCAGTAGCGTGCAAAAATATTCGGTCATCATTTAGAACGGTGTAACCTTTTTAAAATTGGTCTAAACGATTTGACTTTTGTTGAGAAGTTAATAGAATTAGCTTACTAGATGACGTATAAAAAGGATTTTGAAAAACTTGCAACGGAATCGCAAAGAAAATAGTAAAGATCACTTTTTACAACTTTTTTATTTCACTAAGCAATGAAAATCTAAACAATATCTCTTATAGATTTATGTCAGTTATGAAAATTTCATCGAATTCACTTGATGCAGAAACAAACGACAAGCATCGTAAAACGTAAGGATCTTTAGATTCATTACAGTTATAGGCCGAGTCTCGTGCAAAACTGCGATTTTTCACCATTTTTAACCGTTCCTAGCTCATAGGAACGTTAACCGGTTTCGAAAAAATTTTGTATAACTGACATAAATGTGCAAAACATACTTTTCAAATTTCCATTACAGACTTAGATAAAAAAGATTGTAAAAAAACGATATTTACTATTTTTTTTCGCATTTACGATCAGTTGCAATTTTGTTAAAATTTCTTTTACTCGTCATTTAGTAAACTAAATCTTCTAACTTTTCAAAAAGACTCAAATCGTTTGGCCCAATTTAACACATTTTTGTTTTGTTTTACAAAGTGGCTCACACCATTTTTGCACGCTACTGTATATACATATATATATATATATATATACGTATGTGCGTGCGTGAACATATGTGCGCTCGTGAGTGTGTGTATATAAATAAAATATATGTATACAGGATGGGAGTAAATGGTTGTTCATAAATCTAAGGATATCTATATCAAACAAAGCGAACCGTATATACATAAGTAAGAACTTACTTACGTCTATGCACTCTCTGATACATCTTATACTTTTCTTCTATGTTTCTCTTTTTTATTTTGAAAAGAAAAAAGGAGTTACCGTGAAATAATATAAATCGATAACGATAGAGGTAAAGTAAAACATTGAACAATTAAAATATATCCCTAAATTTTTGAACACTACTTGGAATCATCCTATATATACATGTACGTGTACACATATTATCTATATGAATGACACGCATATATGGATGCATAATCAAAATACGATATATTTTTTTTAAACATTTCATAAGGATAGCATCAATAGTATAAATCGTTTGTGTCGGACAAGACAACTATTAGATTTATTGCGCTAATTTCTTGTTGAAACAAATAATGAAAAGAAAAATTTAATGCAAGCTTTATTTCATTTCATTTCATTTCACTTCATTTCAATTTGTGTTTCGTTTCCACTTCATTTTGTTTCATTTAACACTAATTTCATGATTAATAGTAAATGGTTCGATGCGTTACGAAATGTGAATTTCAAGCACATGTCAACCAACGACAGCCCATGTGCAGAACGAATTATTCTCGTATTTCTTTTCTTCGTCAAAATGCCAACGTATTCGTTAGTCATGTCTTCCAATTAATCTACTTCATGTTCGACACTACCGATTTAAAGATGAATCCCTTGTGTAAGAAATTTCAAATTTCCAGTGATCCAATATACTCCATCTAACAAACTGGATATACAGAAGAAACGAAACAACAATGTACCGAGATATACTTCGCGCGACATTCATTTAAAAAAGAATGAGAAAAGAGCACATAAGAAATTTAAATTTGATCAATCAATTAGTCGTTCTATTTGATCGGCAACTATTGCATCATTAGTTTCACTATCTTGTTGCATACACGGATATGTTTATCGTGCAGCAATCATGTACAATGAAAAAGCTTGGATTTTGTTTTAAATCCTCTTCGCACGCATTTGTATTAACAAATTTATTCGATGATTATCTTTACGAAAAACAAATGCTATTAATACATTTATCAGATTCTGTAATTTCGTAGAGTTACATTACAAATAATAGGTCACTACGCTGTTGATCACGTTTACTAAAAAGTATGTCAGTGTGTGTGTGCGTGTGTCGGTAATGCATCCTGCTTGTTTTATCATTCCGTATCGCGTTTTATGATTATTTCTACAAAAGCAATCTGTATCAAAGAATTGTTAAAGTCTAATTTATAAATTTATTTAAATATCTTCCTATATTAGCGGTTCAAAATTAAAATGCTAGTATTTGATTTAGTACACAAATAGAAACTTTAAACTTCGACTACGAGTTTCAGTCAAAAAATAGTTTGAAAAATATTTCGAGTTAGCTGTCACTCTACTTGGAGGGATTTTACAGAAAAACGATAAAAAAAATCTATAAAAGTTGGTGGAAGGAATGTAATATTCTGGGGGGTTATGAATATACGAATACGTCTGCTTACTACTACCGAAACTTGAAAATCTATGTCAAGTATCTTTAAAAGATCATGGTTGAAAATCGTCTTTTATGTTCTGCTTTCGCTTGAAGTTTGCGTATGTTCACTTGGGACATGTAGGAAAAATGACACACGCGGGCAATAAAAAAACGTATTAAAAGAGCATTGTATACTATTGAATATTGTACATAACGGAAGAATAAATCGAATAAGACCAAATACGACAAATTATAGGAAACAAATAAAAAGGAGTAGAAGAAGACAAAAGAAAGGAGAGAAAATGAAGAGAAAGAAAGAAAATGAGAAATAATTTGAAAAAATGAAAAATTGTCAACCAACCAAAAATAAAATAAGACTACAAACTGAAATCACAGAAAAGCGATAGATGTATATTTTACACCGATTTATAGAATTTGAAAGTTCGATCGTAGCTGTACGATAAAATTCTTTACACTTCCTATATTTATCATTATGCTATAAAACCACGTGCTCTTTTTTTTCTCATTCAACATCCATACATACGTGCACACATTGCAACATATGCACACACTTACATAGTAATCGCATAATCGCACACGTGCGCATATACACAAAATACGTACGTACGTAATAAGTTATTGATTAATATTTCACGATGGAGAAGAAATAACAAAATATCTACTTAACGATTATTATAGATATAATGCGTGCGGATTTAAGATCTACAGATTTTCCGTTGCTCGAGTTATTGCATTGTCTACTACTACTACTACTACTAATACTACTACTACTACTACTACTACTACTACTACTACTATTACTACTACCACTGTTGCTACTATTACTTCTCCTCCTCCTCCTTCTACTACTACTACTACTACCACCACTACTACTACTGTTACACTATTACACTACTACACTGCTACACTACTATACTACTACTACTACTACTACTACTACTACTGCTGTTGCTACTACTACTGGCTACTCCTACTACTACTTCTATTACTACTCCTACTTCTCCTTCTCCTCTTACTACTATTACTATTACTAATCCTATTACTACTACTACTACTACTATTACTACTACTGCTGCTTCTGCTATTACTACTACTACTACTACTGCTGCTACTACTGCTACTACTGCTGCTACTACTACTACATACACACAACATATTAAAATATGTAACAACACACAAATTTTATTATATAAATTTTATCAAGATACGTCTCCAAACAAAAGTTGGTATTTCCTTTTTTCTCGATCTGCATAAGATCCTATTTATCCTACACAATGAGATTCCTTCTTTAAATTGTAATTCATTTGGAATTAACATCGATACAGAATGAGTTAGAATCATGATAGAATTCAGAGTATTAAATCGGTTTGTTACATTTGAAATACTTTATCAATCAAACATGAGAACCTAGCGATAAACTTTTTATCGTTTAATATTGCATTCAGTATATCGTATTATGCCTACATACATTCATTCATATTTACATGACAATCAATGGAAATCTTAGATTAATTATTTTTTCTGTTTTGAAAGAAGGAAAACTGGTACAACGAAAAATGAGAATTATAATTATTATGATCATGTTAACAGTATTAATAAAGAAAAATATCGATTATATTGTTAATGATAAGAAAGAGAAGAAATCGAAAAATTGAGGAGCGATAAAGCGAAAAAATAATTAAGATCAAAGTATTTTGTGTGTTTAGCTCGTGAGAAATTAGGCCGTTGGTGCGCGATAACGGATCCTAAAAATCTTAAGAGTATCGTAAAGTTCCTGAAGATTAAATGAACACGAAACACAGGCAATGAGAAAAATGGTAAATGGTCGCAACACTATATCTCGGAGACGTATCTTGGTACATAGTTGGCCTAGTAACAAGTTTCATATTTTTCGCCCCAATCGAAGTGAATCGTCAAGTAATTATCATCTATTATACTATATTATTGACATTATCCAGAAATTTTATTGAAATAAACTTTATCGATACCGTTGAACATAATGTACTTAAATTGTGACGACGACAATTTCGATATTGTTACGGGCACCGAGTATACAGAGTGAAAGGAGAAAACAAAACATGAGGGAGAAGAGACAGGATGCGAGAAAAAAGGAAAAGTAAGTAAATGAGCGAGTGAATGAATGAAAAGTGAAGACGGTAAACGTGGTTCCGTGATGCGTGTACGTTTGATTGTATGTATGTATGTATATGGAGGAATGAGAGAAGAAAGTTGGAAAAATGAGAGAAGAAGGCAGTGGGAAGAAAAAAGTAAACGGATATCATCCTTTAAATGGATGTGAACCCGAATATTTGAAATGAGAGAGATCGATAGAATTATTATTGTATAATTATATAAACTGAAATATCAGAGATACAAATATGAATAGAAATGCGAATATAAATGTGAATATGAATATGAATATGAATATGAATATGAATATGAATATGAATATGAATATGANACATGAACATGAACATGAACATGAACATGAACATGAACATGAACATGAACATGAACATGAACATGAACATGAACATGAACATGAACATGAACATGAACATGAACATGAACATGAACATGAACATGAACATGAACATGAACATGAACATGAACGTGAACGTGAACGTGAACGTGAACGTGAACATGAACATGATCATGAACATAAACATGAACATGAACATGAATATGAATATAAATATGAATATGAATATGAATTCGAATACGAATACGAATATGAATATGAATATTAATATTAATATGAATACAAAACAAATTGGAACAGGGTGGGCTGGTCGTGTTAAAATAAAACAAGTATAGAATACAGTGACGATATAACGAATCTTTCTACGTATATTATTTCCCTGTCATTAATACATATGCACACTTGTGTGATGAATCAAAAATTGAGAAACCTTGTACTTACGTATAAATATGCAAAGGCAGTGCAAACATGTTGTTTATGTTTTGTGTAATTATACATTAGTAATGAACATTATATAATTATGGTAATTCCTGTATTTATTGTTATTGTTCCTCGGTTACACGGAAATGTTCAAGAATGATCCATTTGTACAATCATTAAGTTATTAAAATATGATTATTCAGTATCAAAGATGCGTATCTCTTCTATCTCCTCCTCTATTCCATTCATCGTTTTACGTGTTACCCTTTCTTTTATTGCGATTCTATCTCATTTTTTTGTATATTCATATATAGAAGAGTAAAATTTTAAAATAATATCGTAAAATAAGAATGATTCGATAACTGTTACAAAGTACATAACACAGGTGTATTATCTCTTATCAAAATTAAATAGAACGCAGGTGTGCACAACTTAACAATGAGCCCAGGTGCGGATTAAGTGTCTTCACGAGGACCTTCCCATGTTTTAAACCCCTGAAAAAAATTGTTTAAGTTCGAACAAAAATTTGACAGTGCTTTAGGAAAAAATTTACAATGATAGTTTGTTTTATAAGTTTTAAATTTTATTAATAAGCTACTTTATATCGCTTCTTCTTTTTTCTATCAAGTATATATACGGAGCGTTATATGAAAATATTTTATTCCATAGATTCTTCTTGTTTCTTCATAAGGAATTATTCGTCTAAATCTTGTATATACAATATATTTATATTACTTATTCTTATAAAAACTTTTGTAAAAATGAAAAAATTACAAAAAAAACTGCATTTTATAAAAATATTTTAATATGATTTATTGGAAAATAAATCTTACTTTATATTTATGGAAATTTATTTCATTTCAACACACCTCTCCCTCTTTCATTCTTGTTTGAAGACGGTCACCGCTAAGTCATTCTCCAGTCGTTCCAGGCCCGAAAAACTTTAAGCCGACCCTGCACGAACTGATAGCTATCAATGATTTATTGAATATATCGATATTAATCTACGATGTACACTGTTTCGATAAGCTTTTATATTTTCATTACTACTTACGAGAAGTTTAATTTCATTGTAAATGTTCGTCTCTTTCTAACAGCTACTTTATTAATGTATACAATCACACGATAAGATGTTCGATAAATTCGATTTGAAAACGAAAAGTCAGCATTAGATTAAAACATTCCAGGCTGATTTTGCGATCAAGCAACAAAACAAACGATTCATAAGTGATATTAATGATAAAATAATTACCAAATCATTTGTTGGTAGTGATTGTGAAAGAAGGAAGTTAAGAGGTATCGAAGAAGAAAAGAACCAAACACTGTCAAGTTAACATAATCTACGCGTGAAATCCGAAATTCACACTTGTGTTTTAAATTATTCGCAATATGAGTCGAAACAAAATGTTTGTTTTACTACTATTGTGTTATATGTTACAATTAACGCAATGCGCAGATAAATACCACTGTGTATGGTACGGAGAGTGTGGTAAACAGAAAGGTTTGCAACTTCCGTGTGCGGCAAATAATCCTCCAAAGCCAATCAATAATGCAACAGCCACTAAACTTCTACGTGGAAAATGTCCACAATATTTCGAAAATATAGGTATTAGTTTTATTTTCATTTACATTTTCAATTTCACTTTGAACATTACTTCTATCTTTACTTATTGCTTATTCGTTTTTCATGTATCAGGTCTTGTACATATATATATTTAAATATGTAGTTACGTATAAATGTTTTAGGTTCGAATGAACCAAAATTATGTTGCGCCCGTGATAATATTGAAACGTTGGTTTCGCAGCTATCCATGGCCGAAACCATCTTTGGCCGATGTCCAACTTGTATAAAAAATGTATATAAATTACTATGCGATTTAAGTTGTAGTCCTGAACAAAGTAGATTTCTAAATGTCACAAAAGTAAATAAAACTTCAGAAGGCAAAGAATACGTCCAAGAATTGGAAGTGAGTGAATCAGCCGCGCTTTAATTTTATTCTATGACATAACAAATTTGTTAAATATAAAAAATTTAATGTCTCTCGAAAAATCTATTCTATTTATTCTTCAATATTTCGCATGAATAAGTAAATTATATCCATTTTCAATCGTTTTAGGTTTATGTTGATGAAAAATACATGAACGATACCTATAATTCCTGTAAGAATGTCGTGTATCCAGCATCTGGAAATTTAGCTATGGATTTGGCTTGTGGAGTTCACGGTGCTAGTAGATGCAATGCAAAATTGTAAGCAATTATAAAATGTAAACCGTCTTGCTATAACTTTATATGAAACAATAGATATTTACGTAAATTTACGTAAGTTATCTACGTACATACTTATACTAGAATTTCAAAGAAGTATAATCGTAGATGGTACGAGTATCAAGGTGACCCGGTTGCAAATAGCTTTATAGCCTTTCGAATGATTTTTATCACGGATAAGCCATATTGGAACGAATCTACAAAGACATGTGACAAACAATATGACGTGAGTCTAATGCGAAGAGTAGACCAATACACATACAATTACACACAAATATATGTCTATGTTTTAATGAGTACATAAATTGTTACTATACTATAAAAAATGACTTGTTTTTTTTTTGACAGGGTTTATCGGCGTGTAGTTGCGTTGACTGTCCAACATCCTGTCCTCTCATCAAATTAGACGAAGGCGATAATGCCTTTACTATTTTGGGACAAAACGCCTATGGTGTCATAATAGCAATTTTAATAGTTTTAATCTCCTTATTAATCACAATTACATATAAATTAGCACAGAGAAAATTCCGTTCAGGTATTTGTAATATTTATTATAAGCGGCTTACATAAGTGCTTATACGTACTTGTATGCTATGTACATTGTAAATACGTACGAATAGAGTGTTAGATCAAACCTGATGCATAATTTATCAGACATTTACGGCCATGTAACAAGAACATATTTTGAACCAAATTTATTAGTATCGAGCGTACAACAAATGACCATGATAAAGATGTTGAAAACATTTTTTTCATAAGTATTTTTTAAATAAGGCTTTTGCGATATCTACTAATCGCCAACGAATAATATTGAAAAATCATTTTGCACATGTCACGATAGGTATATGTAGTACTATGTAGTACAAGTACCTATATAGGTATTTACGTGCATTAGTGAATATGAGCGAATTTATATCTGTTTTGTATCTCTTTGATACATAGTATCGATATGATATGTAAGAGTATCAAATCATTGCAGACAGAACATCCGACGATGAAGAAGAAGAAATGGAAAATGAAAACGAAAACAAGCGGATTTCTTGTACAAGATATCACAAAATATTTCATGTGGCTTTCACTGCTTGGGGTAAAGGTACGTTTTTCTAATTCCTTTATCTATTTATGTATTTACATAAGTACAATACGTGTGTTGTATTGGATGTTACTCAAAGTACTCTATTATCAATCATAGTACTGAATTATGTTTATCGCTATACGCTTATACATATACTTATTATATATCATATATATTCATACATCGTTAGTGATTGATCTATTATCTTTATTGATGTGAGTAATACAATTACACTAACTATACTTATGTTCGATAGCATTCGCAAAATATCCATTCATCACGTTAGTCATCTTTTCGTACGTAATATTGGGATTAAGTTACGGAATAACGTATCTTTCTATAACAAGTAACCCGATAGAAATCTGGGCAGCACCTACTAGCAGAGCTAGACTTGAGAAAAATTACTTCGACTCTCATTTTCAACCGTTCTACAGAACTGAGCAGATTTACATTAAAACCGTGGGCCTTGGTAAGGTAAAGTCGTCCAATTATCCGAAATCTCAAACATAAACGTAGTAGGCATGTTAAGTATTCAAATATGTAAGCGTATGTTTCAAATTATATTTAGGTATTCCACAACACAACAAATGGTTATCTTGAATTCGGTCCTGTGTTCAACAAGGAGTTTTTACTCGCTGTATATGATCTCCAAAAAAGCATATTGCAAGTAAGAGATAAAAAAAAAATATTGAATGGAAAGAAAAAATGCATATAATCTGAACGAGATCACGTTGATATTGAAATTTTCAGCTTGGACAAGACGATGGAGAAGGTTTGGAACATATCTGTTATGCTCCTGTTCAAAGCGATTTTGTTGGACCCGTTACCTTAGACCTTTGTACAGTGCAAAGTGTATGGGGATATTTCCAAAATGATCTCAACTCGTTTCATAAGACAGATACATCGGATTCGTATGAAGTAAATTATTTGGATCAATTGTACAAGTGTGCTCAGTAAGTAAGGAGTATTTATTGTACATTGTTATTGTTATTACCAATTTCTTTTGTCATATCTCTTTTGAAGAAATGCATACAATCCTGATTGTCTGGCACCGTACAAGGGGCCGGTTTTACCCGCGCTAGCCTTTGGAGGATTTCTTCGTGAGAACGAATTCAACTACGACTCGACAGATTATATCAAATCGACCGGATTGATTTTATCGTTTCTTGTAAAAAACTCACTAGACAAAAATGTACTTGAAGCAACTCGCAAATGGGAACAGCGGTAAAATCGATTTACAAAAACAGGATTGACACTTTTCCATCGAAATATTCAATCATTGCACTCGATCTTTTAGATTCATTGACTTTATGAAAGAATGGGATGCCAAAAAAAGACCAAAATTTATGGATGTCGCCTATACTACGGAGAAATCAATTGAGGATGAATTAGAGCGATCGTCGAAAGCAGAAGCAGTAACAGTAATATTCAGTTACGTGTTGATGTTTCTTTACGTAGCTTTTGCCTTAAGCGAAATAAAATGTTCCGTTAAAAAGTATTTTGTAAGTTTTTCTCTTTGCTATATGTAGTTATTGATCACGCTCGTCTACGTCCATCTTTTCGCATTCCTTCTCCTTTTTCATGTTTCTATCGTTTTAGGCAAACAGTAAAATAATATTAAGTATCGGTGGAGTTATCACCGTAATAGCGTCAGTAGCTTCTTCCCTTGGTATATTTGGTTATATCGGAGTACCCACAACACTACTCACGATCGAGGTAAGTGAGTGGATGTAAAATAAATCATAAATAACAGAATTACCGCTTCTTTCATCTGCAATACATAGACGTTTCTTTTACGATACATAAATACTTATGTATTAGGAATATTTATATATATATATTATCTACATAAACAGGTAATTCCGTTTCTGGTGCTAGCTGTGGGCGTAGATAATATTTTTATTTTGATTAATACGCATCAAAGAAATCCAAAACGTAGCGGAGAATCGGTGCCTGATCATATCGGGAGAATCATGGCCGAGGTTGGGCCATCAATGTTACTCACTAGTACGTCCGAATGCTTCTGCTTCCTGATCGGTTAGTATCAATATTTTCGACGTTTAACGTTTATACTTTATCAAAAACTTAACTGTTATTCTCACACCAAACATTTTCATTTCCAGGGACATTATCGACAATGCCTGCGGTAAATACTTTTGCACTCTATGCATCTGTGTCTATCTTGATCAATTTTTTGCTGCAAATAACTGCGTTTGTTAGCCTTTTATCGTTGGACGAGCAACGATTCGAGGTAAATGATATTATATCTACATACATACATACACACGTATATACTTATGTTTGCTATAGTTACAAAGTTAATTTTTTAATTCTTTAATACTCTAGAATAAATTCTTGGATGTATTATGTTGCATAAAAGCGGAAAAAAAGAATTTTATAGTCGGGGAAAACTTCAGTTTCGTACATACGATCTTCAAACGTTTTTACACACCTTTTCTTATGAAAACACCAACCAGAATAATCGTATTAATCGTATTCATCGCAGTACTAATTACACACGTCATAGTATTGCCAGATATTAGTATCGGATTGGATCAAAAACTTTCGATGCCTGCAGATTCTTATGTTTTAAAATACTTTCAGGTAATGTCTTTATTGTATGGATTATACGTATTGTTATGCGACAATTTAATAGTAATGATAACTGTGTTGAAAATGGTGGTGATAGTGACCTCGAGTATCATAGCGCGACTGAATACTCGGAATTTTTCAGTTTATGGAAGACCTCTTATCAATGGGCCCACCTGTTTATTTCGTGCTAACTCCTGGACTTAATTACAGTAATAAAGCGGTACAAAATATAATTTGTGGTGGTCAAGGATGTAATAGCGATTCTCTTTACACGCAAATTTATTCGGCTGCTAAGCAACCCGAAAAGTTTGTATAACGCAATTCCATTGAATGATATGCACCCTGCACTCGAAACCTTACTAATAGGATTATTCGTTATTCAATCGTAGATCGTATTTGTCAAAAGCAGCTTCATCTTGGATAGACGACTATATGGATTGGTCACAAATTACCGACTGCTGCAAATACTTTCAAAATAATCAATCCTTTTGTCCACACACGAATTGTAATTATCACAAGATTTCATATTTTTACGAACCGTTTATTATTTTATTATAACCGCCATTTCTATTATAGATATGTGTAAGGAGTGCAATATTTCTATCAACGAGAACCATCGACCAGATCCGAACAATTTCCGAAAATATATACCCTACTTTATACAAGATATTCCGGATCCAAGCTGCGCAAAATCTGGTCGTGCTGCATACTTTGATGTAAGATTATTTCTATATCTTTCTTCGCTGCGCCTCCTGCTTCTCCTCTTACATCTACAATTACATCTGATTTCTTATGTCCTACTAACATTCTGGCATCGTTATTTACATATTTGTAGGCAATAAATTATGATACAGACGAATACGGTTTATCGGATGTGAAAGATAGTTATTTTATGGGATATCATACCCCATTAAAAAAGTCATCTGATTGGTACGAAGCTTTGAGATCTGCTAGAACTATCGCGGACAATATTACAACTATGATAAATGATAAACATCTAACCAACAAGAAGATAACTATATTTCCATACAGGTTTGTCTCTTTCATTTTTATTTACTTTTATAGATTTTAAACTTAAATACACAACTTTCTCAAAATAAAATTTTTATAAACTTCCCAGATTATATACGTATATACATATGTACCTGCACAAATATCATCATTATACCTATTGTTACATTATATTCTACATTACATATTTCGTAATATGCGTATGAAAAATTTGATAAATTATTTCTTACAGCATATTCTATGTGTTTTACGAACAGTATCTTACAATCTGGAAAGAAACGCTATCATCATTGGGTTTCTCCCTTTGTGTCATCTTTTTAGTGACTCTGATCCTAACAGAATTGTCGTTATTTTCGGCGATAATAGTAATACTGACAGTAGTCATGATCATCGTAAATATAGGCGGTCTTATGTATTGGTGGCATATTCAATTAAATGCAGTTTCTCTCGTCAATTTAGTAGTGGTATGGTAACAAAATGGCACATATACTTGCATACTAACAACGAATCGCGCGAATCTATATTATTTATGTATATGTACATATTTGAATAATGTATAACAAATCGTTGAAATCCGTAGATATCTTATGAAGATCAACTATGATCACAGAGGACAAATACGTAAAAATAATTAAACATACATATATTCTGACAAGTACATATACATATTTGTATATTTCGTTCTTTGCATGTTTTGTTGAATGAAATGAAAACCTATATTCGATTAAATTTCGACTTCTTACAGGCCGCTGGTATATCCGTAGAATTTTGCAGTCATATCATACATTCGTATTTAAAATCTACGAAGAAAACAAAAATTAATCGTGCATCTGATGCACTTAACAACATGGGAAGCTCGGTATGTATAAGTACTCTTTGCCTGTCAATCTTCGACTTAATACGTTTTCTTTCGTTTTGTTCCGTTGCAGGTATTCTCGGGAATTACATTAACGAAAATCGTAGGCATCATTATACTGGCGTTCTCGAAAACTCAAATCTTCGAAATATTTTTCTTTCGAATGTATCTGAGTATAGTATTTTTTGGCGCTGCGCACGGTCTAATATTTTTACCAGTGTTACTAAGTTTTATAGGTAGGGGAAATAAAGTTGCACATCGTACAACTCTTTTAAAACTATATCGTATACATTTTGTATTATAAAATACATAAAGTAGTTGAATATACATAACTGTAATGCGGATGCGTTATTTTTGTGAGTATATAACAAGTATGAATCGATTTTAGGTCCATCAGGAACGCTAACAAAGGTAGCAGAAAATGAAAACGAAAATAGAAGATATATAACCAATAGCACATTCAACAAATACTAACAACGTGTAAAATGTACAAAAGGTTTTCTATATGTATGTATATTTTAGGGACGTAAAAACAAATTAATTTTCTACTTAGTTTTGAAACACATTAAAATCATATATACAATAGAATATATCTTAGATTATTATTTTTCTAAAAATATATTTCTACCGAATAAAAATAATTAATAATATCACATATCTGCCTAAATATTAGAGAAGCTGTACATATTACATCTCTACATCGAATCATTTTAATCTGCATGGAAGAAATATCGGTCCTGCATTTCAAATTATTGAATATCGGACAGAAGATTAGACAGAAAAAATAAAATAATTCTCATTCTTTAGCCATCGTTTCCCAATAACATTTTTTAAATTTCCATGTGTAATGTCTCATTCTAGATATTCTTAGTTATATATAATGTTTGCATCTTATTATGTGTTTATATTTTATGTTATTAAGAAACGGTGTCCTTTTCATAAATTTAAAACAATCGATAATTATAATTTTGTATGTAAAAATGAAATTTCAAAAATTATATTTAAAATTTTATAACAATTTTATATTAAATTTTATTTATTTCTCAAAATCAAGTGTTTTATTTAGTGAGAAGTACAAGTTACAGTTCAAGATAGAGAAAGATGAAGAAAATGATTCTTTTCTTTCTTCGAGTCTCTTTCTCCTAACACCCTCTCCATGCTCCATTGTTTAGAACTGCATATCTAGATCATCAGACCACGTGGATCACGCTCTGTCCAATCAGGAATTTTCCCGCCAGTTCCACTTTAATGGTTCTCGAATCATAGTGATGAAAGTATTCCGCCATTGTACACACAACGAAATGCACATGTTTGTGTGATATATGTACAGAGTCCAAATTAAGAAAATGATTGCAAAGTGCAATTTATAACTTTTCTTGTAGTTAAAATAAAAATCGATTAATTATAAGATTAAGTACATTATTCAGAAAGTAAAAACTATTAATGTATAGATACCATCCTTTAATAACTAATTCAGAGTTTTTCAATAGGGTATTTGTGTTTTTCTCCTTGCCATTATCATATATAGATATATGTATAAATGTTTCCGACTCTTCATGTAAATAATTTCGAATTTCACTCTCAATTTACACATTCATATCCATTTTGGAATTTTGTTTATTTGAATTTGGATTTGAATTTACCGCCATATCACCGCCATTAGCGTGATCACAACGTTATAGACATCTACTGTCAAATAAAAACAGTTTCGGTAATAAAAGAAATCCAAGTGCTCATTCACCATTTTGTAGTGTTCGGAGTGACGCTTTCGTTGCAATGTCGAAAGCAAAGGTGTCTGCAGAATGGAAAAAGCGGGTAAAATCGGAATACATGCGTTTGAGACAAATGAAACGCTATAAACGGGCAGATGAGGTAAAAATTGCTTGGAATCAAAACCGTAAGATTATGTCTGGTTAGTATACTCTTTATTTTTCACTGTCGTTAAAGCAAATCTTGTCTTGAATTTTTACTACTTCTTAGACCTTTTAATAGTTGAACAAAAACGATGGGCAGACGGAAAAGCAATGTGGCTTGCAATGCAAGATATACCAGCACATGTATCCTGTATGAAAAAGGCAGAAGTGACTAGTTCCGACAGTGACGTACAATCATGTCCTGTTAAGATCATTAATGCAGTCACTCCTATACCAACCATGTATACATGGGCTCCAATACAACAGAATTTTATGGTTGAAGATGAAACAGTGTTGCATAACATACCTTATATGGGAGATGAAATTTTAGATCAAGATGGCACATTTATCGAAGAGTTAATAAAAAATTATGATGGAAAAGTATGTGTGATATGATGAGAATAAAAGCTATCTTTGTTAAAATGAAATAATGATTTATCATTATGGAAAGTAAGTTTAATCAATTGATTCTAGGTACATGGAGACAGAGAATCGGGCTTCATGGATGATTCAATTTTTGTGGATTTAGTAAATGCTTTAATACAGTATGAAAAGGACGACAGGGATAGAGAACAAGTAAAGAAAGGAAAAGAAAAAGAAGATGATAAAGATAAGAAGGATACTCTTATCAAATTAGAAATTAAAACAGAAAAATTATTGGAAGAAGTTAAAACTGATAAAAGTCCATTTCCTTCTATGCATATATTTAATGTAAGTGATATACATAGGAACTACTTTTATCTTATTATTTATAACATCTGTAATATCATTATATTAATTTTTTAGGCAATATCTAGTATGTTCCCTGACAAAGGTAGGCCAGAAGAATTAAAAGAAAAATATATAGAATTAACGGAGAGATCGGATCCCAATATCTTACCTCCAGAATGTACACCGAATATTGATGGAGTGAATGCAAAGAGTGTACCTAGAGAACAAACAATGCATTCCTTTCATACATTATTTTGTAGAAGATGCTTCAAATACGACTGTTTCCTCCATCGTGAGTATAAGAATAAGACATAAATGTTTCACTCTTCTTAAATTGGTTATATCATTTAATTATAAAGATCAGTATTGAGATACAACCTAATGGCTATACACCATGCTGTATCCTTGCCTTAAATTGATCATCTGTTAATTACAATCATTTATGATTCCTGATTTATTGTAGCAGCCAGGGGAGCGTCGCCGTCAGGTAAAGAACAACACTGCATACAAATGATCATATTTGAACAAACGCTTCTTTCTCATTTTACTTTTATCTTTTCTTTTTTTATCCTTTTTCTTTCCTTTTCGTTCTTTTCCTGTTTTATTTTTTTCGTTTAGCATGGAGAAGCCATCAAGGATACATCTGCAATCATATTTCGTTGGTCGTTCAACGCTGTGAACACATACTAAATTCTACATCGTCCGTGATACTTTCCTTTAGAAATAGCTTCACACTGAATTTACATTGTTACTTATAGGACTTCAAGTCTGTCATCCAGGACCAAATTTGCAAAAACGAAAGGGACCTGATTTGAAACCTTTTCCTGAACCTTGTGGAACGGAATGTTATATGCATTTGGTAAAAACAAGAATGATGATAACAATAACAAGAAAAGCAGGCAACTAAAACGCGAATTTTGTTCCATAGGAAGGCATGAAAGAAAAACTTGCTGCACAAGCAGCAGATATAAAAGACGAGGAAAGCGATGAGAAACGCGGTGGACCCAGAAAGGTACGGAAACAAGCAAGCGTAGATTCCGGAAATGAAGCAAGTAGTGAAGATAGCAATGACAGCAATAAGTATAGTCAGGCAGGTGGTTGTCAAGGTAATATACAGAATGACTGATTTTTTCTAAATAAGGTACATAGTATCTACATTGATTCATATGTTGTTGTCGTATCGCTATTATAGATTTTAAACAAAACGTTAATAAAGAAACAAAATCCGAAGAATTGATGGAAGATCAAGCTCAACCAGAAAATCAAGCTCCATTTACTCTTCTGGGTCTTGATAAACGAATAAAGACAGAAAGTGAACCTTCGTGGACAGGTTCGGAGCAAAGTTTATTTCGAGCTCTTCACAAAGCTTTCCCTGGTAATCCGTGCGCATTAGCACAAATAATGCTAACTAAAACATGTCAGGAAGTATATCAGTTCGCACAGAAAGAAGCGTCAGATATTCCAGCAGTCGAAAATTTGAAGGACTTTACACCACCACGAAAGAAAAAGAAGAAACACCGTCTTTGGTCAATGCATTGTAGAAAGATACAGCTAAAAAAGGATTCTGGTGAATATTCTAAAATAAATAATATTACTTTCCATAGATTCATAATTTACATTATATTCTTGCTTTCAAGGTGCCAATCATGTTCATAATTTTGCTCCATGTGATCACCCGGGAAGACAGTGCGATAACTCGTGTCCATGTATACAAGCTCAGAATTTCTGCGAGAAGTTTTGCCAATGCAGTAGCGAATGTCAGAATCGTTTCCCAGGATGTAGATGTAAAGCTCAATGTAATACTAAACAATGCCCCTGTTACCTAGCTGTTAGGGAATGTGATCCAGATCTATGCCAAACATGCGGTGCAGATCAATTTCATATTACTAAAATATCTTGTAAAAACGTTAGCGTTCAACGGGGTCTCCGTATGTATATACATATATACCCTTTATATTTTTTAAATTATAATATTAACTTTCCGCTTCATATAAACCATAATGTAATTTCAGACAAACATCTTTTAATGGCACCATCTGATGTAGCTGGTTGGGGAATATTTCTTAAGGAATCTGCGGCAAAGAATGAATTTATATCGGAATATTGTGGTGAAATTATAAGTCAAGATGAAGCTGACAGACGAGGCAAAGTGTATGATAAGTACATGTGTAGTTTCCTCTTTAACCTCAATAATGGTAAGAAAAATAGTAACAAATCTTATAGTTTTCTACCAATGCTTGAAAAACAATCAAATTTCTATTAGCTTTACCTTTTTAACATTTAGACTTTGTCGTGGATGCCACTCGAAAGGGCAATAAAATAAGATTTGCGAACCATTCAATAAATCCTAATTGCTATGCAAAAGTAATGATGGTAAATGGCGACCATAGGATAGGTATTTTTGCAAAAAGAGCTATTCAGCCTGGCGAGGAATTATTTTTTGATTACAGGTAAAATTGTTAACATTATTATGTATCACATCTTTGCATTATATTTATATATTTCTTCTTCTGCAGATATGGACCAACAGAGCAGTTAAAATTCGTGGGCATTGAACGTGAAATGGAATTTTTATAATGTGAAATAAAATTCATTAGACAGTAGCGTATTTGACAAAGATTGAAGAGAGATAAAAAGAATGAAATAGGTATGATATGGAATATTTGATATAAGTTCTTTGAGATAATACAGTTTTTGTTACAAAACAAATGAAAGGAAAAAAGAGAGAAATATAATTAATAACTTTCCATTCTTAAGCCTATGAAATATGTTTATGTCTTTTTAATCAATAAATAATACATATATTTTGGAAAATATCGATCTAATGTCTATAACATTGTTCATGATCCTTTATCATTTAATTTAGTTTTATCTTTTTTATTTTTTAGTTTCAGTTTTAGTTTAGTCTAAATCGGGAGTGGTTAAATTAAATATTACTTTTTCATTTTACAAACAAAGATTAATAGTAATAAAGGAAGTTATAATATGTACAAATACTTAATATAAAACTGACTAAATAAACGGTGTTAATCTAAAACAACATATAATGGAAAAGCTTTGTGATAAACTTGTTTGATAAACAATTGAGCTATTAATCGCTATGAATAGTTTATATACACATCTGTCGGAATATCATTGTAATCACTAAATCTTGTACTTTACAACAAAATGTCGTTCCAGAGTGAATTATAATTGAATTTCATTAACATAATTAAACATGCTAATATTAAAAATGTTGTTTATATCGATTGGATAATCTGTTTATTACTTTTGTTTCTCTTTCTCTTCTTCCGCTTCTTCTCCTTCTTCCTACTTCTCCTTCTCCCCACCATCGCGGTAAGGGATCCAAAAGTGCAAGAACTACGAATAGGTTGCAGTGTATAATAGTTATATTTTTTCCTTGTGATCCACTTACATTTTAACACTTTTTGACTGTACAATTATCATAGGAACGCTTAAAAAACGTTCTGTGTGATTGATCGATAAGAAATAGAAAGAAGTGAGAAATATCGAACATTCAATGACTGAAAAAATTAAGCAGTCGAAAGGATTAAAACACGAAACAGAAACGGAGTATTTTACCAGTGTTATGCCAACAGAAGGTAATGATTTAAGCTTACATGATGTCATGTTCAATAGAAGCGAATACAAGTAGAAAACTAGATACATATACAAATAGTTATTTACCGAGATAAAAATGCGCATGTACTGACATTAATGATGTTCATCCTATCAATTTACATTTATATATTCATAAAAATAGAGTAAAAGAAACCGAACCTGTTGATGCATTATAAAACAATAGAAAAAGATTTGCGATTCAAAATAGATATATATTTTACTCGAACTGTACGTAAACTATACTTAATAACATTTATTGTTGAGCTATTCGTGAACATGATTCTTTGCGAGGGTAACATTACGCATGACTAACAATAAAGAAAAAAGTCAACTAAATTTCCGCCGAGTTACATACATCGGAAATAGCTCGTACTGGCAATCAGCCAACTTCTAAAGCTAGAAGCATATTGAGAGAAAGAACCGTAAATTCGTTATATATCTTGTTTTTCTTTCTTACTGAGCAACATTTGGATATTTTGTCCATTTGATTTGTTTTAAATGAAACAGACAATTAAAAATTGTAAGATTGTAAAAAATGTAATGGGGGGGGGGGGGGAATTAGAAATCTTACACATCTTACATCGCTTAACAGTGCGTACTTGCATACATACATACCATTTGCTTGTATTATGTATGCGCGTTACCTATGTATTATACCTATGTATACATAACATATGTTCGATCTCTCGATTCTCGATGCTTATAGAGATGCTTTTAATGCGAGATGGAGATTTTTCAATCGTCTAACTTTCTTGGATGTTATTATTTCTCAACCTCAGTAATAATAGTAGTTAATACATGCAATATATGGGCATATTGTAGAAAAATCAGAGAAACATGTGGCAAAAGAAACCAACATTGAGGAATTGAAACAACTGCGAAGCAAATACGAAGGGAAATTAACAGCCTCCCTCTATGCTGGCACTCTCCTCGTTGCTGTCGTTGCCTTGATTCCTGCTCTAGGAATTCTCTGTGTTACTAACTATCAGGTAAATTTAATGCGTCTCGACGAAACATTAAAATAGCGCTAGACCGTTAGTTTCGTAACTCGACCGAGTACTCTTTCTATCGCTTATAAACTATTTAGCGTAACAAAGGAAAATAAATATGTATACACGAGTGCATACGTAAAATACATAATTATTGTATATTTAGTTCACAATACTTAATTTCGTTATTGTACACACATAAATAATAGTATATGTACATATTATGTATTCAGAGTCTAAAGTAGAAAGAAAAAACTATTAAAAATTAAAAATTATTCTTAGCCCACTCGTTTCGTTTTGTTACAGAATTTAACTGAAGCGACTGTCCCTATATCGACTTTGACGATATTATTATTCTCTTCATTGAGTTTACTACTGATAACACAACTACCGTCCACGTTAGCATCCGCTAAAGCTAGACTACTCATTGGGTTTATTGCGTCTGTTACTTTAGGTGTTGGAATTATAATCGTGCGTGCTTCGGTACCCTTGTTTATCGCAGTTCACGCAATGATCGCTGTACTACCGAGAGGTAGTCGACAAGCACCAACGATTCTTGCAATTATGCTAATTATTGTTCATTTAGGCATGCGATTCGTGTTTCTCGACCACTCGAGCTACTATCAAATAGTCGAGGTATGGCGGTATGCCAGTTTGCCTGTTTAAACTAGCATATCCTCTACTACTACTACTATATCTTTTGTATCTTCATTTACTTTGTTTTCATATTCGGGACTATTTATTTGATCATTCTCCTTGCCATTTCATTTAGACATGCAGCGAGATCGTCTTTCTGTTTGCTGCAGTTTTGTCGGGTTCGTATTATAGCATCCTAACTGCAAAAGCGCACAATAGAACGTTTTCTAGAACAAAAACAGTCATCGAATCCAGAATAAAGTTAGAATGCGAAAGAGAACAACAAGAACAGTTATTGTTGAGTGTTATTCCGGCTTATATTGCAGCTGAGGTAAGCTTTGCATTTTCCTCTGATAAAACATTACCATTGTTGATTGCCCGTTCGAGTGTATTGGACATTGTTAAATAAAATTGAGACAGGTGAAAAGAAGCATTATGTTGAAAATGGCGGATGCGTGTCAAGAGGCTCGCAAACATACGCAAACTAGATTCCATGAAATGTATGTGCAACGATATAACAATGTTAGGTAAGCTAAAGGATAGAACCAAATGCTACTTTCATTAGTACTAGTATTAGTATTAGTCAAATGTAAAATAGATAGAAAGGATAATGATATCTCTTTCAGTATTTTATACGCGGACATTGTTAATTTTACGCCACTCTCGGAACAATTATCAGCCTCGAATTTGGTAAAGATATTGAACGAACTATTCGGAAGATTCGATCAAATTGCTCAGGTAAAGTCGCGATCATTTTTTATTGGATCGTTTCTTGTTATTCTGCTGCCTTACTGAAATATCGTAACTTAAATTCGTAACCTGATATTCTTCGAGTAAAAAACACAAACTCCCATTTTTAGGAAAATCAATGCATGAGAATCAAAATCCTGGGTGACTGTTACTACTGCGTTTCAGGATTGCCCATTTCTCGACCGAATCATGCGTACAATTGCGTGACTATGGGATTACAAATGATAGATGCTATCAGGTAGAAGAAGAAAGGATAAGCTGGTCTTTCTCCGTAATGGTAGAACGATAGAAACATAACCGATCGTTCCTCTTCTTAGATTCGTTCGCGAAGCAACAGGATTCAATGTGGATATGCGAATAGGAATACACACCGGAAACGTGCTATGCGGTGTACTTGGTTTACGAAAATGGCAGTTTGACGTTTGGAGTGACGATGTTACACTGGCAAATCATATGGAGAGCGGTGGTTTACCGGGGTAATTTATTATAGTTATCGTATACTTTGCTCGTTGGAACGAGGGAAAATGCCTTTACTTTCGAATAGCTTTCCTTTTTTCAAGGAGAGTGCATATAACTAAAGCTACCTTGCTTCATCTTGGAAATCACTTCGAAGTGGAACCTGGCAATGGAGGGTCGCGAGAAAGCTATCTCGCCCAGCATAATATTGAGACTTTTTTGATAGTACCACCAAAGGTGAGATTAAATCCTCTCCTTCCATCAGTATCAGTATCAATAAACATTTTAATCACAAAGTAGAATTCTCCATTGATATTCGTGATACAAAAATTAATGCTCAGTGCATAATATTGAAATTAATTTAAACAAATTAAATTAAACTAAAAATTAAGATAAAAATATCGTATATGTATCAAAATCGGTAAAACAATCGAGTATTGAGAAAAAATAATTATTCAATTACCATCGATTATTGCACTAGAAAATTCAGTTACAATCTGATTGATTGATTTTATTTGAATAACGATATTCCGGTTCGAGTTATTGAATTTGTTAACCAAATCTGATGCGTAATGATTTGTTTTGTATTATGGTAGAAAGCCAATCAAGAAAATCACACGGATGATAACGGTGAGCGCGAACGCAGTACTGTCTCCATACCGTCCAGGTGAACACGGCACATCGTTCAGTTTCGATATTTCGATCTATTCACGTATGGAAACCGTGTCAATGCTGTAACAATGCCACCTTCCCGCGTTTAGATTTGGCTTTAAATGTAATTATAATTCTCTAACCCGAATGAAATTAGTGCACTGTCAATAGATAGCTAATGTCGTAACAGAATCGTCAATTTTTAGCTTTTAAAATGATGATCACATTCTTCTTCTTCATACCTTCTGTATTAACCACTAATAAGTAATGTTTAACTGAGTTCAAAAAACTAAGAAAGTATCATTTGTTTACATCTTCTTTTGATATTTCGATAATTGCCACTCAAAAAAAAGAGAAATAGAGAAAGGAAAACGGGAAAAAAGAAAAAAACAACCTATAAATACACATTTAAAATAATTTCCATCTCTATATTTGAGCAGATCAAGACCAAGCAGTAAAATGACAAAATATGTTGAAAGTTGGGGTGCTGATAAACCTTTCGCCAACGTCGTAGAAGCTACGCTTGCCAAGAATATTGGCCTAACTGTAAGCAAATAACTGATTGTCGGTCAATTTATTGTTTTTAATTAGTTAGTAATTAGTTAATAATCTAAAGAAGAAAAATCAGTTCTTTCTTGTTTTAATACAATGAGATATGATTAAATCACGAATTTAGACTAGATGAATTAATGCATTATGTGTCTCTTTGTCTCTTACAGAGCATCGCTATGATTGAATCGAATCTTTTCGTAAATAGTAATTCTAATTGTTTTCTCGATATAAGGTGAGATTATCTTTTTCTTTATTTTTCATTTTTATAAATATCATATATAATATTCATACATACATACATATATGGCATAAATTAAGCGTCACTACATATATACATATCCAATATTCAATATTCACACATGTTCATCGCAATAGAAAATGGTGTCAGGGCAACGAAGGCATGTCAACCTTCACTTATCGATTTTATGATCAAAACCAAGAACTTCAATACCGCCAACAGATTGATGAACAATATCCGTGGTATCTCCTCGCTTCAACTATTATTTATGCTATGATCTTCGGCATTCAAATTATGTATTTACCAAGGTAAGCACCTAATAACCGACTAATTTATTATTCGATTTTCCTCCTATTGGTAAAAGAATTTATATAATTAAAAAAGTTCAAGAAACGCGCGACGTGCTTGATTTAGGATGTAGGTATGTTGATTCATTGTTGTACAAAATATTCACGGCAACCTTCCCATCTGACATTGGCGCGTTTTATCCTGATGAAGATGGGGCGATACTTGAATGGATGTGAAGTACTCATTGTTTCTAAATTACTCTTCCGAGTTTAAATACCGAGTTTATAACGCGTCTTAAGCGTGAAAAAAGTAAAAATTTTGAAACAACTGATGATTGTTGCTCCTATTATGCTTTAATACTGCATCCAGACTGACAGACTGTTCACAAGCAACTGCATATTTTTCGTCGATAATGTGGTCGCTTTAGCGAAAAACGAATCCTATTTGCTCAGAAGAGTGCTGAGTGCATAAGCAGCCTGGATGCAATATGAGATCTCTATTTAAAAGTAGTCTTCTTTTATGATTGTGTTATAAGCTATGTCAACGAAGACTTGACGTATTCTTTTGCTTGTTCCGTTCCGGGATGAAACAAATACATATGTACAAATCGACAATAAGTATTATAAAGGATGGTTCTCCCATTACTTGACTCAAGAGAAATATCGTCGATTATATACATACATCCTATATTATAGCAACATCGCTGTATTAATTTAAGTGATCAGAAACGGATATGTACGTATCTTCCCTATGTAATCGGCGGCTACCGTACCAAAAACGATCACGTGTGTATATACTTGTAAAAGAGAAATAAGAGTATACTTACTGTGTACAGGGAAAATTTTCAGTTACTTTTCTCAGAAACAAATTCTTATACAAAAAAGCTTTATTCTGCATTTTCAACTTATTTTTCTTATTATGAGTTTCGGTAATTACTGAATGTATCACGATTCCGGACACGCCCTGTATAGATCGTTACACATAGAAATTTTGATTACAGGAGCATCACAGTTTACAGTTGTTTTCTACCAGTTTTATCGTGTTTATCCATTTTTTCCATATTATGTTGGTCAAATATCAAAACCAAAGTCGAAGGTAACAATATACGAAGTTGGTTATCTTTGAACAGGGAAGCCAGAATAACGGTATACTTAATTACGGTCATTTTAACGATCACGTCATGCGTTCTTAGTATATTGTTGAACAATATCGAGCAGGCAAACAAACACGATGTCATCGTACCAGTACGTATCAATATTTATACATAAATATATACATGAAAAAAGCTAACTTCATCTAATGCTCTTTTTTACGATTGTAATAGTTCTTAATTAAATAACATCAAAATTCGAGATTATGTAATACTAATTATGTATACAGATACAGTACAGAAAAGCGTTATTTTATTTAGGAGGGGTATTTTCTTCTTCCTTTTTCAGTTATATATATATACTGCGGTGATGTCCCTAATCGTAGGTTGGACACATTTACGTGTTGATTTTTTGCTAAAATTCTGCACAATGTTTCTTTCTCTAACAACAATCGTATTTGTGTTTTCGCAAGCACCAATCGCACGATTGTATAACGCGATCGAGGCAGTCGAGTAAGTAGAAATAATTGTACTATGTATGTGTATGTATACAACAAATTGTAATGTTTATTCCTATATACCTGACTTATTTCGCAGACATTATCGCATTCATTATTTATTCACAATTTATTATTTACTTGCACTTGTATGCCTCGTGCTGCACATTTTGGATAGACAAATTGAATATACTTCGAGAACTGATTTTCTGTGGCAAAATAAACTGAAAATAGAACAGGATGAGGTAGAAACTATGAGAGGTATTAACAAGATTCTCCTCGAAAACATATTGCCTGCTCATGTAGCAGAGCATTTTTTAACGAACGTCAGAGCAACTCAGGTGAACATTTAACATCTCGCTACTTAAACAGTAACAACAATAAACGAGTAAAAATGTCTCTCACACTTAAAAATTCTCCCATAGGATCTTTATCATGAAAGATACAGCAGTATTGCCGTAATGTTTGCATCCATTCCAAATTATAAGGAATTCTATGATGAAACCGATATAAATAAACAAGGATTGGAATGTCTGAGGCTTCTAAATGAAATTATATGTGATTTTGACAAATTGTTGCTTAAACCAAAATTTTCTGGAATCGAAAAAATTAAAACTATCGGTAGTACTTATATGTTGGCTTCTGGTCTTAGTCCAGGGAAAGAAGATATTGATGAAAAGGTAAAATTGCACATCGATTACGTGTGTCACAGGTATACATATTGTTCAACCGTTTCACGGGGAAACGCGCCAACGAGAGTCGTAAATTCTCGTTACAATACGATAATCGACGCCACGAATCAGCCGATCCCCTACTTCGGTTAAGATAATAGGGGTGGTTGAAATGATTATAACACTGAGTTAACAGGTTCAATATACACTTTTCCAACAACTTTTTTAGAATGCGATTGATGCGTAGAGAAGTACTTTTCACGAAGATAACAATTTATGATGTCGACTGATCGAAGATGTATTAACCAACTCGCAACTCGCTCGCAACTGAACTCTTGACTAACAACTGATTGTTAATCATCTTTCTCTCTCAAGCATCCCTTTGTCATCTTTTCATAACTCCACCACGCATGTGTTCCATAACCGTCCGCGATCATGGTCACGTACGCCTTCTTTCGAGTAACCATTCGACTGAAGGACCGAAGGCATATTGATGGGCCATTAGGCCTATTGAAGTTTCCCGACTTTTTCGGCCTGTCGGCACTTACGCTTTATCGCAACACTATATATTTCATCGGGTCTTTCTTAACACTAGGTTTACGGGCATTTTTATATACCTATCTCTACGAGCACCCGTCAAATTGACGGGTAAACGAAAATACTCATTTTGTTTAAAAAATCGATTTAGTCAAATTAAGTCTGAATTGAACAATATTAGGCTTCACGTTTAAATAAATAATTAATAAGTAAAAGGTCTTTTTTTTTAAAAAGTATCACGAAAATGGTAACAATGATATTAACAGTATAGGGTAATCATATTTATTGAATACATTTTTTACAAATATACTGAATTTTGTGTGTGCATTTTCCGCATACGATCTTTTTGCAATATATACAACAATTATTGCTTTTATTTTTTTTGCAGTAGCCCACTTGGCAACTTTTTCGTACTTCTGATGTTGAAGGTGACAGATATGAAGCGTCTGATCTTTGAAAAATGTTCTTCTTGTTTTCTATAGCTAATTCCTCGGCTAAAGAAAATATGAACTGCTTTCTAGATATTTTCAATCCGGTGCACTCTTTATATAATATCCACGCGTTTATCGCTGCCAAATCTAAAATATTGTAAAAAACTTGAAGAGGCCATCGGAAACTCCCTGCTTTCACACTATATTTGCGTGCCATCTGGTCTATTGGAATATTTTCATATGACTGATAACAAGTCTGGCTATTACTTATAAATTTATTCCATACTTCAGATATCAGCGCAAATTTATCTGTTTGTAAACTTTCAGATTGTTGGTTTTTTTTGTCGAAGCGTATGAATCTCAGAATTTCTGTAAATCTATCTCTGCGCATTGTGTTTGCGAAGAAAGCGGGTCCCCATTTTTTCGACTATAGATAAGAAGCTTTCAATGATCTCGCTTCATATACGCCCCGAGCATATAGAATTCCTAGAAAACTACGTAACTCAGCAACTGTGATTGTCCAGTCTGTTTTTAAAACTCGATGTGCCTCGTTTTCAGTGCAATCTTTTATGTGTTGCATTATGTGTCTATCAATTATCAATTCGAAAGCACTAGTTACGCAACCCGACACAATATTTCTCTTAGCATAGTCAGTAGGCTCTGCGATATCCTTGAATATCTTACGGATGGGCGTCCTACACCTACATTTTCCTGCTTTCAGTCTTATCCATTGTGTCCCGTCAACTGCAATTTCAATATCACTCACTACATTTTGGGATGTACTTGGAAAGTTCGTCTTCTCATTCTCAGAGTCGGAACTAGAAACAATACGCATCCTTTTCTTGCTAGGACACACTTTCAAAAAATTCTCCTCTTCACTATCCAAAGATCCTTCTAACTCTCCACTTTCAATATACTCAGAATTTGCACTGTCAGCTTCGCTTTGGTCTAATTCATACCGAACTTCTTCGGAGGTATCCTCAGAACAATCTTCAGAGATGTTGACAATTTTGTTCGATATTTTATTATATCTCCTGGATTTACTCATGATTGCTAGAAAAGGGGGATTGGTCAAAATAAAAAAATACTGTGCCCAAATTCAATTACCCTATTGTAGATACAATAACCGGAGACTGTCTTTGAAAAACGTTGTTACACTGTCACTGCAGCAATCATACTGAAGATCGGTCTTGCTTGAGAGGTCTCATCGGCAATAGGCATAAGCGATATGGTTGAAGACCCAAATAAACACTCAGGCCATACAATCCGTTTAGATTACATTATCGAGGCGCGATTGAGATAACGAATTGGAGGAGGATAAAACAAAGACTTTACTTTTATTCTTATATTTATTATTTGATGAATTATTTGACAAACGAAGCAAACATATAAGGATTGTTTATGAAATAAGCTAGCCCGTCAATTTAACGGGTTTCGTAGAAATAAGTATACCACATAGAAATTTCAAAGATTAGAAAGCTTTAGGAAAAAATAATTGTGTGTATAGATTCTTTGGATGAAATGATTGATTTACGATGCAAAATGATTCAAATTAATGCTATGTTTTTTGGAATATTTCATTTCAAAATTTGAAATCCGTCAAATTGACGGGCCCTGTAAATCTAACGTTAAACAATCTTTCCGCGATAATACAATAAGGACCAAGGAAGCCGCTGGAAAGGGAATCGTTGTGCCAAGGTCACGAAATGCGTCGCGTACCTGGTTCGTCGTTAGTTGCAGTTTCAGCAAGATGACTATTCCTTAGGATTATTGCGGATCCGAATAAGTATGTTTATACAGATGACTATCTTGACCGAGGGATGGGTTATGGTTTATGGTAGGTCCCGAGACATAACACATATATTTAGATACCTGTGTACATCCTGTCGATACATTATAAGTATACTTACACTATGGATGTACATTCGTTTTTCATCCTGACATTATAATAGTACAATATTTCTTTTTTTTGTTTGTTTAATTTGTACTTTACAATTTGTCCCATTGGACATTTGGTAAATTCTTCTAACTTTATTGCTAAATAACATGTAGATGGTTATCCCCAGCGGAATATCATCTTCGAGTTTGTCTATTTATTTCTTTATTTCTTTATTTCTTTATTTCTTTAGTGAGGTCAGTGGGGTGTTTTCTTTATAGTCTTCTTTTTATGCGGGTTATAATAATATAATATGAACGATATTTTTCGAAATTTCAATTAAACAATTACACAAAATTAGATATTTTCTACTTTCAGGAACTTTCAAAACAAGATCATAATATAATCATTCTCGTTGAATTTGCTCTTGCTTTGATGACAATCCTCGATCAAATCAACAAAGAATCTTTTCAAAGATTTAAATTAAGAATGGGTAAGTTTCCTTAAAAAATATAAATACGAGAACCTATATTGTGTGTATATAACGTTAATCCGCCAGTAGTATACAAAAAAAGAGATTTCATAAATAATTTATTGTGAAATAAACAAAAAAATATAATAGAAGGGGAGGACGACATGTAATAACTACAAAAATATAGTACATTTTTCAAAAAGTTTACCTCGAGAGAGAAAGGAGGAAAAAAGCTATTTCTATTAGTATACTTGTATAATCTAGTTGGTTTTATAACAAAATTTCTTTCGGTATAGGTTTAAATCATGGACCTGTGATAGCAGGGGTGATCGGAGCACAAAAACCTCAATACGATATTTGGGGAAATACCGTAAATGTAGCATCAAGAATGGATAGTTGCGGAGAAATGGGAAAACTTCAAGTTACTGAAGATACAGCCAAAATTCTAATTGCTGCTGGTTATGAATTGACCTGTCGAGGCCCTACGTATGTCAAAGGGAAAGGAACTTTAACAACATATTTCGTAAAAACACCATTCGACGACAAAGAAGAAACTTAATTGAGGAATGTTTGATTTAGGTCAGACAAAATTTAAAGATGCAAATGAAACGAAAAATGCAATGAAAGAAAAGAGATAGAGGAACAGTCACTTTGTTCATTCTAGAAACCAAGCCAAATAAAGTAACAGTATAACCTAAGTTTTATACTTGTTACTTAGTAATGTCATTAGTGAATAAATTATGAATACACATGATAAAATTATGAATTGTTTAATGTTATATTGTTATATAAACAAACAATTACGATAAAGAATAATCTATAAATCATAACGCTTATATATATTCACACATAAGCAAATACATATTATGTATATATAATGGAAGTGTTAATCAAAATCGGTAGGATCAGGAAAAAAAGAAAGAAAGGAAGGAAGGAAAGAAGTAAACGATTTTGTTCATTAATTTTTTAAGGACAAATTATGCGTAACAGTGTCCTTGATTTCGCAAACACCACTCAGGTTGTAAGGTCTCAGCAGAGATTCCTCTTTTTACGAATCGTTCTCGATGTCTCAGCATTCTATATTCAGCATGAATCCAAGTTGAATTAGGCTCTGCCCACAATCTCTCAGCAAATGCTGCGGATCTAGGCCAAAGTTTCGCATCAGTTGACGCGCTATCGGCTTGTTCCGTCCAAAGAGCTGTTTCACCTCCTGTTACAACACAAAGATATGCCTGTACTATATATGTATATAATTGTTGTGTGACATCGCTATGGCTAAATTTTTCTCTTTAATAAGCCGCTTCCTAAATGTGCAAAAGAAGCCCAATCGAATATTGTAGGTATAACAATATAATCTTTGCATTTCAAAGTAAAAAGAAATATTTACCTAATATAAGATGTTTTTTATTCCCGAGATGTTGCGATTTGATCATTTTCAGAGGAGAGTTGTCATAAACGACTTGCCATCCTTTGTAAGGAGAGCACCAATTATCACCCTCGCCTACCCAAGCTGAGAAACTAAAAGAAAAAACATAAGCAAAATAGAAAGTGGAGGATGCCAAAATCTAATATTAAATTGTTAATTACGAATATATTATAACTTGAAAATATTTATTTACCTACCCACAATCTAAATAGAGAGCGTCATAATTAGAAATAATTAATTTAAAATTATTTCGTAACAATCTACCAATACTAGGATCATCTTTAGTTGTCCATACTTGAATGATATACTTCATAGGATCCAAATATTTAATATTTTGTTCGTTGGTCAAGCCACTAGTCCACAAAATGATAGGTATGTCCTTTCCATCGTTAGCGATCTTCAGCTTGTCCATTGCCATTTTTTGAAAATAATCCCAAAGCATGTAAAAACTTGATTCTGATAGATCCCAGCCTTTGACAGTTTGCATCCAATTTGTAATAACGGCTGAAGAATTCCAACAATTTATATTCACTTCATCTCCACCCATATGAAACAGGTCTGGTTGAAAATCCCGTATCATGTCTTTATATATTCCTTCGAGAATTTCGTATACTTTTTCATTAGTCGGATTCAATTGACCGCAAGGTGGCTCAACGCAGTAATTTCTCCAGGGCTCTGCTTTGAAACAAACAACTGTATCATTTCCGATCTGAAAACGATAGAATCATCACAATTTCATTTGCTTTTCATTCTTCATCTGCTTCTTGTTCTTTTATTTTAACTTCTCCTTTCAACTCATTTTTTTTTTTCGTTAAAGCGCATAAAATAAAAGACATTAAAGAAATTCAATTACCCATTGCCATCCTTCTCCCACGTGGGCGGGAGCATCAAATTCCGGTAATACTCTAACACCGCGAATAAGACCATATTCAACAATTTCCTTCACATCTTCTTGATTGTAAATCTTGTCAGCTGCATAAGAACCAAATTTTGAAAATTCCGGCCATGTTTTGCTAACATAGGGAAAACTTTGAGAATCGATAATGTGCCAATGCAACGTATTTAATTTGGACATGCCCATGCCGTCGATCATTCGCAATATCGATGCCTTGTCAATGAAATTTCGGCTAGTATCCAATAGCACGCCACGGTAAGGATACACAGGACCATCAACAATCACCATTTCATTCGGAATTTGAATCTGATTCCGTAAATCGTCGAAAACAATCAATTGACTCAATGTTTCCAGAGCATGTCGTATACCGAAATATGATTTCGCTATGATCGTTACTTCCAATAGCTATATATTATAAAATAAGAAAAAGGAAGAAACAAGAGTAATTATATATTTTATATTACATATGTATATTTGCGTATTTATTTAGGAGGATATATAGATTATTTTCTTAAGTATAAAATTATGTTAATAATTCAAGTTCGTCGACAAACAAAATCTAAAACCTGTTCCAAAGTACCAAACTATTTTCACGTATAAAACCATAAATATGTATTAGTAATATATTATGGAAATAACGTTCTCGATACGATCTTTCCTTCTCTGATTATCTCACCTTATCCCCTCTCCTACTATACTAGAGTTAACTTTTAATGTTCTTTAAATTCCTCTTTCTCTTTCTGTTATTAACAACAAAGCTTTTTGTGAAAGAATTACCACGCTCACCGTTTTATCCGTTTGTGTTACAGTTAAATTGTAACTTTCGTCTGTGTCCAAGGTCAATTTAATGTTGTTAATTTCGAGATAGCCCTTGCATCGAATAAGCATGCCTACCCCGTCACCATTTGCTAATTTGCCGCCAAAGTTCTTTACGGCATTCCTCAATAAAAGTATATTCCTTTCAAGAAGATATTCAATTTGTGTCCCAGTTTGTACATCGCCTAATAAAATCTTATCTGGATTAAGCTGAACCATATTCTTGCTCAAAGATAAGTGACCAGTTGGTTTTGGCCACAGAGAACTGGATGCACCACAAAACAGTTCGCATACTTCCAACGAAATGGGTTCAGTTATATCCTTTGTGATTAACTCCTTCTTACAGAGACCACCCTCGCACTTATAATTCCATGGTGAACTGTGATCAAAATTAATCGATTTCCTCTTTTTTCTTTTTTCTTCATAGATAACTTTAACATTTTTCTTTTCAGAAAAAAATAATCAGAATACTATTTCTGCCATTAACTGATAAACCAAATAGATAAAATAAAACATTTTCTTTTCAGAAAAAAATAATCAGAATACTGTTTCTGCCATTAACTGATAAACCAAATAAATAAAATAAAATAAAAATGGAGATATGTATTATATATCTATTCACGTGCAAAAATATGCATGTATAACAGAGATTAACAATTATTATAACGTAAATTTATTAATAACTTTTAAGCTATAATATTTAGAAAATTTACGATTTACGATTCGAGATAATAGTGCATTTTTTCGTGTTTAATTTCATTTAATTTTCTGTTTAATATCATCTATAATGTAGATAAATAAGGTGCCACGTACGCGTAAGTACCTACCTGCTGCTTTCACTATACGAGTTAAAATGGAACAAATCTCTCTTTCTCTTTCTGTCTATCTGTCAATTTTCAAGGAAAACTGATTGCATTGAATTATAATCGTTCAACTTTTATACGCTGATTCTACACGTCTACTTATTTTATTTATATTGTGCATGATCACTGATAATAGTTAACAGTACTAATTCGCGTTTAAAATCGATGAGCGTTTAAAAATGACAATAGAAAATTATTTATAAATTTTATCTAAAAAATAGAAAGAATTACTTACCTATATTTTCCAATATTATCACTCGTGTTAACTTCAATAATAAATACGATAAGTAACAAAGTGAGCATATTAATACTTCGCATGTTTCATCCGTGCGTAGATACGTCTTTCGAATGACTGAATACTGTGGATATCTCTTCATTCGAATGATTTTATTCGCTTACTGACATGGATCAAATCCATTTTGATTGGATAAAGGATCACGAAGTGGGGTAACGACATTACTGTTTAATAAATTTGAATTTTAACGAATTCGATGAAAAAAAGTTTCGTTTTTATACCATTTAAGTTGATTACTGATAATAAACTATTACTTTAAAATTATTACTTTACCATACACAATCTAAATGTCACAATTATATCGCAGTAATGTATGTTTATGGGACATGCTTCATAAAAATAAAATATAGTACAACATACGTATTTTTATTTAATAAATATTTATTATATACATGTAATTAGGATATGATAAAAAAATTAATAAAAAAGCATTGTGTTGTTTGGTTTACTTTCTGTTCATTCATCGCCACGTATAGCTCTATATTTAGCCAACTCATGTGGGAAAACTCTAGTTAGCTCTACAAGCATGTTTGCTTTAAATTTCCTATAAGCATCGATTTTTCCTTTCACTTGTTCATTTTTAGTTAATGCCTTTTCTATGCAATCCTTAGTATATAATTGTGGATTTCTGCCTTGATCAATGTAACTAAAACCATGTAGATATGATAGATTGTAGACATGAATTCATTGTTATAAGAATTGACAGCCTAGCCCGCTGATTTTGACATACTTACTCAAAAACCTCCAAAGGTACATGAACATCTTGAACTTGAGACTTAAGTTTGTCTATTTCTTGTAACCCATTTACTAAACCTTGACTAAAACATAAAAATATGAACATAAAAAACTTCATACATTACAACATATGTAAAAACAATAGCCAATAACATTAAACCCTTAAACATTCTTAACCATACTTTATGATATCTAAATTTCTCCTAGGTTATTAATCATTGTCAATCTCAATGGAATATTCTATTACAAGTAATAATAATTCCAAATCACGGTTATAATTTATCTTTTTCCCAATCATGATAAAAATTTTATGAAATATTTATTTGGTTGATTCAACGATAATATTAAATATGTACATAATGAAAAGAATTGTATAATATATACACTACTCACATTTTTTGATTCAGTACATTTTGTCCTTGCGGTTGGAAATCACTTACTATAATACGTATTTGCCTAACATTTTCAATAAAAAGCTCCAACTGTGTTTCCAAATTTTCTAACGTAGACGCCATGTTTCTTATTTCACGGTTTACACACAAATGTTACATAGCTCCTATTCCACGGTCGCATACACTGGCATAGGTCCGGAAACTCCCGTAGTGGGGATAAGCTTCTTAACATTGGGAGATATGTTTTCGGTCGCTAGCCATAGCACTAGGATTAATTTGTTAAACTTTAGCATTTAATGCCACCTTCGCCATTCTTACTACTGAAGAATATAAAATAAACTACTTTTCATAATTTCTTTTGACTTATTTAGAATAACCATACGGTTTTTTAAATAAATGTAAATTCACATAATAGAGTATAGTTCTAGATTTCAGTTGCAGACACAGTCTTGTTTCAGATTGCAGACAAAAGGCGCGCTGTACGCCGAAGGCTATCAAATCGATTGGAGCAGTTTACTTCAGAAACATTTTCTGACCGCTAAGAATCTTGCCCCCTCTGTTACAATTTTCAAACCTGTATATACATATATATACATATGTAAAAAATATACGACTACCGGCTACAGCTCACATAGTCATGTTTTATATATCTGATACTACCAGACTTTGAGACTACATAATTGAATTTCAAGTTGTATAAGAGAAATAAGCTTTGTAGTTCTCTAATAACATTTTCAAAAAAAAAAAAAAAAAAAATAATTCATCAAAAATATAAAATATAAATAAGTATAAACTATAAGATATCTAAAATATCCTATTGTGCCTGTGCGTGTATATGCGTGTACATAGATATGAAAAAGATATTTTAAATTTATTTTGTAATCGATTATAATTTAATAAAGCTAGTATATTGTATTAATTAAATATATTAAAACTTGCGCTTAATCCATAACATATTCATATCAAACATCTAAATATTATAATACATTTTCATTTTTACGATAACTTTTATGATGATGCTAAAACACGTAGTCATAGGCAAGTGTATTCTTTTCATTCAGCAAACTTAAGATAAATTTTCGAAATAACATCAATTAATAGGTTACGTTACGGATGAGGTTATGTAATTCTCCCAGGTGGTGGTACAGGTTTTATTGGAACACAGATAATAAGTTCATTATCTCGTAAAGGAGTTCCTTATACATGTATCTCTCGCATGCCTGGGCCAAATCGAATTTCATGGGTAAGATAAACTAAATAATATAAACATATAATAATAATAAATATAATAAAATTTGTAGCATGATTTGGAATGTTATGGTTTACCTGAAAATACAACTGCTGTAATCAACGTTGCTGGTCAGAATATACTTGATCCAAAACAGCGATGGTCAGAAGGATTTAAACAAAATGTTATAAATAGTCGAGTAGAGACAACAAAATCTTTAGCTAAAGCTATAATACATACTAAAGCCGAAGCTTTTGTAACAATTTCTGGAGTTTCTTGCTATAAACCAAATGATACAGAATACACTGAAGAAAGCAAATGTGAAAAATATGACTTCCTATCAGGTAAATCGTCATTTTGATGTTAATACATATTTATATATTACAAATTGCTTTAATACAATAATATAATTATATTATTTCAAACCTGTATCAGAACTCTGTCATGAATGGGAAGAAGCTGCACAACTTCCAAAAGATAGTAATATCAGACAGATTACAATTAGGTCAGGAGTTGTATTAGGAAAAAATGGTGGTATGATTAAAGAAATATATTTACCATTTTTTTTGGGGTTGGGTGGCCCTATTAGTAGTGGAAATCAATATATGCCATGGATACACATAACTGATTTAGTAAATTTATTTGTGTTCTCGATTGAGAATGAGAATGTATATGGTATATTAAATGGTGTTGCGCCCCAGGTAATTAATTGCAATTCAAGTTAATTTCAATAATAATAAATAAGCATAATTAACAGAATTATTATTTGCAGATTATAACAAATAAGGAATTTACTAAGGCATTTGCATCTGTAATGCAAAGACCTGCATTTATTCCTGTACCACGCATTATTTTGAATAGCTTGTTCAATAAAGAACGGGCAAAGGTTAGTACAAATCATATGTTATGTTATGTTCTGTTATAGTTAATAATTATAATTATAATTAATAATAATAACCTTTTACAGATTATGTTAGAGGGACAAAAAGTTATTCCTAAACGTGTCAAAGAATTAGGATTTCAATACCAATATCCTGATATTAATTGTGCTTGCGCTGAAGTACTCGGAAAAAATAAAGAAACATAAATCAAGATTAGGGAACTAATTGAAGTAATATGTAAATATCGATATTTTAAAATTAACACTGATTCTTGATTGTATTAACTTATACAACACAATATAAATTCATGTATTTACTTTCATGTATTACTTTGTATGTATATAGAAACAAGAAATAATTTATTTATTTTCCAATATTTTACAATTCTTTCTTTGCAATACCTCCTATGTACACATTGATGGATTTATTTGTCTCTTTTATTAAAAAGAAAATAAATAAGTTGTGATAAAAATCCCAATGTATTTAATGACATGAACTTCCAAAATAATATGTGTCTCATACACTATATCAATGTGCACTATATTTTTCTAACTGCGTTTCTTATTAACCCTTTCGTTGCAAACGCCTATAGGCGCTGAGCCAGAGTAGCTCTCTCTGAACATCGTGCCATCCGCGCGACTGATCTTCCATTGTCATGCCGGATACTCAGAGAGCAATTTAAATATGATCTCATATGAAATTGAATATAATCAAATTTTACAATAACTAATAATCATGTTGTAAATTTTGACTTTTTACGAACGTGAATTTTCTGATCATTGGAACCGTAATTTAAAATTTTAAGAAACATATTCTCATAATAAATATGCACATTTGTGTCGATAAATAGCCTCTACTTTCTCAACTATTATAGCAATTCTTTCATAAACTAATTGCGTTCTTCTGTAATTTGTTGTTGCATTAAAAATTAAGTACTAAATACGGATGTTATATATATACGTACATGTATGTAAGTAAGTACATATGTATATATATTGCAGAGTCAAATAGAAGGATTAAAGAAAATAGAAAATGGCGTGATACTGCGAGGACAGCTGTTATTTATCGAAGAGAGAAAACAGAAGTAATTTGGTTTAAATCAAGTGATTTTGTGAAATTTTACATATATACGAATTTCTTCCTGAAGAGAGAGAAAGCGAATAATATCTAGTAAAGCATAAACAGTTGAAAATATAGTAATCTCTCAAATTAAATGGTAAAAACTTGTAGAATGATGGCAGTGATAATGTTGATGGAAGTGATTGTGTGAGCATTGATGGAGACTAGTTAGAGGAATTTATATATATTAGGAATATTGGTTTGATTCGTTTTATTATGTGTAATTAACGATCATTAATAATAATGGGCTGCAATTAAATTTTTCTAAGAGAATTGCTCCATAGAGAAGAACATTCAGAGAAAAGAAATAAAGCGAAAAATACGAAGAAAGGAATAAGTTAAAGCTGTGCTTAAAAGTTCATGTAATGCTTATTTCTCGAATGTCTAAAAGTAAGAATAAAATATTTAAAGAAGCAAGACAATTATATCCATAAGTTGTAATTTTACTTCGATGTATCCACATATATGTTGGATATTTCGTATATAAAGTTTTCAAAGACTCGGAGGACTTACTTCCATGCATTTACTCAACGATTACTTAATTATATTTTCGAAGTATTGGACATTTCTCTACAATTAAAAGATGAACAAATATCATCCAATATCACAGCAAGTCTCCAGTGATAATCATCGTTTTTACCACTGCTCTTACGAGGTTAGGATTAATCAACATAATCATATTTGCTTTATTTTTATCCATATTTTTTTTGCACTAGATATTCAGATACGTATATGTGTAATTTAATTTCACATTGATATAAGCAGAATTCAATCTAATTCACATATTTCATATGATTTTATTTTCGTTGATTTAATAAGCAAGAGTAAATTAATATTAATAATTTTAACATAAATACTATAATAATGAAATATACGAAGAAAAAATATTATGTTATTTTAATTTTGCTTAATTTACTGTAATTTGTGAATTTTTATACATTTGTACTGATATTTTGTTGAATAGGAATCACCATGAATGCCAGAACTCAGTTATTTGAATTAAGTATGGAGGGCAGACAAGTGGATGAAGCAGTAGCAAGTATATTTCATAGTGTTCTTTTCCATCGAAGTCTTGGTAAATTTAAGTACAAGCAAGAAGGTAGTTACTCAGTGGGTACTGTAGGATATCAAGATGTTGACTGTGACTTCATCGATTTTACTTATGTCTGTTGTTCGTCGGTACACCTGGATCAAACTTTGAAACGTGAAATATCAGGTTTTTCTGAAGCTTTACGTTCTACTGATAGTCCAGGTTCTGGCCAAATATCCCTGGAATTCTTTCAGAAGAAGAAAAATCGCTGGCCTTTTCAACCAGAATGTATACCATGGGAAGTATGGACAGTACGCTTAGAGCTTATCAAATTAGCAACAGAACACGAACGACAAATATGTAGAGAAAAAGTTGGAGATTTATTAACAGATAAGATTCTTTACATAACAGAAGTAATGAATCGACATGACTATTTACCTAAAATGCCAAATCAAGCTGAACTGGATTTGATCTTTGATACATCGTACCCTGATATACAACCTTATCTGTTTAAATTATCATTTACAACCTCTAGCCCATCGAGTACAACAATGGGTAATACAATGAAAAAATTGATCAAAGAGACATTATCTATTTAGTTGTTTATTAGTTTTGATGAGAATTTTTTTAGTGTAATATATATATAATCCAAATTCATTCTTGGATAAATTAACATTATGAACTTTCCTTCATTAACAAAGGAATTCTGTTTGTCATATGAAATCGTTTACATTCAAATTTACACAAATCATACCTTACTCATAATCTTTTAGTTTCTTTTACTTGTAGTTTATAAACATTTGCCACATAACATGTTTTTATATGTATTGACTTGCGTAGAAGACTTGAAACCTAGAAGGATAAATAGAGTTAATTGTATGCAATATTTGAAATAAAGTGGGATAAAGAGATCAATCCCATACATCAAAATGCCATTTCTGACCGATATCTACGCAAATTCTGTGCCGACAATATTTGTCAGAAAGAAAACGGAAAAAAGAATATATATATATATATATATATATATATATTACAATTGTATAAACTTAAAATATTTGTAAAATTTCTATAGTACAAAGGAACCAATTGTGTATAGCAGTTACTTTTTTGCGTATACATATACTATTCCATGAATATCGTCCATTGCATAAGTCTTTTAGGTAATCAGTTATAGATTAAATATGAAATATTTATCTTTCATCATTTTAAATTCTAATTTGTTGACATCTGGACATTGTTAATAAGCGAATAATAACATCTCATTAATAGAGAAAACATTTTTTGTTTTATTTTTCTCTGAAAATACATGGCGATTGTAAGGAAACAAAATATGTATGTGCTTATTTATCAAAATTTAAAGGTAATAAATTTGTCCTAATATATAAAGCTGTTATTTCTCTCGTTCTCTCTTTCTCTCTCTCTCTCTCTCTTTCTCTTTCTTTCTTTCTATGTTTGGAAAATCTCGCGCACATATTTAATGTTTAATATATGACTGAAACCTAGACTTATTATTGTGAATAATCATAGTACAAGTGCTTGTTTCTACATTTGTTATTCACATATTAATGTAAATGTGAAAATATGTAGTATGTATATGTGATTGAAAAATAGACTTTAAGTAAACTTTTATTGTTTGTTCTTGTTAAAACATCTTTGTTAAAAGAACAATTCATAATGATCGTATTGATTAAGTAAAAGCTATAAACAGCGAAATAGTAATAATAATATAATTCGTTGTATATAGTACAGATAAGTCGAAAGATTCTAAAAATTTTTAGTAAACATACTTACTTGAATGTTAATGAATCTTTTGTCCTAAAATTAATATTGTTGTTTGAGTGGAAAATTATTTGTGAAATAAAAAACGTATCAAGCTGACATAGATGACTTCTATAAGTAAAAGCTGTGTAGTGGTCTTAATTAAGCTTTTTAAAGTTCATTCTTTTGTATGAATTTTTTTATATGAAAAAACAAGAAATAAAAACTTCTAACGTGTGTAATTGCAACGTGAAATAATTTCGAAAATGAAATACTTTCATCAAATATTAAATTTATCGTAAATATACCTACATTTTTTGATAATGTGTTATAGTAATATACTATTAATAGATATTAAATTAAGCTTCTGCAATAGTGTGCAAGTATTTAAGGAAGAGTATTAAAGAGGAAAGAAATAGGGGAGTAAGGAATATCTAGGCCTAGAAGAAATATATTGAATTTATTACAACAGCAAAGTTCCGAATAAAGTGATTCTTTGATATTTTCTAATATTGCTAATTTTTTAGACGTTAGAAAATGTTCGAAAATCATGATACAGGTACTGATTTTCAAATTACACTTTGGCTATAGTATTCTCAGCTATTACTGAACTGAAAGCCGACACGTCGTTACAGATATCAGATACGAACATTGCAAGTTATAGGTAGAAAGACGGTAGGAAGAGAATACAGATGGTAACGCGGACGCCTGCGCGAGAAAACGGCGGCTTGTCTAGTTAGGTTTTGCCAACAATTTTCCATTTTCAGTTATCGATGGAAAAGGCTAGCCGTCACTTCGAAAGCGTTTCATCGTTGAAAATTATAACACGTTGTTAAATGTTGTGGTGCTCGCTTTATATTATCTAGAAACAAACCGTAATATAAGAAATACTGAAACGTCTTTCATCTTTATAATAAAAAGAGAAGAAAAAAGCAAAATTATAAGTACTCGCTAAAGAAAGGTATGAAAGAAAGGAGATATTCGACATATATAACAATTGTGTGTAATGTGATTTCGAAAGATTACTATCTACATGCTTTTTATTTGACTTTTTATTCGGTGACAGTGAATACCTGTCATTGTCAGCGTAAAATATTTTTAATTTACTTATTTTGGTTAGTTTATGTAATAAGAACGTGGTACTGTTATAATTGTGAAGCATCAATTACGATTGATTTTCTAAATAATTCTCTACGATCTGCCAGAAAAATTAATTTTTAATTTAACTTCAGCTGTTTGCTTTGTTTCCACTTTATATACGTATATTTTTGTGTAATAACGAAAAAGACGTGTACATAAAGATTAACGGTCGAAATTATCAACAGGTGGTTCGAGAAAGTAATAAATTTTGACTTTGATTTTAACCCATATACGTTTCTTAATAGCAAAGTATTCTTTAAACAATTCTCCGATACTGCTTCTAATTAAAATACTTTGAACAGATTGCGATAATTAAGAGCAGGTGATTTAACACGTATAACACGAAGTATTACTCAAAGTTTGACTCATTGTCAGAGAAAGATTGTATGCGTGATAGCAAACAAAATGTATGTATGTATATGTAAATAAGTAACTATGTAAACAATAAGAATGGCAATGAGTTGAAAAAATTTTCAATTCTTTCTTTTGTAATCGAATAATTAGAACATATTTTTTATCTCTACTGAACGTTTTGAGTGTAAAAAATTTTATATAACTGGCATCGATCGAAGGACGATTCGTGATCACGCAATATCGTTCTATTTTTGGGGAATGTTTTAAACTCGGTAACCTCGAGAAACACCAGATTTTACCACCTTTGAGATCGGTTATACGATTTGACTAAAGTGAACGGAATAAAGCGAAGAACTTTCAAATGAAGAACAATCCAGATGTATCAACAGAATATTAGTTTCAGTAATACGTGTCATTGTGCCGACGATTTTTTCATTCGGTCAGTAACGCATATGAATATCTACGAACAATCAAAATAAAACAAATTCGATCATCTTTGACAAATCGATTAATTATTTCTCATTGGCTGTTAATAATTGGCTTAGTTCGTAATTATTTAAATACAATTATTTAATTATAGTCAAGATGATATTACTGTAAATTGTAAACGATGGAATAGTCGGCATATGTTTTCAGTTGCGGCTGCATCTTATTTTGTCTTATTCTAATCGTACTGAAAAAGCTCTAAAGGAAAAAGATTTGAAACGAAGAGAAACAGGAGAAGAAAAAAAGAAGAAAATTTTGGAAAGAGAAGAAGACAGAAATCAGGTTGGAATAAAAAAAAGACAAAGAACAAGGTAGGGAAAGTGGAACAATAACTGCTCGGTCCCCGGAGACAGATCGATTGAGAAATGAATGATTCGCCGATTTTATCAAACGGGACCGCCGTAGAAGGATGGTCGACTACTAACCGTCCGACTATAGAGAACGATGTAACCTCGAATAGTTTAGTGCAATTAATCTTTTACATATTTTATGCAAATATCTTTGCGTTTGGTGTGTTTGGTAATGTGCTCGTATGCTTCGTCGTGGCACGAAATCGACAAATGCAGACAGTTACGAATTTGTTTATCACGAACCTAGCATTGAGCGATGTGCTACTTTGTGCTCTGGCGGTTCCGTTTACTCCTTTATATACATTTCTCGGGGGATGGATATTTGGCAGAACCCTCTGCCACTTGGTACCGTACGCGCAAGGTGTCAGCGTATATATCAGCACATTCACTTTGACGAGTATCGCGATCGATAGATTCATGGTGATCATATATCCTTTCCATCCTCGTATGAAGATCGAAGTTTGTTTAGCTGTGATAGTCGGTATTTGGATAATTGCATTGCTGTTCACTCTACCTTACGGGCTTTACATGCATCTCGAGGAGCCGTACACTTATTGCGAGGAACATTGGCCAAATGAACGATTTCGAAAAATCTTTAGTTCCATTACTTCGATACTACAATTCGTCTTACCTTTCTTCATCATCGCTTTTTGTTATATTTGCGTTTCAATCAAGTTGAACGATCGAGCTAGAACAAAACCTGGTACAAAGACTAGTCAAAGAGAAGAGGTTGACAGAGAGAGGAAAAAACGAACGAATCGGATGTTGATCGCTATGGTCGCCGTATTCGGCATATCTTGGCTACCGCTCAATATCATCAACGTTATCGACGACTTTTATTCACCTGCCAATGATTGGACTTATTACAGAATCTGCTTTTTCATGACGCATTGCCTCGCTATGAGTAGCACCTGCTACAATCCTTTCCTTTACGCTTGGCTCAACGATAACTTTCGCAAAGAATTTAAGCAAGTACGAACTTACTTTTTATACTTTTATTTCTTGTTATATGTGTGTCTACTTACTCGTAGAAAGTTTCCTTCGTTTCTCAATTTTCTTGCTCTCGGTTCTCACCATGTTTTCTCCTCTTCCAATTCTTGTTTTTTAATCAACTCAATACATAGTTGATTACAATTATGTAGGTACGTATTATAATGTACGGATCTCGTATCGTATTTCATCTCTTCAAGTAAAATCTCTTTTCGTATTGCGTGTTTATACGTGTCTCTATATCGTGCGTATATCCACACTACCCACTTGTAAATGGACTCGTATAAACGACACTAAATTATTCGTTGAAAGATCTCCTTCCTCCTCAAATTCCACTTATCGTGGTTAGAAGAGAAAAGCTTTTAAAGAAAAGTTCTCTCATTTACATTGCAATGCGGTTTATAACTTTGATCGAACGAACGTTCCTTACTTTCTAACATAAGCTGACAACGTTCTCTCGAGCCCATCATCGTGTTAAAGCATTTCAAGTTGTTGTTAAATATGTTCCATTATTAAACACAAATGAAAGATACACGAACGCAAGCTGCAAATTCATACGTACATTATCAAAATTCAATGAACAAGTAAAGAAATAAACGCACACGCTGTGTCTAATATAATTAACGTTGTAGATTCTTATCGATTTTAAACTAAATGTAGAATAGGAGAACCTATAATAAGATAATTATGTACGAAGCAGCCGTGTGTTCCTTATCTTAGCCTACGGCTTCAAACTTTCAATACTATTATACTGTCGATATATTTTTAACGATAAAACCCATCTTAATTCTTTTGAAGGTGCTTCCATGTTTTCCGAAAGCAACCAACGGTTACACTCCAAGAACCACCGAAGAATTTCAAAATAATAAAGAATGTAGCGGAAATAACACTATCCAGGAATCTTTATTACTGAATGAAACGCAGATAAGAACTTCAAATCCCGAAGGTCGCAAACTGATCGTCCACGGAATAACCACCAGCAATGTGTCGAGAGACTTGGAAGAAACGGAAACTTTTTAATTCGATCAAATTCGAACGTGAGTCAACCATCGTAAGTAAGTATGCATTCACATCGTTTCTCTGTGAGAAAGAGAATAATATAACATTTATTGTATTTATCGTATAGATGTCTTTCTTCACTAAAAAAGATATTTATAAATTGATCACGTTATCCATTAGTTGCATTAGATCTCTATCCCTATGTATGCATATGTACAGGCAGATAGGCAAAGGGAAACCGAGATCAAGCACTGACCCAATATAATTCAACGTTCTATTCATCTAATTCGTACGTCTAACTTATTTAAGAGGTAAATGGATACGTGCAATAAAGTCGGGAACAAAGATTGATTTTCGTTTATCGTTTCCATTTATCGTTAACAGGATCGTTGAAATCCTTGCTGTTTTCTCGAGATTTACATAAATTGGGGTTAGGTTAAAGTTAGTTAAATCGTCACATACAGGATTTGCTAATGACGTAGTCGTTGAGAACATGCATATTTATTCCTTTTCCATCGTCTTCGACCTTTCTCTTCCGTGATAAATTGACCGTGCTTTGGATAAATTGATCGAAATGAAGAAAAATTATTGCAATCGAACGATCGTTGAATACTGTGGAAAAGTCTAAAGCAGAAGTTGGGCATCTTTTACATTCTGCTAACGCATGATTGAAAATGAGAGAAACGAAAGAGAATCGATTTTTAAAGCACGTTTCCTCGTTTCAGTTTTTCGCTTTCCACTTCCATACATTTTTTTACTGATTTACGTATTCGATAAATATATTTATTTTGAGATCTATCTTAAGAACATACTTACCTATTGTTCTAATTCTATTTGATTCAAAATCGAATTGATCACTAACGTTATCGTAATATATTATACATACATCTTCGATTTAGTAATATCGCTTGAATGTCATTTGTACCAGCGCGTTGATTTTCGACATTTTCTACGTTGCTCGTGTTCTCATAAAATATATGCGAGAAGGAGCATACATAGATGACAAAGAAGAACGGGGAGAGAGGGAGAAACGTAATTTAACAGATATTGAAAGTATCAATTCAAGTATGAAATAAAGGATACTTTCTCTAGTATAGGTATTTTTCTCCTCTAACAGCTTCAGCTATAGAACACTTACAAAATTGACTTCACTAAATGATAGTTTATATTTTTATTCTTTTCATATGCTCTTTAGCGTTTTCTTTTTTCAAAATTGTAAAAAAGATCACCTTATCGATAACTTGCAACATAACTTTTATATCTTGATTGCTTGGAAAAGATTATAAAATGTTATTACAAGCAATTTATTGGACTATAAACAAATAAAAGTAGAAATAGAAGTACTACGAATACGAAATGCTGTACGAATATTAACATGATTTATCGTGATATTATGGGAGAAACAAATCGAAGATACTTTATGGGTAAAACATTGCTTGTCCATTGGATTCATATACGCCGTAGTACTTAAGTACATACATTTTCAATAGATTGCCGTGTTATTTCCTGCCGTATTGGTCCGAAATTCAAGACAGAGGACAACCATTCTTCTATCGTTATCGTGCACTTCGCTATTAGCGCTCCAATGTTCCCGTGTCAGATCCTATCCTGAAATTTATATATGTATATATATTTTTTTCATCGATAAGAATTTTTTCCTCCATTTTTCTCCTTTGCATTGTCATAACTATATACAGTCGCCGTATTCTTCTTCTCTCCTCTTCGCGCTTTTCCTCTTTTTTATTACTGTTTTATTATTTATAGACATATTTGGTGTATCCTTCTATGATGTTTACTGTCAGCACAGTAAAGAGAAAAAACAATATAAAGTACCAACGTTGCAGTAAAACAAGGAGGAAGGAAATAGGAGAAAGGAATAAAGATTGTTCTCTTATACGTATATATAAAATGTTTATCTGTTTCACAGACATCTCTGTGTTACAGAAACAGCTGCATTTCCCCTGGAGGCTGAAATCTACTTGTATCATTCTTCAATCAAGTACTACGTTTTGCATTACTTATCGTATAATTAAAACAAGCAACAATGGTGGCGGTATATTTACAGAAAAGAGAGACTCGCGATTCTGCACGATCGTATTACGATAAAATTAAGAATTGATTCGTCAATTTAAGTTTGTTATAAACCACGAAGTGACAGCTACAAAGAAAATTACGAAGAAAAAAAATAAAAAAAGGAACTTGCTCAACTTCGTTGTCAGTTTCTTTATTATGTTTATCCAAACTATTTTTCTGTATTTTAACACTTTGCGATCGGTATATTTTTCTGTTGGCACTATCAACTAGTCGATACTCAAGAAAATTTGAGGTAATAAATATTTAACATGCCATTCGACTTTAAAAACAAATTTTAAATGCCGCTATTCGATTGCAAAGGGTTAAATGTTAATTTCTCAATATTTTTGTACAAACCAATACGCATTTTATGAAAAAATTCATCGTTAAATATCACATTGATCGTTAACAAACCATGATTACGAATGAGGCACAAATGCGTGATTAAGTGATATAATAGTCATAGTGTAATACTATGCATTGTAGTACGTATAGTATATGTGTACGTATATTATTACATCTATTTGATTCAGATTAAGTATCCTTGGACTCTTGTCATTAAACGTGGTTTGAAATTTTATTCGAAAACTTGCTCGATCGAATATCCTAGAGATAAGAGAGTACGTTGCAGGGGTATGTTTACTGATAAAAGCTGATAACGACATCGTTTCGATCGACTATTCTCGAGAACGTGTTCTCCCCTTTCGTTCATCTCCGATTTCAATTCCGCAATAACACCTCATTATCCTACACAATGATTGCGGTAATCCGAGCACGCCTTGTGAAAAACGATGCTTGTCAAGATACATCGCGTATATCTACACTTCTATATCTTTATCCACCTACATGTATATGCGAGTAATTTTCAATTGTATTGTCATATGAAAATGTTAGAAATTCTATTTTTATTTCCTACAAATTATCGTTTACTTTACATTCTCAGATCTTTAATAAAAAGAAAATAATTTATTCATAGATAAAAATGTTCATCGTGATTATACAGACGTAGACTGCGGCTTTTTATGCACTTATAGAAAACTTGAAATTGCAAATTTTGCACAAAATGCATATGATATGAAAAAATAAATTAAATATCCAAACTATAGCGCTTCCTACAATACTTGATAGATAAACGATGATTTTCTATCAAAATTCTACTTTTTTCATTATATGCTTAAAAATATGAATTTGCATTAAAATCCACAGCCTAATCGTAATTATTTATTCCTACATTTAATAATTCATATTTTAATGAAATTTATATCGTAATATTTCAAAGAAAAAAACACATTAAAAAATAAATTATACAATAATTATGTATAGAATATCTTACAATTATAGTAGAATGTGCCAGCTTCAGTATGATTATTTTTTTCTAATAGTTATAAAAATACTTTTACAGAAATGATTTTGTACTGTTGTATTTTCCTGCTAATACACTATACATATAAGTAAGATTTGTAATCAGGTTCGCGAGATTTATATCTATTAGAATTCATGTAATGTCTTTAAGAAATGAGTCAGATAAAGACAATGTCAATCTACTTCATCAATACCATATTTCTTCAAATATTTAATTTCATTAGTATTGATAATATCCTTTATGAAAAAGCATAAAAATTGCTTAAAAATGTAATTATATATTAGAAATAAATTGCATTTTTTGCATCGATTACAGAAAAGTCACTTTAGGATCAAAAACAACATTTAGGATACCATAAGCAGCCAACAGTAATCAGCAACAACGATCTTTTTACAAATAATTATATAATAAAATAAAAAATGAGATTATTTATTGTAAAATAATTATACAGAATGTATTTAGGAACAGTTTCAATAAATCAGGATAGTTTAATAATATTTTACAATTTTATAAAATATTGGGCGAAATTTCGAAAATCGCGGTTCCAAAAATTTCCTGGAATATGATGCCAAATGCTAAGAATTATTGAAATTGTGGCACTACGCTATCATGTTCCCCTGATACAAAATCGCAAAATCAGCCGAAAATTTTGTTGAGAAGTCGAAAATTTCGATTTCGAGAACTTCTTGGAATGTGATGTCATATTCTAAAAATTAGGCCAAAATTATGCCATCTTATGCTGTCACGTTCACCTGATGCAAAATCGCTATTTCAGCTGAAAAATTTCTCGTTTCAACGACAATTTGTTGCTCTCAAAAAGAATTTGGGAATTCACTGAATTGTGGATATTGGAAGAATTTTAAATGGTCAAACGTTTTATTCATTTGCAAAATAAGCTGGTTTTATTCAATTCAATTTGCAAGTTTACAATGATTGTACAATTTTACAATTTTCACATTTCTGTATAATAATTTGTGTAATTGTATAACTGTATAATAATTTGATCGCGTTGCTCGACCAATGGAATTAAAACAACTCTTCTCATGCGAAAATGACGACGAAAAGTGGTCGTGGTACGGCGCAGCGCTTTGTTGCTTATTTTCGAATCGCCACTGAGCGCTTGCTTTCGGTTAATTCCGTACAGTGTCGCTAATATTCGGCAGCAAATGATTCTGATTGGTTCGCTCTCTGCCTACGGTGCTTGCCCATGTCTCAATATAAAGAATTTGAAAAGATTCATTCAAACGGTTCTTTTTCCTGCATATATTAACTTTAATTTATTGCTATCGATAGCTTTTAAGTACTCGTCATTCCATGACACACTGTTAGTGTGGTGTGGACCACACTAAAAAACAAGGTGGTGTGGTCATCGATGAAGAAGAGAACAGGCATAACATGAAATACTTTTTTGTGTCCAACAATTTGCACATAAAGAATTCTAAGCATCTATAGTGTATAGCATTTATACAGATTGAATTAACGGTTGATCAAAACAGTAATTTTAAACAGTAGCTACTATGTTTTTAACTTCCTAACATCCTGACATAAATAGACGACCACTAAGTATTATAATTATGCATTATATAGCAAATAATATAAGATAATTGGCTGCGATCACGATTATGTTTTTATATAATTAGAAAACTTATTAAGCTGTTAATGAGAATATGATTGATTTCTAAATTTTGGATTGACTTTTTTTCGATAATGTATAGCGAAGTATCGTGCAAGTATTCGTATACTTCGTTTGTGATTATAGCACATCCTGTTCTACACTTTATTTGTAATTTTGTAGAAGACTTTAGTTTTAATTCAAACCATTCTTATACTGAATTGATAATGTCGCATGTGACACAAAGATGGTAAGGGAGTCCCAAAACGTAGGACACGAAAATCAGAGAAGAAATTTCCTTTCTGCACATGTTTAGCATAATTTATATTCATTCAATTCAGCAATTCATGAATAGCTCTTATTGTTAATAATAAATTATTTTCTTTCATGCATATGCACGTTAAAATATATGTATAAAATGTTTTTATAGGAAATGATAATAGTTGACTGTAAAAACATTTAGATATTTTTATTAACATTTTTACATTCTTTTTTAATAGTTATATTATGATCTGTACCTCGCATTTATTTTGTACAAAGCTGTAACATGTAAGGGAGACAGTAATAAATCTTGTTACACGTTAATCGCGTCAAACATTCTTAGTTCTTTCGGAATATTTTCATTTGGCAAATTATAATTTTACCCTTTGTCCTTTGCATTCATGTTTACATATATTATGTATGTCGTGTACATGCATAATATATACTGTATGTACATACATATACACATTCATGTTATTATATTTATTATACGCAGAAATATTTAGTTGGAAATATTTTGATGATGTCAATCGAAATCAATATTAGCAAAACATTGCATTTTATCATATATTCAATGAAATAGAAAGATATAATATCCCATACAACAAAAAGAGATGCGGGAATATTCAGAAATAATATGCATTATATTGTTCGGTTCACACTTGAGCGTCATAAGAGATAACAAATTTCCGCCAATTTTCCACAATTTACATTAAATTCATTCATTGATGTATCAACTTCCAAAGATTCTCATCATTTTATTATATATTCTCTATTCACTTTGTTACCACGTGGTATTATATTTTTCGTAAGTAACACTAAAAAACATATTGTTTGTTTTCAGACATCATTTCACATTTTTCATCTTTTCACTTTCATTATCTTTTCTCACTATAAAATTTTTAAGCTGTAATTGCATGCTACTTCAATGAACGTTAATGCCAAAGAGAATAATAAATCTTGATAATCAATGATCAACTACACAATAAAAATCATTAATGACCAATGACATATGAATTGATTTGTTATACTGTATCTTCCATATTAGTGGTACATATATTTGTTATGTGCTAGTACATAAATGATATAACATGATAATGTTATAAATATACTATAACAAGAAAATTGAGATTGAACATAACATTAAATTACATGCTCTATGCATACTTATTTCTCCAGCTACATATGTTATTGTTTTGTTAATATGTTTTCAGATGCAATCCCCTTGGCATTAATGTCCTATACTCTTGAACTTTATTGAACATTGACATCATATCTCTTCAATGTGTTAGAGTTAAATAGGTCTTTATTGAAATGTCAAGATATAGATGAATTTCATCTAAGCCATAGCTTCAATCGAAGAGCATCTACGCCATTTAAATAATACCGAAATAATCGCTTATCACGCACAAAACCAAGATTCTCATATAAACGTAGTGCTGGACGATTAGTAATTTCTGTTTCTAAAACTACTTCACCAGCATTATCTTCCACCATAGCTTGAATCGCTCTTCTTACTAGGTTTGAACCAATCTTTTGCTTTCGATATTTCACATCAACAGCTAACATTGCAATGTACCCACGTTTTATTACTTTCCTATGGATGTCCAACTTGCAGACAATGGCACCAACACATTCCTCACCATGAATTGCCTTGACAAACAAAAAGCAAGAATTTTTTGTAAACTCTACATACCTACAAGACAAAGAAATTTGACCAAAGCTGGCTAACAGCTCTTTCTACTTGTCGATACTTTTTAATACCATGTTGACAACTTCTTAGATAGAATTATACAAAGATACACAATATTATGAAATATATGTTCGTACCAGAAATGTTTCAATACATTTGATTGTTTCACAAATATACATACCAAGAAACATAATTTTGGCCAGTTATAAATAAAATATCTGTATGTATAAATAGAATATGGTTCGCTCAAGTCTTTTTGTATTAATTTCATAATATCAGGCATTTGGAGTTCACTTGTATAACTAACATATTGAATGTTATTATCCCTACTTTCCAATGACAATGTTTCTGCTAATGTACCTGAACATGCATAATTAGTAATCAATATAAAGGAATTCATAAAGAACAATTATTTGTTAAAAATTGAATGTTAATTTTTTATACCGTGTTGGTTTAAATGACTAGTTTCCATAGATTCAGATTGTGGAAGATTAACTATGCTGGTAATTCTTTCAGAAGAATTACAAATACCATTAACTAGAGGTATTCCATTTCTATGTGATTCTTCATATATTTCAGTTGTTTTCAGACTAAGTCTAGATGTAATGTCCAAAGTAGCAATATCTGTTAGAGAATTTTCATTCTTTTCTTCAATGCTACTTTGTTCACCCTCTGATTCATTTCCATCAACTACACTCTCCGTTTTAAGCTTTTCCATCTTTAATTTTTTGTTAATATTTTTATTTTCTATATATCTCAATTTCTTTTCTCAAAGCATACAATTTCAGTAAAGGATTTTAAAGATGACAATTTCTACTTTTTTATACAATATATCCCTATGGCATCAGTATTTTCAAATGACACACTAGCTTTTTAAACGAATTTTCATAATTATGTCGAGTTAAAGGATTTCTTTATTTTTAATGTTATTTCCATGTACAGAACGCCAATTTAGCTTTTCAATCGACGGACACCATATTGAATTTTCTGCGATGACCACTAACGACACAACATAAACAATGCGCGAATAGCAACCATATCATATATACTATTGTGCCATTATTTTCACTACCTTTAATCGTAAATAAAAAATATAATCAATACTATTTAAATATTAAATTGGATGCTGCATAGTTCCATTTTCACTTATAAAATATTTATAGTAATAATTTTTACAAAGTTCATGTTAATATAAATAAAATTTAATTGACTTTAAATAAATACGGAATGGATGACAAAAATAGTGTCATTTAAAAATTAAAAATAAAATGTTGGTGAAATTAATATCGATATATTTTTTTTCTTGTTATTTATTTATTATTCATACATTTCATACATATCCCGTTTCGATGTTGCAAGAGGGCGCCTATGTTCTTGAACAATACCGGAAGTGGATAGAAGTCTAGTCCCATCTACTAACATCAGGAACGTTTAAGGTCCTTTTCGAGAAACCACGATGGGTAAGTTGTTTGACTTGATATGGATTTTGCTTTTATCGCTTTAAATCAGTATCTTCTACATTAAACTTATTATTGAATAACTATAAATCATTTATAAAAACATCAATCTTTTTTATTCGGATGCATATTACTTTCATAAGTATAACTTAAACGGTTAAAACTGTTCAATCTATCGGTGACTAGCAGTTTCATTATATTCATCAACTCTTCTTTATAATTTACTTTATTTTTGTTTAATTATATATTTAACATAGTTTTCATTCATTGATTTTAAGTTTATAAGTCTTTAACATTTTTCATTGTTGTGTTGTTTGTTAAGTTGAAAGTGTATAATGTTACGTTATCAGTAGTATCTCTACATATATAAAATGTTCCTTATATATTTTACTATACATACAAATATTTATTTGGTATCACAGGTATCTCTCGTGATCATTGGCATAAAAGACGAGCAACTGGTGGTAAAAGAAAACCACTTCGCAAGAAAAGGAAATTCGAATTAGGACGTCCTGCCGCAAACACAAAACTTGGAACTCAACGTATTCATACGGTATTAAACAATCCATTATCATGAAATTCCATATTTTACTTATTGTTGTCACAAGCAAAAGATAACTGTTTCATGAATTTCATAATTTACCAGAAACAAATCATAATAAGTCTACTCATGTATTGGGTTGGCAACTAAGTGATTGCGTATTTTATATAAGAAGGAAAATTCAAAATTTTTTCTTAAAAATATAACTTTATTCAATTAGGTATTGGCCGTTTTTGTCGATGACCTTTTGCCATCTTTCGGCCAGTGTCATAATTCCATGTTCATAAAACTTCTGACTTTTGCCAGCAAAAAACTGAATTAAATGTGATTTTACATCATCAGCGTCATTAAAAATTTTACCATTTAAGGAGTTTTGCATGGAGCGAAATAAATAGTAATATAAAGGTCAGGGCTATATGGTGGATGTGACAACACATCCCAACCTAGTTCCAATAATTTTTAGCGAGTGACCAAAGATGTGTGGAGCTTTGTATTATCATGCTGAAAAACAACACCCTTACAATTTGCCAATTCTGGCCGCTTTTCTTGAATTGCATCGCTCAGTTTGGCGAGTTGTTGAACGTACACGTTTGAATTAATCATTTGATTTCTCGGTAAAAGTTCAAAGTACAGAATTCCTTTATAACCCCACCAAACTGACAACATAATCATGTTTTGGTGAATCTCAGTTTTTGGTATCGTCTGGGCTGGTTCATCTTGCATCACCCATGATCTTGTCCGATTAACGTTGTTATAAACTATCCACTTTTTGTCGCCAGTAATCAGTCGTTTCAGAAATGGATCAATTTCATTGCGTTTCAGAAGCGAATCGCAGATGCTAATGCGTTGCGTCAAATGAATTTCCTTCAGCTGATGAGGGACCCACAAATCGAGTTTCTTGACACAGCCAAGCTATTTTAATTTTTTTTTAATGCATGTATGCGATACATTGAACTTCTTTGCAATCTCACACGTTATGCTATGTTGATCTGAATCAATAATGGCCTTGATATGGATCTCACCAACTTCAACTGGATGACCAAATCGTTGAACATTTCTCAGTGAAAAATCACCAGAACGGAATTTGGCAAACCAATTTTGACACTGTCTTTCTTTCAAGGCTTCACTACTATATACGATACATAACTTCTTGTGTGCTTGCGATGCGTTCTTGCCTTTTCAGAAATACTATAATCAAATATATCTAAAATGCGTGTCTTGTTCTTCCATTTTTAAATTAGGATAAAAACGAAACTAAATAACTAATCGAAACAATTTTTTTACTAATTTAAAGGTGGAAGTCCAAACAACAAGAAAACAATATAGGTTAGGTGCTTTGAACACATTGACAAAACAAAAGAATCTGCTAAGACCACCTATTGACAAAATCCGTAATCACTTAGTTGCCAAGCCAATATATTATTTATTATGCAATATATTATTCACTTTTAAAAAGTATAAAGATGTTTCTGTATAAAAATATATGATTTTCCTTTCTTATGACAATTAGCATAGCAATATAGAAACATAAAGTGATGACTACCTTTACCTACTCTGAATATTGTGCTGACTTATATCCCACAGCGTACTGAATGAAATAATGTATTATATATTATTTATTTGTTATTAAACAATCATAACCATCTACATTCATATGTAAATTAGGTACGTACAAGAGGTGGTAACAAGAAATATAGAGCCCTTCGTTTAGATGCAGGAAATTTTTCATGGGGTTCTGAATGTAATACAAGAAAAACACGTATTATCGATGTTGTTTATAACGCATCAAACAATGAATTGGTGAGAACTAAAACTCTTGTAAAGAATGCAATTGTTACTATTGATGCAACACCCTTTAGACAATGGTATGAAGGTCATTATGTTTTACCATTGGGTCGTAAACGAGGTGCTAAGTTGGTAAGCAAATAGACATTTTTTTTTATTTGTATCAATAACAATTAAATGATCTAATAAATTAATAAATGTTCAAAATAGACTGAAGCTGAAGAAGAAGTTCTAAATAAGAAGCGCTCAAAAAAAGCAGAATCTAAATACAAAGCGAGACAACGATTTGCTAAAGTTGAACTAGCTTTAGAAGAACAGTTTGCTACAGGACGTGTCCTTGGTAAGCAAAATATTTTAACAAGCAAATCATTTCGTACAATATATTGTATAAATTAATTTTTCAGCATGCATATGCAATTGAACTTCATTTCGAGACACAAAAATAGTTCAAATTGTGAAATACTTTTTATAATATACAAAAAAAATGACAAATTTGTTGTGTCCCAAATCGAAATTTAGCTCAATTTTATTATCTCTAATAGTGCTAGTTTAAATTTTTTTACATTGCGTTGTGATGTAATCATTAAGACTTACCCTCTATTTATATATGTACAAAATGTTTCAAATGTTCAAACATTTCAAAGGCATTTTTATTTTTCTAAATTGAGCCATACTTTGTTTTGGATTTCAATTGACATGTTTTGTTATTTCCTATAAAAAAATGTTGGATTGTGTCTGAAATTAGTTTAATAGATATTTTATCTTTAATTCTGTAGAATTTTGAGGGATGAAGGAAAATAAGAAAAGACATAATGCAATACTTTTGTGTTTGTTTTTCTTATCTTTTGTATGATAAGTCTCAAGTTAAAATATCTTTTAAATAATTTTGAACAATTTTTTATCAAAATGCCTTAACATTGCCATCCGCATAAATTTACTAATATCTTTAAGCAGTAACCGTCGGTTTTTAGTAACAAATTTCATGTTTTTAAACTTTACATGAAGGTTTACCTTGTTTTGGACACCAACATTGTATCGCTGGGCATTAACATTTAGCCTGCACAACATGTTCGTGTCACCAGATGTAAAAGTGTTAATACTTTTTGTAGAAAGTAGTAAAACATATCAATTACTTAATTCAATCGATTTGATTGATACAATTTAAAAAATAGCGATGGCTTTAAAATCTCCAAAACGCCTAGATTTTCGGAATGAAAACACATACCTGTTCATGCATTGTGTATAAAACCACATAATTTTGCTTTATGAAAAATTTTTCTACCACTTTAGACTCGTGTAAGTTGGCCTGATTGCGCAAAACATCACAAATAACTTTGTATCAGGAGTTACTACATTCTTTGCATTTAGTAACACGCGCACTATATGTTACTTGAATACTAGAACAAAGAATACACTTTCTTATGAATTTTGAGTCATCAAATTTAAATTTTGATTTCAGCTTGTATATCAAGTAGGCCTGGACAATGCGGCCGAGCGGATGGCTATATACTTGAAGGAAAAGAACTTGAATTTTATATGAGAAAAATTAAAAGCAAGAAAGCTAAATAAAATGTGTAACTACAAGAATGGAATAAAATAATCTTTATGAAAAAAATGATACAAGTAATAGTAAATAACCAGTATATTCTCCGTACATATTTAAATTTTTATCAAATTAGATAATAAAGATAACTACAATTAGTCTTAAAAATACATCTGGTTTGCAAATGAAGTACATATGCTAAACACTTAGGTAGAAAAAAATGTTAACTGATTGTAGATTATAGAATAATTATACATTGCTTTTAAAGTCTAAAGTACTTAAAATAAAACTTTTTGTAAGTTATTAACTATATAAAAATTAAAAATATCTTTCTACAATCACTTTGAAATTGACGCTGTACATGTCAAGTGATAATTGAGTTCCTTACATGCGCCTCCATGCACAAGATAGCTACTTCCTGTCGAGATATATAAACATACTTTGTGTCTCCTTTAACTTCGCGAATACGATAGGTTCACGGTATATACAGATTTGGAAACTCCCGCAGTGGGGATAAGGATCGCAGTGATCGGACGATGTTGGTCAATTTGTCCGAAATAAGGCGCTTCAATCGAAGCATTAGGATTTGTCGTGTAATACCATCGTATAGAAATAACTCGGATTCGGTTGTCTTTGCCTCTTTCTCTTTCTCTTTGATCCTCCTGTGGTTGCGTATTCGACTCACGGCGAACCGAGTAGCAGAAGATATAAAAGAAAAAAGTGGCACCACAATAATAATAGCAGAGAAGAAATTTCCTCACTGATAATACAAATCAACTTTTGTCTTATATATATGATTATTATGATTATATTATTATTATTTTATATTTAACTAATATCTAATAAATATATAATATAAATATTCTTTTCATTATTAAAAACTTTTTTAAACTAAAATTATACTATAATTTTGTTCTTCAGTAAAAAATTTAACAGTAATATTTCAATCATGAATAATATTTTGTGCATGATATTATTTACATATATTATAGATAGTGTTAATAGTTACAATTTTTTAATGAATTGAAAAAACTAAAAACAAATTTACTTTCTGATATATGTCATATACGTCATATACGCCATATAATGTACGTCAAATATAAAAGTATTAAATACATATGTGTACATATTTGATTTGGAAGTTGTAATTTTCTTAAACTTTTTTGTTACAAATAATATGTATATATTTAATAAAGGTTCATAATTAATATTCATTTTTAATTAATTGTTGTACATTAATAGTCAACAATATTTTTCCGTATCAAATGAAATATTGTATATGTATTTACTTTAAATAAATAATGAAAAATTATGGAAAGTAGTTTAGTCATTCAGTAAACTCAGTGATTTAGTTTATATTCTTTACCTTCAATGTTTTTATCAAGAATGACGTTAAATACAAAATTCTAATTTCTCGATCGCAATGTTCGATTTGTAAAGGACAACTCCTGGCATTTAAAGCCTCATCCCAATCTAGTGGAGTGTTCAGATCTGTGTTTAAAGCCGTGATTCCGCTATACAGAGCGCTACAAACTTTGCTCTTACCACATAGAAATACATACATATATATATCTGTGCTTACAAATGAAATTAGGTTGTATCATGACCGATCTGAAGTGAACTCTTTCTAACATTTGTTTTTGTTTAACTCTTTCTCCGCTAGATGGAGCATTTTTCCTAGAACTTTCCTAATTTCCACATGCCCTTCGGAAAAGGAATTTGCATCTTCAATCCTAGTCATTGCACAGCTGATCTTGTGGTGTCGTTTACGGTTTACAGCAATATTTTTTTTGTGTTTATATCAATACTCATGAAAAATCGATTGTCAAAGAACATTACGGGTATTTAAAAGTTTATTTTATAATTGTTGATAATAATGTTTTACCGTTCTTTCAACATGGTGACGCATTCAAGAAAAATGTATTGAGAGCAAGTTAGTTAGTAATATTGAATGGGTGGGAAACATATCGACAAAGTACACAGGAATAAAGATCGTGTAAATAATTTGTTTTGGTGTTGAGTTTCATTTCTTGAACTATAGTTAGCGGGTATGGTATATTTGTCGGATACCTGGGGTATGGGAGAAACAAAATCGCAGTGCCACAATACAAATAGTAGTTCCTCCTTTCTGCAGGAGAATGATGAAGTTGCGTTACTACCGCTTAAGAATCAGGTAAGATGATAATTTATCTCATTGGTCTATACTATCTTCTTTGAATAAAATAACGCCTGAATTATTTTTTTTGTCATTTGTTTTTTATTGTTTCACTTTTCAGTCACTATACATAGTGTTGATTCTTGGTGTGAACAATTTTTGTTTTTGCTTGATTTTAATGTAAATCACATCAAACTGTTCAGTTAGTGTGTGTGTGTGTGTGTGTGTGTGTGTGTGTGTGTGTGTGTGTGTGTGTGTGTGTGTGTGTGTGTGTGTGTATGTATGCTCTGTAAATGTAATTTGTAATGAAACATCACATTGTTTTTGTTTTCATTTTATACAATAATCTATTATATGACATGTATATTTATTTGCATATTTATTTGCAGGAAGAATAGTAATAGCATTAAAAGAATGAAAGTAAATTGACAGCTCTATTATTTATAGTGATTTACTTATAAAACTTTATTACATATTTTTCAAATTACATATAATCTTACAAGTTACACAAATAGTTAATCAATGTATATGGTATTTTACTAGTTTTATTGCATAATTTAGAAACTAATCATATATTGTGGGCAACATTTAATCCCATAATAAAGCAATAATCTTTTTTATAGGTTGGTGGACATACCAGATTACTATTACTCAATCAGAATACTATTTGTAAACCATTAAACTGCAGAGAACTTGACTTTTATCAAAACATTCCACAAGACATTCAAATTTTTGTTCCAAAATTTAAAGGTAAGATGGTTTTATTGTTTCCTATCTTTATAATTCTATATTATATTTAATTAAAAGATTAGACTTCTTGCATTATATAGATTTGTGTTTAGAGATAAGAAATATGTTTGTCTAAATCAAATGAATTGTACAATTAAATCTTTATGATGAAAGTTTAAAATTAAAATAATTTAAAATGAATTAAGATAGTTATCTTGACGTATATTTTTACCTACACATATAGTGGTAATTAGCAGTGGAAAGTAGGAATTTTAATAATTTAATATTATTTTTTCAATGTTTCAGGTGTTTTACAAGCTTCTAACAGCAGTGAAGTTACATTAGACAAACGTTATAGTCCAAGCTTTAGAGAGCAAGATAATAATAGACAGGGACACAATTCAAGTAAAAGAAAGAGGGAAGATGTATTAAGGTTTGTGTTTGAATAATTTTCAATAAATTGTATTAAAGTTACATTATATCAATGAATGCATATAATACTTTTAGGTTGTTGAGGCAACAAAAAAAAAAAAAAAAAAAAAAAAATGAAAGTAAATTTTATGTATTATAATCTTTTTGTTATAGAATGAAAATTCATCGTGACAACACATTAGGAGGGATATTAAAACCAGAAATGCATTTGGAAAATGCATCAAATAGACAGTGTATGTACAATATGCAATTTGTCAAATTTCAGAGAAAAGAATGATAAGAATTATTCGGTGTGAAAGATGTGCCCTTTGTAAATTGCTTTTTTCCTTTCTATTTTTCTATACAAAAGCAGATTTTCTTTTACTGGAAAATATAACATCACAATACATTCATCCGTGTATATTGGATCTGAAAATGGGGACCAGGCAACATGGTGATGATGCATCTGCCGAAAAACGTAGTAAACAAATTGCAAAGTGTGCTGCTAGTACATCAGCCTCGTTAGGTGTTAGACTATGTGGAATGCAGGTTTGTTATAGTATTTACCTTAAAATCTGTACAATATCAAATACTAATACAAATAATGTGTGTTACAGGTATATCAAGCTGATACCAATCATTATGTAAAAAGAGATAAATACTGGGGCAGGGAGTTGAATGAAGAAGGCTTTAAAGCAGCGTTGTATAGATTCTTTCATAATGGCTTCTATTTACGAACGTCAGTTATCGAAAAAGTGGTATCACGATTAGAACAATTACGACGTGCGATTGAAAGGCAAAGCAGCTACCGATTTTATTCGTGGTAAGTTTTCCCAAATATACTATTAGAATATTTTCAAGAACTTTATCTTACATACTAATATATATGCATTCAGTTACACAAATCACACAAATGTTTGAAATTTTATAATTTGTAAATCAATCAAAAATGTGATATTTTAATATATGATATTTAATATATTAGAAATATTCTCTTTTAAATTTGTTTCAGTTCATTGTTAGTCGTTTATGAAGGTTATCAAAAGGATTTTTCGGGATTCGGCCATTCATCGCCTGCATTACAGATGAATGAAGAATCAATCAGTTCTAACTTCGTTAACGATGGTCCTCATACGTCTGATGGTTGTTACGACGGTGATATAAATAACAGTTCCCCAGATTGTAATGTTACTATGGAAAAGGAAATCAGCCAAACGAGTACTTTGCGCAGGGGATTTGCTGAAGCGACAGCTAAAGAGACCAAACGTATCGCCAGTTTTTACCCTACAAGGTTTGTGATCGACTTTTTTTGCTCATTAGCGGGTATACGTTGTCGTTGATATTTATGAATAAAAAATTATTGGTCGCTCCATTTTGATTTGCCATAAATATTGATATTCGTAAATTATTATTTCTTAATATGCACAATAAAACTTTTTCAGACAATACACAGACTTGAAATTAATGTGAGTGTACTTCGATACGTATGACACACGATTTGATTTACGATTTTCTTGAAATCTATTTGCAATAAAAGGCGATTCAATATGGAACGAACTAAATTAAATTCCTAACGTTGTGATGCTATTAAGATTTGATGGCAAAGTAATTTTCAGGTGCAATATTTCTTTATATGCTTTTATCTATTTATTTATTGAGTAATTTATTCATTAATTTATTGGTTTATTAGCATATTTGCTGTTTTGATGTATTGTTTTGATGTATTACAACACTAGGAATATAATAGATACTTTCTTCCTTTTTTTGTTTCGAATATTATAATTAGATAATAATTGAACATAGAAACATAAACATTCTGATTTAATGTGTTTAACCCTCCGATATATATATATGTATTAAGTAGAACTCGAAACATGCGCGTTATCTGGTGAAGTATGTAATTATAAGATATCGGATTACGCGCGTATTTCATTCGATACATCTTTTGATATTTCGTCTGAATCACGTCATACTTGTATATTACTTTCCATTTCTTCTTTTTTCTTCTTTCCTGTCCTTCTCTCTTTCCTTTCTTTGCGCTAGTTTTTCTCCTTCAAATAAATGATTCATTAAAACTTGTATCATTCTCGAAGTAATCAAAGGAGGTCAATTATATTTCATTAAATTTAAAGTAACCTGCATATAACAGGATGTTAGTAATTCTGTAAATATATTCTAAAGTTGAAGGTATAACATACTCCATCAGAAAATTGGAGGGTTAGTTATTACAACGATTCTAATGTATTCGAATTGTTTATTTCAATTACATGTTGTTAAAAATCGGTTTAGAGAAAATATCACACGTTCAGCGCCTTAGTGTATTAATATTTGATATTTTCAACGATTAAGGCTATCGTATATAGTGTAACGTTAGAAGTAGTTTCTGTGTGAACAATTAAATCATTACATGTATATATGTAGAAATATCTATAAAATATCTTAATAATATAAAAGAGACTTTTCGGTGATTCCTCGTTCATTTCTTACTACTATTGGTATGTATTTACATACAACTGATTAATGATTTGCTTTTTAATGAATTTCTACTAATCATTGAAGCTGGCATAAGACCAATTTGCATTCGAGTCGCTGAGATTAATAAATTGAATGCTTAGATACCTTAGAATTGATGCAAATTCTATGTATCTTGGAAAAATTGGAGAAATTTATCAGTGAAGAGTAGAAATCATAAGCTACCTTTTATGGTATTGTTACACTAACAAACTGACAGTGTGATATTTTCGTTATTTAAGCATGTATATTTCTGTGTACCATCACTTTTTAGAAAACTGCTCTTTATTACGGCCGAACTATAATAAAGCGCGGCAATACCAGTTCCTAATCGAGCCCGATCAGTTTCTTACTAGGGGAGGATCAGAGCTGAAAATGGTGGATTTCAAAATCCTTTCGTAGGTATATTGTTCCTCAAGAGTAGAGTAAAGCTCTACAAAAGTTATTAGGAGCAAATATTTAAGCATTAAAATCAAAGGAGTTAAAGGGATATTTACATTGTATTGCATATATATATGTATGTGTACACGTATACGTATATGTATACAAAGAATGTTTCATAAGATGTATAGTGTGTATTAATGAAATAGTAGAGACTTCTTAACCTGAACTGTATCATTCTCTGCGTTTTAAATTCAATTCACGTTCAAACAAACGTCAGATGCATTTTAGGACTAATCACGATGCATCGCGTTTTGGTATCTTTAATAACTTGCATCTACAATGTACATGTTCACTTGTCTTCTGTATTTTATATGTTACGTTTTTCATATAATTATCGAGGAATATGATAAAGTGTCTTAAGAGAACTATGTGTGTAATTTTCAGACACATTAGATGGGTAGACATAGCCGAGAATAGTTTAAATACATATTATCGTAGTCAATTTCGTTGATCAATGAACCGATGATATGATTTGTCGTTGTTTAGAATTGAAAACATCAAGAATCTTCTTATTTAGTTTTATTTGATCGATCTCTTATTTTTATTTTTCAGTAGTGTTGCAACTTATTTTAACGTTACATTCTGAGCCCGCATATATGTATACGTAGCACATATACGTGCGTGTGTGTTCACTTTTCAACAGTTCATGAGTATATTTCCTTAATTTAAGTTGATTTAGCTTCACATTTTGTAGTAAACGAAATCAAATATACAAGACGTTCAGTAAGTGGTGAATTTTGTTACATGAAAAATAAATTTATACAAATTGCTCGTTTAATTTATTTTTTCAAGTTTGAAATATGTATATATATGTGTAAAAAAGAGCTACTATATATATATATATCGTGTGCGTTTGTCACGTGCGCACGCACATTGTCACTTTTATTTTTGGTATAAACTGAAGAAGACGAATTGTCAGTCAATGATATGTATTATAGAAACGTTAAATAACGATGTTTTCAAAACTATATTATCATTATCTTCTCATGAAATTATCTTTATAATGCGAACAAATTGTACAAATAATATACTTGAATGCTTTTATAAAAAATGCAAATTAAACGATATAAAATTAAATGATTAGATTTAGAAGTTCTAAATTCTCGTACAAAATATAATAGTATCCCAAGGTAGTCATAAGCATATTGAACGCAGAGTAAAATAAATGAAAAATTTCTGATTTTACCATAAAATAAAAAAGAAATTTCCTGAAAGGTATTACCATTTACTTTGCATCCTGTATATTAAGATATAAACATTCTCTTTTACTCGACAATATATGACCCACAGGGCCTGCATGCCCGCTACGGTTGGGGCAGTAAAATGGTTATTAATAGATGGTAAGAGGTCATATACATTGTACCATGTGAGATCTAATGATGGGGCTGTGTCAAAACTTCGCTGTATCTCCTCGATAAATAGAATTGAATCTACAAATTGTCTAATCATTAAGTAAAGTTCCTAAAACTGAATGAAATTTTAGATTATTATTATTATTCAAAGTATTTCCAAAGTCAATGTAAAGAAAAAAATTTCGTGCTATCCTGTCTAGTTAACTTGCGTTTTAATTACTTTTAGTTTCTTTCAATATGATTAAATAGCCGATGTATTTTACGCATTTATTACATATATTTTTATGATTTTACTTGATAAAAATTGAGTAATAATTGTACAAAAAATGGAAAAAATAATAGGACGTGATATGCGACGTTTGTTGTATCGATTCCATTGATTAAGGAAGATTAACCGACCATTCGGTTTTATTGCATTTACTATAAACTTAATAATAATTTTAGGGCAAAAATATTGATGAAAAATAAATATTACGTGTATAGTGTATTTACATACATGAAGATCGCGTGTTCATTATTGAGAAATTGCGAATTTTTTGCGCGGCCCACATTATATATTTTACTAATTTCAATATTAGACAATATCTGAAGAGAAGCAAATGAATCAAGCAATAATTAAGTTAATACGTTCTATGCGATGATCCACTGACAATCCCAGCAGCGAGGAGACAGTTTTCGTCGAATCTGCGGACAGCTTGATCGACAGGGTGCTTCATTCTCCGAGATACGAACAGTGGATGCTTTACGGCACTACAAACGATGAATTTTATTTTGGACAAAGCTCGGACAATGAGACGCAAGATACTAGTTCCGATACAGAAATTACGTCGGATTCTGGATCACAGTGGCAAAGAGGTGGACATCGGTTATTTCACATTTACAAGAGGGACGGGAGAATAGAAGGGGAACTTGAATGTGCGAATATGTCAAACAGGTATTAAGAATAATCAAATATTCGATATGTATGAATTTATCAAACTGCCAAATTGACAGCGTTTACAATTGTTAAACGGAAATAAATGACATTTAAATTCACTTCATAGATATACCTCGTATCCTTATCGATCGAAGAAGATGAAACAGAAATCTCAGGAGGCACGGGTCGATGTAAGAATGATTGACTTTGCACACACGACTTTTGTTCATGGTTCTACCGTAGCTTGTAACTCGTCTCATACTCCTATGGTGCACCAAGGCCCGGACTGTGGTTTTCTAACTGGTCTCGACAGCTTAAAACGACTTCTTCTTGAAATTTTGACCGAAGATTAATTCATAAACACTCGACAAATATCGGTTCCGCCTTTATGTGTAAAGAGTCACGTGTTGAAAACAACTAAAAGATTGGTGACGAAACTTTGATCATTAAACCTGATTGATTTCTATGAGATCGATCTGTACATATGTATTTCCAACGTATGTAATTTTAAGTAACAAAGTTCCACTCTAAGTATACGAGCGAAGTAAGCGCGTGGAGCTAACGAGTGTATGACAACAGTAAGATATGCGACAACGAACCGAAATCACAGAGTATTATTTAATTCACATGAATAAATATATTCATGTGTGTATATATACATATGTGTATGTGTATGTGCGTGCGTGTATGTGTACATAGCTCGTATATTTTGCGTGAGAGTTATACGGTTACAACATATGTACATATAATTCTTAATACACAAAATTTAAAAGGAGCTACTTTTAATAAACCGTGTACTTGTATTCTTGTTTTTTTTTTTCAATTTAGTCAGATTGCACAATTTGTAAATTGCTAAATGATTGTATTGGACAGAAATCCTATAGACATTTTCTATCGATATTTGTACAAATTATGTGACAAAAAATAAATCATTTAAATGATTTGATGTCGCAACCTGTCACGCAGTCTATAATTTTTATAAGCTAAATAATGACTCATCCCCGATACAATCTCTGATCTATCACTAAATCATTTTCAAATTAAAATTGATAATAATTTGCTGCGCGATGATTGCGAGATCTTTTATTTTCTCGACATTTTTTTAACCGATCGATCATGGCAGATTCAAGTGGTCTTTCTTCTACTTTTCCCCACCTCCTGCGCGTATCGATCTTCTTGAAGGTAACGAAGTTGTGTTACTCCTAGGAAACCATTGCCTGGTACTAAATCGTATCCAGTTATCGATGAAACGCGAAAGGAAAACGGTAACACGCGAAACGTTTTCGTTTACGATTGTAAAATAGAGGTTTCACAGTGTGTTCCTTTGTTAATATATATATATATATTGTGAAATCTTATTGTTGAGCAGTTTTCATTCGTTTCAACAAAGATCCAAGTTTATTTCGTGAACCTAGATTATTGTGGTTTATAAGACAATTTTTTGAATTATACTAAAAACAAAGCTGTCGAGGATCTATTCGATGAAAACATAGCTTTGAAAATCCTTCCGATCCTTTCTTTTCTTTCTTCCTTCCTTGAAATCATAACAGAGTAAATAAGTAACTAACACAGTAACTAAATAGCGATAACTAAACGATATATTTGTAACATAGATCGTTGTTTGGTGCATAATGTTCACAAAATTGCAAACACTAACTATATTCAAGTAACTAAGAATTATCATATAAGAAAGGACTTTTACCGAATTATAACGCGCGTGGCACACTCTTCGATATGCAGTATACCGCTTTTAGTATATATATACGTATACATATATATACGTTTCTTGTGAGCCGAGTAGCGCGACTTTCGTATTACTGATTACATTTTTGTTCGCGTTTAGACTTTACTACGAACGAACTGCAAAGAAATTCTACGTTATAAAAAGTTTGGATCGAAAAGTGTGAATGCCGAAAGAAAGGGTGAAAGCAATGGAAGCGATGCAGGCGTTGATCTAACGATAATTTGAACACGATATGCATTACGTTTAAAAAGCTCGGTCGGAAAATGGTCTTCGATTCGGTATCTGAAGAACAGAGAAAACAATTTTTTAGAGAGAGTTATGCCGCTCACTTGCCTGGGTAAGATCCGACGGATCATATGCATACCTATGAGAATAATACCGATGTTATATCCGATGACGTATCGCGTAATTTAAGAATCATCTTTTTCTCTTTGGTCCCCCGTTTCAAGATGGTATCGAATTTCCACCTGCGGCAAACACCTGCATCACCATCGAACAGTATTAATTGAATTTGCAACGTTTACCATTTACGCTAAATATTTCCTGGTAGCACCGTTTATTTTTGGTTGCGCAACACGCACGTTACAGCACGGCTTTTCAAGATACACACAAACAAACGCGCTGTTAAACTTGAGCCCGGTTGGAATGGTTTTACAAAAGGGGAACTTTAACGTTGTGCTTCAGAATAAAAGAACTATTTATATCGTTGCTTCGATGCATTAGATAAAAGGAAGAACAAGCTTCGGGAAAGAAATTGAACGTAACTTTGGTTTTCCAGGATAATCGAACGTGTGCCGTGCACGGTAGGTAATTAAACCACAACGTGCATATCACTTCATCCCTTGTTGCGAAGTATCTCTACACGTCTATTGTTCTATTGACAATTATAACCAAGATATGATACATGATAACAAGAACAACGTCTCAAAATTGTCTATTGTGAAAAATGTTTCGATATTAGTGCCGCACTTCGATCGTTGCATACCAATTACAATAGTAAGCTAGAATATCAATGACGGGTACTTCACTATAGAAAATACTATTACAGAAGCAATTACCGATCTTAGTGCACATGTACGAAATAAAACACTTCGCTTAAGCACTGCTTATCCTACGACCAAATAATTTATTTACTTTTACGCGGATCGATCGATCGATCAACCTATTCGAGCCGATTTACATCACATACTTGCATTTATACATATAGGATTTTTACGTGAAACGATAAAAAATCGACTTATCAATGAGAAAGAGATAGCTCGTTTGGTCGAAGATTTGAAATGTGACGTTCAGAGAAATACAATAATTGTAACTAAATACATGTGACATACATGTAATGTATATACAATGTTTTTGGTACGATTGTTGTCACGCTTCACCGATCACCGCGAGGACAAGTTGCGGATAGGCTTGGCTCGGGTCGACTTAAATTTAATGATTTCGATGGGACATACGCGCATTGGGTGCCTAATGATCAACCGCAACAAGTTGAACGATGCGTTTAAGTCGCGTCGACTTGATAACTTGTTCGTTGTTACGTGGAATAAAATTTCTATTTATTCATTTATTTGTATACACCTTCTGCGTCTGTCAGTTTTATTATGAATACATTATACTTTGTTCAATCATACTTTCAGCTATACCGGGCACTGTCCCACCCTTAAATTTCGAGTTGGAAAACGATTCGGTGCGTGCACTCAAGAAATTATGAAGGTAAGAGCATGCAAGTAATACATAAACATTTGATTCTGCATTGAGGAAAAAAGAGAAAAGCAACAAAACAAAATCCTTATAAAGTTCATTAAAGTTTCCACGAGTGTATTGCATCATGCAGGAATTACTTCAAAAGAAAATCCTCAAGACAGGACCTTACAGACCCATCTTCGAGAAGGACACAAATGAAAACACGACGATTATTTACGAGAAAGATACCAACACGGATTGGAAAAGAGAAACGCATTTCTTCAAAACACCACCGTACATTTTGGGATATACTGGTAAATATATTGTAGACCGGAACTAGATTGAGATACTATTTTATCATATTATATCGTTTTATAAAAGTAAAGTAACATACTTAATCGTTTGCTTGTAGGATATATTCCTGGGTTTAATAGTAGTTATGGTTTATCGTTTATGAGAGCCGTGGAAGAAGGTGCCAGAGAATGGCGCGAAAATCAAATTAAATTAAAAGCTCATAGAGATCTTATACAACCTAAGGTCGAAAAAAGCGCTATCTCTAGGCACTTTTTATTTCGACCGCGAGCTGACGATATAGATATACCAGTCGATCATAATCGCGATTTTAATCACGATAAAAATCGACTAACCACGTTTCGTACGTAACATGTACTTCCATATGAACTTCATTGTAAATTTTCTTTTCAACTTCATTGTAAATCTTCGATAAAGGATTTCATAAAGTATGAGATCAGTCGTAAATATTAGATGAAACATCTTAATCACCTTGAAATGAAAGATAAAAACGTTATTCTTACAGATTATGAAGTTTCCCCTGAAAGACCACCGATTGTAGGCTATACCGGTCATATTCCAGGCTTTAAGGGAGAAGTTGCACTTTCGAAAAGATATGCACAAGCTGCGAAGAAGGGATTGGAATTAGTTAGAAAAGAACGCGAACAAAGACTCGGTAAATTAAGAGACACTAATACGGTACAGAAAGCTTTAAATGTGGCTAGCTTCAATGAAATTGATCTAGCCGGAGCCTGAGTTTTGCAATTCACCAAATTTTTAACAACACAACATTTAATATACATATGAATTAACAATCTTCTTTAACTTAACTATATAACTTCCATCTGATTAGAACTATTTCATGAAATATAATTTGTCCTTTTAATCTATTTTCATTTTTAAGACGCAGGTAACGGACGGAAATTCAAATAAAATTATTAATAATTTTTATCTCGACTTTCTTTTCTTTCTTGCATTTTTTCTTTTCTTTATTATAAGAAAAAGGAAACATTAGTGCATCTATAATCTTCTTAACTTCTAACTTCCTTGATATTTCAATTAAAAGCGGATCAAGATATTTTACTTGTATTTTTTAAATATAAATTTATCAACATTTGAATCGAGAAATTCTTGAAAATATTTTTTAACTAGAAATATTTTTTAAGAATAAGCTATGGAGAAAGACAAAAATAATGCTATTTCCATTTACCAAGCATAAAGAAGCATTATCTCACATTTGAAATGGAATTTAGCAAACGTGTAAATTATTATGTACAGTAGATGTTCGAATATTACCTGTAGGACACACATAGTTGTACGTGAAATGCAAATCTTTCAATCCATTATATGTGTGCCATACATTGATAAATTATTAGGTTCGAGTATTAAAAAATTTTCTATTGAAAAAATTATTTATTAAGATGTACGAAAAAACAATAAATTTGCGTATGTAAAAATATAATAAACGAATACATTTACCTTTATTTTTAATTAACAGTTAAGTTTCTTTTTTCCCTGGTAATCTATTTAATCTTTCTATTTCCATTTGAAATGCCTTTTTCCAATATTCTATAGTTAAAGTATTCGATCCATATGACAAAGATAATAATCTAGCTAATACCATTAATAAGTGTAAATGATCAGCATTTTTGTTTTTCTGCTTCCATTGTATGAAATCATTCTGAATTTCCTAGAAGAAAAGGTAATCATATATATATGAAATATATTATAAAACAAAATATGAATAATTGCTGAAATAAATGATATGATTTGGAATAATATCAAATACCTTTATAACATCTTCATCGTTAAATTCAAATTCCGTATCTCGAATAGTTTCTAAATACTGTCGAATATTTATCAATCGATTTTCATCTTTCAAATACTGCTCAGCGATTTTTATTATTTGAGGATAAACGCTTTCTGATTCTGAATCTATTTTTAGTAGAACTTGGGTTTGACACTAAAATGAATGTATATTATTTATTGTTTGTAAAAATACGAATGAATATGAAATGCTTCTAGTAAAAATTCTTTCATACAGGGATAAAAGATTTAGCTTCTGATAAAATTAAGACTGGAATATCCGTCTCGTATTCTATTTTATAAAATTCAAAATCATATGTAACTTTTTGAAAGTTAATCAAGTCGCAAATGGCATTGTAATTTTCTCGCCCGGCTTGCGTAATTTGACCAGTAGTTAATCCTGTTTCGTCTATTACGAGATGTGTATTGTCGCTAAGTTGGAGTATTCCACTGGTTAGCCTATTACACTCGTAATCTTTCCTGATAGCAACGCAAGTATCTTAAATTATATAGTGTAAAACTCTGTCAGGAAAAGGGTTTACATTTAACAAAGTATTCACTTACTTTGGCAACAATGTCAAATTGTTTAAATTTTCTAATGTGATTTCCAACAAGTAACTTTTCTTCATGAATAGAGTTAAAAATTTATATAAATACTTTGGAAATTCCTTGCATTTAGTCACAGAAAAGTGTGTTATATTTAGTGGATAAGTACCAAGACATAAGTAATCCTTCTTCATGTAACTAAAATGAAATAATGCTTTAAATAATGAGTTATGAGTAATCCTTTCCTTCATAAAGAAATAAAAACATTAAATAAGTTTACACTGATGAAAGTAAATGACAGATTAAATAATCTGCAGCCAGATGATCCCCAAATAGCAGTTGACTTAATATTAAGTGAAGATCGCTTCTTATTAATTCTGCATTAGATATCACTTGAGAAGCAATCGTCATATCTTGTTTAGTTGAATGGATTATTTTTATAGCATGTAATCGTGGAACAAGAGATACTGGTGGATGGTGCACAGATATCTCAGCTTCTGTCATAGTTTCATCTGAATCGTGAGCAATATTTAAAAGAGGATCCAAAGATATAAAACCTATTATTTCAATAACTTGATTCAGTTTTAAAGATATATCTTCGTATATCTGTAATTTATATATTAAAAGATATGTTAAACAATTTTAAACATTTATATACCCTTTAAAAATCATATTAATATTATGTAAAAAAAATAAATGTTAAAAATTCATTAATAACCTTTACAATGCAAGCTTTACCATCATCCATAGGAAATGGAAAATTTAATATATATTCCTTTGAAAATGCACTTTGTTGCCCTGTATTACATTTCATTGTATCTATTTTTTCATTACTATCGATTGGTGACATTCTTCCTTTCTTTTTTATTAATTCCAAATAATTTGTAGTCTCACTATTATCCTTGTCTAAACTTCTTTTATGATTATTAGTTGATTTTAAACTTGAATAATGTGACTGTTCATATGTTTCCTTCGCCCAATCATTTAAACCAGGAGTTGATATCACAATACATGTATATCTTTCTGAATTTTGATTCTTTTCCGATTCCAACAAAATCATTTCATGTGGCTAAGAAACATATACAAATCATAATGTTTTAAGTAAACAAAATATTAAATATCTATTTATTTTGAAATATTTATGTTAAAAAAAAAATGATGTAGGCAGTTTTATACGTGAGATAAGCTGTTCTTTTCACATCCCACACCTGGAACTGCCATATATTTACTATAGGCCCCTTATCAAATTTAAATACACATATAATTTGAATATGGCCAAAATAAAATGTGTTGAAAGGCCTTATGAAATGAAATTTTAATCAAATAATTACCAAGCATTTTGCAGAATCTGTATACATCCCACATTTTAGCTGGCATGTTTCAGTTTGAGTATCTTTGACTTCATACACTTGTAAGTAATATTCAGGATTGTGCATATCTTGAATCATTCCTTTAAATCTGACCAACTGACCATCCCTGAATATATGAACAGGGGCATTATTTAGTAATGGAATTTCTTTTAAAGCATCTAGATTTTCCAAGATCGCATTACAATTCGATTTATTTGCGATAAAATATTCTGGTGTCCAATCCGTTATTTTAGCCAAGGCTAAAAGACAAAGTAAATGCTATTATGTTCTGTATTCTTCAATTAACTTCATATATAACAAATATTTCTTAATACAAATAAAGAAATATTTACTCACGAATCATTATAAGGCTATGCAAGTACTAGCGTAGTATCAAAGTTTTGTAGCGATGTATCACAAACCAGTGTGTGACCACATGTCTCGAATAATCTTCGAAAACAACAAAATATACATAAGTAAATAGAAATAAACTTGCGCGAAAATATAGTGTGCTGACAAATATTCAAAATCAAACTCTATCGGAAATCTATTGGAAAAAAAGGTCGATAAACGAAATATGTAAGTAGATATAAATTCAACAATTCTAACACTTGCGTCTTTTTATACTGCAGAGTTTCATTGCTCACCGGTACGCAACAGTACGGTACGATTCAGACGAGTACTAGGTACGTCCATATGCCACGCGAGCCAATGTCGCACGATCGCACACTTCCCCCCTCGTCGTATATCGGCGCGTTTCTCCCACCAAGAGCACCGAAGACGAGGCATGTTGATAGTACAGCCGTTTACCACAAGAGCCCTTTACTCTTAGCGTCCATTTTTTAGTAAAATTTATTATGATAGAAATTATAAATATCAAAATTACATACAACAAAAAACTTACAGAGTTCAATATTTATATTTCTAACAAAGAAAATATCACGCGATTCAATGTAAAAATATATTTATAATTTCAATTATTCACTGATTACATAGGAAAATAATGATATGTACAATAATATGCAATGTAGCTGTATAATATAAATAACATTTAGCAATATTGAAATTATCTGTTTCACCTGTTTTGAATATGTACTTTACGAATAAAACAAAATGGAATAGTAACAAAGTGAGATTGTACTAATTGCTAATTAGTATTAAAAAGATTAAATTCTGCTGCATACTTTATATCATACGAATTATATCTAATCAGGTCTCCAAAAATTTAGATATTATAATCTTCACCAATGTTCACGAATTTTAAATCCCTCTGTTTCAATTTAACATATTCTCCTCTTATAGGAATGTTCGAATCGATTGAAACTGCATTTCCAAATCCTTGTTCTGACAAATATATATTAGTTTTAATCATTGATGTTTCAGCTGTATCATTTTCGGAAGAGTTCTGGTTTGTTTTGTTCTTTAATCTATTTACCAAATTTCCCTCTGCTTTTTCATTTCCCTTAAAACATTCTTCGCGATTATCTTTAGTGGTGAAATTTTTTATTAGATATTCAGATTTATTTGAGATATCACTTGTGACTTTGGTATTAGGTTCTTCTATTCTTATATTAATTTCTCGCTTTTCACGTTCATGATTCTCTAAAATATCTCTACGAATTAGTTGAACGGTTCCCTCGGATTTATGTTCTTCTAACGAATTCTCTACATTTGTTTGATTTCGCATTTTTAATGCAATTGGTAAGGAATATTCATGCTGTAATTTTTCTAACTTTAAATTTGACTTTCCTTGTAAATTAGAAATTATATTGCTAAAATTATTTTTATTATAGTCAGTTTCACTATCGTTTAGTCTTAAGTCATCAGTGGAAATAGATCTTTGCAATACTCGTTTTGTCAAAGCATTCAAGATAGGTCCTTTAAGTAATTCTCTTGAATTATCAGGACTCATTCCTACTTCCGTAAGCTTTTTATTATTTAATTTGTTGTCAAATAGTATTTGGTATGTATCCAATTGAATATTTTGCCTTTTATTCATGTTTTCATTGTTAGAACGAGCTGACTCAAAAGTTTTATCATTCATATTTTCCCTTTGGTTTTTTGAAGATTCATTTTCGTTAATATTACTTATGATTGTAGAATTCTTTTTTGCTTGTATGACAGATTTTCCACTAAGAACCTTTAAATCACCTTCGTCTTTTTTATGTTCCTCTGTATCTTTTATAACTTTTTGCTTCTGTCTCTCAATTTCTTGTTTCTCTTCTTTAAGGTCTTTTAATATTTCTTTCTGTTCTTCCATCATTTGCAGTTGTTCTTGTTTATGTTTTTCTAAAGTTTTTCTAAGTTTTTCGTGTCTTTCTGCAACTAACATATTAGCAGCCTCTGCATAAGCAGCTAGTTCTGATTCTTCTTTTTTAAATGCATCAGAGTTTATAAGATTATAGTGTTTTCTTTTATCTATAAAACTTTCTTTCTTCTTCATGAGATTAATTCCTTCCTTATCTTCAGTGACAACTTCTGTTGTTATTATAATATCATTTTTTACTAAATTGTTTGATTCTTCACGAAAATCTGTATCCACCGTTTTTATTTCATCTATCATTTTTTTAATAACTGGGGTAAAAGTAACTAATATATTGTCAATAGACTTTTGTGTTTCTACTATTGACTTTTCTGTAACAACAATACGTTCAACTGGTATTGGTGGTTCTTGTCGCATATCATTTGCTTGCAGATTTAAGGAACTCTCAGGAACATTTAAGCCTGATAACTGACCCATTTCCTCTGAAAATTATTAATGTAATTATTATCACTATTATTATTGCTACTACTATCATCACTACCATTACTATTGTTACTGATATCACTATATATTTTAATTTTAAACTAATAACTATATAGTACCCTTAATATTTGGATGAATTTCAGGATTATTAGGAACATTTGCTATTGCATTAATATTATCCTTATTTAAGTTTAATGGTATACTATTTATTTGATTAGCAGGATTGTTTGTTGGTGTTAATATCTTTATATTAGTAGATTCTTCTAGCGCATACAAATTTGCATATGTGCTCAGAATCATAATACAGATACCAACAAACATAATTACCTAGAAATACATAGACAAGAAAATATTAAAGAGAAATAATTAGAAAATAATATAATTTTTGTATTTGCTTAATCATCTTACTTGAGCTAATAATCTCTCATTAGTATGTTTGCTACTAATAGATATGAAGAATATTGCTGGAAATATCAAGCAAATCATAACACCAATGGTAGATCCTACCAAACCAAGGACAAATTCAATATTTGGTATTAGAATGCCAGTTATCAGAGAAACAGCTACAATTATGATAGTAAGACATCTAAATCTTGTTTCTGGCAAATAATTTATAGAGGGTTCATGAGCATACACCTGTAAGAAGTTATATATAAAATATTTAACTTTATTACCTTGTTATTATAATATACTGCTATAATTAATACAAACCCTGCGAAATAAGAGAGAGTTTAGACTCGCACGGCATGGAAATATGACTAGAGGAAAACTAAATGCTATGGAAAACACAAATCCCATTTTAATCATTTCAGATGACAAACTGGGTTCAAAGCTCATTAATATATTGCCTATAAATTTAATAATGGATAAATAAGATATATGAAGAAAGGAAGTTTAATTTAAAATAACAAATACCTGTAAATGGCTGTGTGCAAAATGCAATATAACCAAAGAATCCAACACAAAGATATACAATAGTACATATATTTAATGCACCTCGTACAACTTCATTCATTTTCTCTAAAGATACATTTGGTATAGTTTCATAGATTTCAAATAGTTGGGTTTGACAAAATAAAGCCATAGAAAAAATAGGTATGCATTGAAGTATACCAGATGGTCTCCAATAATATACATGTTCATACCAATCTCCAGCAAAAATATGCTGCATAGATTCTGTTATTATCTATGAAAAAGATAAAATATTTAATAAATTAACATTGAATTGTTTTTGTAACGAATAAAGTCAATTGCAAATTATTCACCTTGAATACAAGACAAAGATAAAAGATAATGGTAGCAGTACAAAGAGTAGACAAACTGTCAATATTCCTAAGCAATCCCAAGGGTAAAACTATGAAAATGCTTGTCATTATAAGTAAACTAGTCCTAATATCCTCTGGTTTTTTATCTATCACTTTTCTCACAATTTGTGGTCCTAAATCACCCATAATAACAAAGAAAGCAATACATGTTCCCACGAGAAAGCCAATGATAAATAACTCCACTAAAAATTTGCCCATATGACCAAATGCATGAAAAGCCAGAAGTTCAAAATTTCGTCTTCTAGACATCACAGCTGATTTAATAAGAAAGTGACAAGCAAGTCTAGACAAAGTACTACTCAATATCAAGACTACAATAGCTAAAACAATACCACATTGCTTGAAACAAAATGGCATTGCAAGAACGCTTACTCCAATGATGCTATTTGCAAGAGTCATAACATGTGGCATTTGAGAAATCATTTTGGTGGTTTTTATATTTCTTTAGTAAACTTAGGTAGTTTCTATATCCTTAGTCAGAATCTATGTTTCGTCTAGCATTAAACTTTCCTTCTTCAAATCAACGTTTTCAGCAAATAGAAATGTAATAGTATTTAATGGATATTCAAAGACTCTATAATGTGTATAAATAATAATTATTCACGCATTCTTTTCAAATGCTTTTAAAATATAAAATACCCTGATTATGAGGTTAGATTTATCATTCCATTCACCAACAATATATAACCAACAGTATTACATGTAAAACAAATAATGTAATTTATTATCATGTTGGACGTATCAAAATCGTGATACGAAGGTCACGCTTTTGATAAAACACAATTTTTTAAAGTGACAGTTGGAAAATACCACCGAGTGTTCTGTTGACCACTCAAAACTACCACCATTTTGACTCAAGTTCTATTAAGCATGCTCTATTAATTTGTGTCTACCACACGGAAAAGTAATTTCAGCAATACGCACAATAGATTTCTTTATTTTTTATTATAAATATTTAAAAACATTTGTTATTCGTATTTCGATATAGTATATAGCATATAACTTTATACATATATACTTACATTATACTTGATTTATCTTAATCAATCGACTTAGATGTACGCAAGTGTTATATCGGATTTATCTTTGTGTCGTGGGTAATTAATTACAGTAAAGGTATGTGTTTAATTACAATAAAGGTATGTGTTTAATTACAACTAGATAAATCGACTTATTTCTTTTTCATCGTGACATCATGCAACTAGTCGAATCTAATCCATTTTTGCAAGTATTTTCGAGGCGCAAAGAAGTTCATTTTATGTATACAAAATTAATGCATTTATACTCTCGTGCAAATGTGAAATTAACATGGTTGAAAGGTAATAAATTTAATATTTACGTTAATAAAACGCTTCTTTTCTTTTTCTATCTTTTTCCTTTGAACGAGAGTGCTTTTACAGCCTCGATATATAGATAGAAATCGACTTAGTCACAAATCTTTAATTTTTAGTATTATTTCTTCTTAATTTAAGATTCTACAATTATGCTCGAATTCAATGTGTTCATTGACTATTCTATTCTTTTCATACTTCCTTTTTCACTCACCATTTAATTTTTCACATATAAAATAAAATATTTTACATATCAAAAGGAATATTGTTATGTTATTATTATATGTATAGTATTGCATGTAGGACAATCATTAAATCGGATTTGTATATACAAGAGAGAATAGGAAGTAAAAAATTTGTTAGTCCATAATACTAGCCTGGTGTACACAATCTCATTCCCTTTCAATTATAAAAATCACACATTAAATTACTTAATGAAGATCATGCTGTGAGTAATGAATAAGAAGACAAAGAAACGTACTCATCCAAAACATATTATGGTTATTTGTATACTTTTAAACTTTCGATCTATCGAAATGTGTCAATTACAAAAATTAGATATCTTGATAAGCTGCCTATATCTTTTGATCTTAGTGAAAATTTCAACTTTTATAAAAATTTTAATTTTCTTTGTACATTTAAGATATCTGTTTGTCTTATTTGAATAGTTACATGTACTGATTCTAACAATAAGTGAACATGAAGGCTTTAATCAGATCATAAGATTGACCAATTACTCAAGATATCGTTCATCGCACGATTTAAAAAATATTTCAAGGACTGATTGCTTAATGGCTTATAACTTTGACAGTTTCGGCTAATGTTTATAAATTTAATGAAATAACTAAAATTACTGAGCGTTCATCATGTCAATTGTATGCTCGTATATGTATATAAGTGATAATAATGTCTCTTGCCTCGAATTTAATAAAGATATATGTATATATACATATGTGTATACGAGTGTATCACACGCGCGCGCACACACATGCATATATGTATGTATATATATATATATATATATATATATATATATATACACACACACACACACATCCTATTGAAGTATTTATATGGTTTTGAATTAAAGAATAAAAGATATCATATGTCCAGTTTGAGGCAACAGGCGTCTATTATGCACTGCATGTTTGTTCACTTAAGTTACCTATACTGATTTATATTAGATTTAAATATGAACTTTTCCCAATTTCTTTTCAGAAACAAATACCATTTATCAGGGATTCGATCCACCATCTTTCTTCGTTTCCTCATTTGTAACATTCGTTTTTTCATCTTTTTCATTTTCTACAAAATATTTTTTTTTATTATGATAAAAGTAAAAACAAAAGTATATTAAAAATATACAAAGATATTAAAATTACATACCTTTTGGTTCCGATTTTATGTCCTCTTCTTTTTTTAGATCACTTTCTATACCTTCTTGTCCTTTTTCTAGACGTGGTCGTTTTCTGGAACCCTATTAAATAAAAAGAATTGTGATTTAAATACAAAAATATTTAACACAGTTGAAACATTACACCTGCGAGGTGAAACGAAAATGTGAAATAATAAAATATCTATATTTATGAGTAATAATGGATGTTACCTTAAATGACCTATTATCTCTTCGTCCGCCTTCTCCTTCTTCCTCACTATCGCTATATTCATTTTCGTGTTGTATTCTTTTATCTAAATCTCGTTGAGGTAATCTTTCATCTGGATTTACTTTTTCCTCAGCCTCTGAATCTTCAATGACTGCTCCATCTTCTGGAATTGATTGAACCTGGACACCTGGTGCATGTGGCAACATTCTTAAATTTTCAAATAGTCTAGTTCTGTAAAGAATATAGAATACATGGAATCAACTACAATAAAAAAAAAGAAAAGAAGTGGTTAATTATTACCCTTAAGATAAAACATACTTAATTTTTTCAAGATATTCAGGAGTATTTTGATTTGCCATGTTTGAAGGACTAATGTGCAGCTTAAAATCAGGACCAAAATATTCAAAATAATCATTATAGGGTAACTCATTTGCAATTTCAGAACCAAGAGCGACCGAAGTTTCGTATGTCCAACATCTAGATACATTTCTGATTGTATATCCACCACCACCAACCATTAAGAAAGGTAGATTATATTTTTTTACAAATTCGACACATTTCCCATGGCCCCTCACTGTTAAATTGAAACAACCTAACCGATCTCCTACAAATAACATGTGTCGATTTAATTTTTATTTTATTTCTTTCATTTGATTTTACGTGATATTTATGTATACCAGTTAATGAATCAGCACCACATTGTAGAACCACAGCAGAAGGCTGGAAAGTTTCCATCACTTTAGAAATAATAGGTACAAATATTGACTCATAGCTTTCATCATCCATACCGTCTCTTAGTGGTATATTGACTGCATAATACTTTCCCTATGAAAACAAGGTTTCAAGTTCAAATAAAATTTAGAAATAGAAACATATCGAATGTATACTGTTAACAAAGCTTTTACCTTTCCAGCACCAATATCACGCAGATCACCAGTGCCAGGAAAATATTCACCATATTTATGGAAAGAAACTGTCATAACTCTATCGGTGGTATAAAAAGCTTCTTCTACACCATCTCCATGATGAACATCAATATCAATATATAATACTCTTTGATGATATTTGAGCAATTCCAATATTCCTAATACAATGTCGTTTACATAACAAAATCCAGATGCTTCACTTTTTTTGGCATGATGCAAACCACCACCCCAATTTATGCAAATTTCTGAGGCCTGTTTGTTAAGTTTCACAGCGGCAGCTACAGAACCTCCAGCTGATAATTGACAAAATTCATATAAACCGTCAAAGACAGGGCAATCTTCCCCTACGTTAACTAAAGGAAAAAGAAAATATTAAATATAATCACAATTATCAAACATCAAATTATCACAATTATCATATACTCATTGAATGTATAAATATTACATCTATAATCTTACATCGTTGCATTTGTTTGTTATATTCTGACATGTTATCGGGTCTTATGGATCTCAAAAACCTAATATAGTCATCGCTATGGAATTTTGTCATTTCATCTGCTGTAGCTTTATGTGGGCGCTAAACAAGAGAAAAAAAATAAAATTAAAGAAATAGAAAAGAAATGGTAAAGAAAAAGAATTATTTTAAATATCTATGTAACATAATACTTGTATTTTTGTATATTTTTATAAATTAGCAAATATATAAGTACTAAAAATTATAAACAGAAAAATATCATTAAATGAATGATTCTTACATATATTTCCATCTTCCTATAAAGACCATAATTCAAAAGTAAATTATGTGTCATCCTTATACGATGTGGCTTCATAGGATGTCCTTGCCCATAATAATAATTTCCGATATCACCTAAAATATAATTTACTTCTTTATTTATTTTATTGTTTGATAAAAGTTTCAGGAAAAGAATTATGTTAAATATTTGCAACAATTTTATTAATTTAAGATAATTCTGATTTTACATATGCATACATATATCGTTTCCTCTGATACAGGCAACCGAAGTACGCTTGAGAATCTTTCGCATAATTTGCACGGAAAAAGTATTACCGTTTACCTACTTGACTCAAACTGTATTATCTTCTTCAAATTTAGTAAAAGTATTAAGCAAATCTATAATTTTATACGACTGCAGAAGTGCTAATATTTTTTCGAAACATTCTTACATTATAACCTTCAATTAATCCATTTCTTTGAAAAATTAACATTCTGACGTAAAAAATATTAACAATAGGTGAAATAAATATCGAGAATATAACCAATATATAGATATAAAAGATAATTATGATATTAATAATATTTATAATTCCTATCCTCTTATATTGGCTATATATCATTAAAATTTAATGACTATTGTTGAATTGAAATGTTAATATTAGAAAGTAATTAAAAAATAACTTAGGAAGAGAAAAGGAAATATATATCTACATATATATATATATATAAATATATAATATAACACGAAAGTATATTATCAAATGATGATTGAATGATTGTACGGATCGTGAAAAGCCGACGCTTTTTCTTGGTTGGAGTAAGGTAACATGGAGTAACACTCATGAATCTTTCGCCTTAACGCGTCTGAAACCGTGCAAGCAATTGTAGGAAAAATAAGAAAAAGCGAATATTGTATAAAAAATACGTTTTCTCAATGATTAAATAAATATGTTAAAATGAAAAGCGTGTTAGAAAAAGTAAGTAAATGTGAAATAAATGTATGATAGACGATACAAGCGCGGATAGCACGAACACATTATGATAATCTCTCTATGCATGTACGATATTTTCGCGGGATACTAAGTATATAAAAATTTTTGAACTTTTTTACTCACTATCATAATAGTAGCAGACACGCTTCTTGCTATGTGTTAACGTCGTCATCTTGACCGATTTTCTCTGCTTAATTGTAAAATACCTGATATGAATTAAACCTGAACCGCGGAGTGTCACGACACCACCGACAGGACACAGCGTCACTGAAGCTATGAACTACGCGTGCGTAATATTCTATAGCTAGCTCTTAAATTTCTTGTATAGGTGGCGCTTTCGTCGAAAAATGAACTTAACCATAAAACGAATGAAGTTGAGAATAGATACATTGTTGTTCAAATTGTTCTAGTTAAAAATCAAAATTATTTCAAATTATTTTATTAAAATTCACCTCACTGAATGACTAAGTTTATATACTTACACTTACATCAATATAGAGAAATGAAAAATCACTACTGCATATATACGCATATGTAAATATGATTCATATGTATGTCTATATATAAATATAACATGCAAACTTAAGTATCGTATATTGAAATGCAAGTAATTATATGTATAACTCTGACTCTTTTATTTTGTTTTAGGAAAAAAGAGCAACATTACGAAGTAGATTATAATTAGTTTTCTTACAATTTACTTATATGATTGATTAAATAAATTTAAGAAGAGATGAAATATAAAAATTTTGACCTATATTTATAATTAATATTTAATTATTAATAATAATTATTATTATAATTTAATAATTAATTATTAAAAATTAATATTTTATATATATACGCATCATGAACATATATATATATGTACATCCATATATAAATAAATTTAACACATATATATACAGAAATAAATTTTTTATTTTAGAGCATCTGGCACAACATTGCTTTACATCTTTTACGTAAAAAAAAAAATGTTGCGTCAGTATAAAAAAATTGCACAAATCGATAAAGAAAATTTTAAAATTTATAACAACGATTTGCTAAAATATTCGATTGATAAGCATAGCTTTCATACTGTATTTTTAGTATTCTTACTTGCCAAAGAATGTATACATATTTTACGATACAACTACCTCGAGAAGATATACATACATACATTGATATTGAAATGCAATTGTATTAAATAAAGAGAAGTAACATATAAAAAAAAGAAATTAATTGTGTATATAGTACTTAAGGAAGCTGTACCAAGAAATGTATTGATTTGGATAAATGCAGCAGTATTGATTTTGGCAGTATAGATTTCAGCATTCCAAATGAATCGCTTAAACAATTTTAATATCTATATAATCGTGAAACGCTTAAAAATTCGGCAATATTACAGTTAAATGAATATGTATATAATAAATGCATACTAATTGTAACTAATGAAAATATCTGTACTCGCTACAACGAGCATATAGACCCCTTCTCCTTTCTTCAAGAGGGAAAAAAGTATCAATTCAAGATAAATTTACAATGTATTTCTATTATTATATTTCATTTTAAAAATAAAATCTATTATATTAAAGCAACCCATATAAAAGAAATGATCGTAGAAAGTAACAAATGTAAAGACTAATATTTTCCACTGAAAGTTAGCATCAAGGGACCATATTATGTATAAAATGATTTGACATTTCTTTATTCTACGATGGTTATGATAATTGTGATGACGATGATGCTGATATACAAAACAATAAAAGCTATATAAAATATGTAAGTGTACAAAATAGACGCAAAATTGGTAACAAGTAATATTACAAAAGTAATTAAAAAATAAATATTGATTTAAATGGATGAGAGAAATATCGATAAAACTATCGGGAACTGTAACGTATTTAGCTTCGTTGCAATAAACAATGCCGTTTCAAAATAAATTCTACACATACATATATCATAAATACACTCTCAATAAGTAACGTTTCCATAAGTATGTAGTACCATCGCTGATGATTATGAGTCTTCCACAGAAATTTTGCAATAAGATCAATGTTCGTTACACTTAATCAACGTAATTTATGTAAAGATGGATAAACATAAAATATTCGTTGACTCAAAATAAAGTTGACGCAAAATAAAGAAAAGTCAAATGAAAAAATTTTTTCCATTTTGAGAAGGGTAGTGAGTGTCATATTGTTGTACGATTACAAGTAGATAAAGAACGAACACACACAGCTAATTCTACGATTCATGATACACACGAATTTGTGCCATGTTATTACACTTCGTTCATTTTGTTTGGCGTCTGAAAAATCGAAAAGCATATGATAACATTTGTTAGGTAACGATATGAGATATCAAAGAGAGAACGAGATGGTCACGATATTTCCTTTTTCGTTTTCTTATTATTACTATTGTTATTATGTCGATGTCTTCGAAAGAACTGATTGGAGTAAGCTGGAGCCATCGAGATTGAAAGGAGTTGGAAATTTAAGGGTTGGTGATCGGAGGATTTAAGCAACACATTTCCGAACGCATTCATCGGGGACAAGACAAGGCGAAAGAAAGAAAACGAAGGGCATCGAAGGTTATTACGCATTGCGCGTATACCTTTCTGATCATTTATTCCTTTGCCAAAGAAGGCTAGAAAAATAGATGCGTAGATCCCTTGTTTCCTCTTCTCTATCTACCTTTTTGTTTCATAGGGAAAAGAATTTGAGAAAGGTTTGCGGAGGAATCGGAACATGAAGAGATGCTCGATCGACATCCGCTAGTTTCTCCTGAAAGGCCGGATCTTGATCAGCGATACAGGGATGTCCCAGCGACCGCCAAAACAGGCAGCGGCAATTGCGGCACAACTGAATTATCTCTGCATATTCTTCTCGCAGACCAAACGACCTATAAGTCATATCATTTCCATTAATTTTGCAAATGACAAGACACAGGAGGTAACGGATTAAGCATAAGAATACCAAATGAATATTTGTATTATTTAAGAAATGTAGTAGTATCTATATGTACGACGTACCTTCGTGCGATAGTAAAAATAGTCTTCCAGTCTTTTCCAGGATTATGTTGTCTAGTGGAGGCTATTTGTTGAGGCGTGAAGTGATACTGGGCAAGCTCCCGCCAGATTCTCTGTTCCTGTGCTAGAACAGCTAGATGTTCGCAAGCCTCCGAGGACGCTTCAATGTCTCGTGGATCACTGAGTCGAAGGAGAACCTCCCGACGGCATTCTGCTGGTAAATCCGACCATTGCGGCTGTTGTTCCTCATCAGGCTAAAAAACAGTAATAATGATCAAACAAACGTCTCGTCTCTCTTTACCCTAGTTATGCTTTTCTACCTGAGTTATAGTGATGGACGAAGCAATTTGCAATATTCTTTCTAGAGCGGCTTTGTGTTTCTCCCACAAAACCACAGAACCCAAAGGTCTACCGCCCCAACAACAACCCGCGCTGAAAGCCCGAACTCTTTCGATCAACCGACGAAGTTTTCCAGTTTGTTGCTGTGATAATGATACTGCCGAACATATCGTAAGAACAGAGGTATAAGAGAGTTAATGTGATTGCGATCAACTTAATAACTTAAATCTTTACCTTCCAATGCGACTTCTTCCAACATATTGAAGAGAACTCGTTGAGCGCATCCACTAAGACCACCCATCCTGTGACTGACCAGAAGATCCAAAAGTTGCACGATGTAATTAAAACGTCGGCAATCGTGCACCGCTGATAAAAAGTCCAAGCTTTTCAGCGCATCGCTTAAACCGTTGAAACCAGCGATCTACGAATTTAAATAGAACGCACAGTCGCGATCGTTTCTTTTTCCTTCGTTTAATCTTATTTAAATGTGCGCGTACCCTAGCCCATGCTCGCGATTCAACCCTAACAATATACCGTTCGGAATCGAATGGAAGAAGAATACAATTGTTCTTCTTTTACTTTCCCGTTCTTTTCGTTTCGTTGCTACTTTTATCCTTTTATTTTTTTTCTTTCATTTCATATCTCTTCTCTCTTATTCTTTTTCTCTTCCTCTTTCTTTTTCTTCTTCTCTTTCCCTTTCTCTTTTTCTTTCCTTTTCTTCCTTTTCCCCTTTTCCTTCGATTCTTTCTTTCTTAACCTTAACGACCAAATCCCATTTCTCTCCTCTTTCACGAGGCTAAGGTTAAATATAAGCATGGATGGAACAAGTCACTCACCTCACGAGTGCATTTCAGCGTGATGCGGCAATGCGGCTGGACGGCGTTTTCTAAAATTACGTGAAAAAGAAGAATTAGCCGAAGAAAGATTCAAAGGACAATCATATACTTTGCCTTCCAATCGACAACCAAGTAACGTTCTACTTTCAGCCGTTTTTGATCGCGCATGAAACATGCTAAAAAAGGGAATATGTACATATCGAAAAAGTACGAATCGATAGTTTTGATTGCTTTTACAAATATTCCACTCACCTTTCTTTTTATCCTTCTCCTTTTTGTCGAGCACATCCTTATCGCCGCTGTGAAAAAAACGAACCATTAATATAATACTGCTCCTTACACTAAAATTACTCGACAATTCGTAAACGCGATTCTTGCGAACTCAATATATGTATATGTATATTGAGTATGTATACCTATGTATTCATGTCACGTAAGCACAAATGCATAACAAGTTTGTAACGATCTCTCGTTTTACAGATGTAAAAGATAAAATGCCGTTTATCATTAAAATATCTTTTAAATTAGTTCAATATTAGCCATTGAAAAAAAAAAAAGAAAATGCGAAATTAACGGATATACTTATTAGACTTCTGCAAAAAAAATGTGACTTTCTCGTTCAAAGTCTATTTCATTAATTTCTTTCTCGTGTTTCTTTCCATATGGCTGATTTTTCAAGTCAAAACGCAACGTGCTTTCTCAAACTTTATGATATACAAATTATTTATACATAATGATTATCACAAAATGAAAATCGGTGAAAACGATTTATATTGTTCCCAGGGCGAACAATTTTCTACCCAAACTATCGTCTGATAGGAAAGATGGTATTGGAACTCGAGCAAGAAATTTTCTTTTAAGGATTCGTAATATAAATACATAGGTCCTTATCTTGAAATCAGCGAGACGGGTGAAATGATCCAGTTGTCGATTCGCGACGATACATGATCATCGAGGGAGACCTTGCAGTAATGTGCTTACGCGTCGCGGGGAGAGAAACCCCGCGCCAATAATCCGTAACATTATATAACTGTTGGTAATGCTCCATTCGCGCGTGAAACGAATCGCGTAGTAACTAAGTACTACGCGTGTATACGATAAGTACTACTTGTGCTGTTGCTTGCATGTTGCACATTGCACATTGTACAAGAAATATTTAAAGCTTCGAATCTCACCATCTGTCTAGACACATACTCAGGTACATTTATGCGTTCGCGATCTTTATGTAGCTATTCCAATGCTTTCTAAGAATCCGCGCTTTAATACATGGCCTATTATCGTATAAGCGAACTGTTATGCTTCACTAGATATATGCTAATGAAAAATACACGAAACTATGGAAAATCGAAGATAAAATAATTTACATCGTGTTACGCGAATTTTTCACTTCTCTGTTACTCTTCGATCCGCAATTAAGTTCCCAGGGTGAAAATACGAGCTGTTTGTTAAAAAGTATTGCACTGTCGCGAACTGAATGTATCAGAACAGCATGGTGATGGAAAAGATTTACAGAATTGATACAGATCGTATTAGCTAGGTCACAACCTACTTCAAACACATGCATGAACGACAGCACGATTTTCTTTCTGCTATTTCGGGAATTTTCTTATCCAAGGATAAGATAGCTACTTAAATACTGTCTCAACGTTTGGCAAATTTCGTAAAGCAAATAATAGTTCTTCTGCTATGCTTTACACTGGACTGCATAAAACTTCATCAAGGCAACATATTTAATAACGAACATATTTTGTGGCAGAAAACCAAGATTTTATACGAAAAAAGAGAATCATTTTCTTTTTTTTTTTTGTAAAGCGTATGAAAGCGTGACTATGCATGATACAGCTTTCTCTCTCTCTCTCTCTCTCTCTGTTGTACGCTTTGCCATAAGCTTTCACGGTCTCGCGACACCAGTGCTTAGTTCCAGTACGAACGCGAGAACGCGTCCAAGTCCAAACTCATAGTATCGTACGAAGTATATACGTACATATGGCAAGCAAAGAGGGAAGACGTTCAGAGCGTGCACTATGCACTACAACGGTTAGGCACACACGTACACACGCACGCGCATTTCTGCGTATACAACATAGTGAATAAGGAATAAGGAATACATATTATTAAGTAGAAAATTCAATCCTTCATCATTACAAAAAATGAACACGACATAGGAAAAAGATATGCTCGAAATTATATATATATTGCAAAGTATTTTTCTCGCTTTCTCTTGCAAAGAAAATCGTACTGTTTTAGAATGAACCAAGAATGCACGAAGAACAACATGGATAGGCTATTTTTGGGCTTGTGTTTATACCGATATACAAGATAGAAATTCTCTAACAAGTCAAGGTACTTATGAAACATTGAATTAATGGAAATCGCGATAAAAATGTGATACGCAGATGATCGAAAACGATATGTATTAAACAGGAATCAATCGTATCATAAAAGAATGTTTAAAAGTTAAGAATTGTAGCTTCATAATTAAAAAAGCTCATGCGATAACTAGTATTCAGTGTGACGATATAGGCATTTCTTAAAAAATGGAAAAATTCAATTTTCACATGATATCTCTTTCCGCTATTTATTAATTTCATTCACATTAACCTGATTTTGGTGTCTATTTAGTGATAGACACAGCTAGTGTGTGTCAAGTTTACAAGAGTAAACAAACTGAGAACTGTCATTCGATCGATGTAACAGCTGTGAGACAGATGGAAGATTCGGATAGAACCGATTGGTTGTGTTTCTTCGGTATTATTTGCAAAGAAAAAGTACATTCTCAGCGAAAATGAAAAAAAAGCAAAAGGGAAAGGATAAGAATCAGTGATGGCAATACTCACCGAAGTAAAAGAGAAAGTGTTTTATTGTTGGCGCACTCGAGGATTTTCTTCTTTTCCCAACCTTCGACAGTTTTTACCCATTCTTCGCCAGGACTACGCCAATCTTTCGATATGAATGGCATCGTTCGCAAGGTATATAATTGCACGAGATGCTTGCTCTGCTTACGTATGCAAACCACGAGCGATCCTTCGGCTAACGATCAAATATATTAAGGAACGCACCTCACTGGACCACGGACGCTCAATGTTTGCTCACAAGACAGTTCGGTCTGCTCGGTTTACTTCGCGGCTACGATCGACCGCGCATGGCTTTGTTTTACTGACGTCACTTTGGTATCAGCTGTGCAACTGACATGACAAACCAGTGCACTCTGAACAACTCTGAACCAGACGTTCGGCCATTTTAAAATTTATATGTTACGCATGCGCAATTTTGTCTTGAAGAAGCTCGACATTCAAACGTTATTCATTTCGATTTGTCATCTCGTTCGATTTATTTTCTTTCTCACGATTACTTTTATTAGTTACAAGGAATCTATCAATTGGTAATTTTTTGTTGGCTATTTACAAAAATGAAATTGTACAAACGTGTGTCATAACGAATATGTTTTTATAATATAAACAAAATACATATGTATATACAACTGTATTTGAGTCATTTTTATACTATTTTCGTGTCCTTTACTAGCTCATCTATTTTAGAAATAATATTTACAGATACAGATTCTTCTTTCCCTTCCTCTTCCTTTTCTTCTTCTTCTTCTTCCGTTTCTGAGTCGGTTGGTGGAAAATCTGACACAGCTATTGAATAAACACAAATTATAAATACACGTTAATAAGAAGTGTTAGGTTAATAGTCAAAAAGATTACAAGAGTTACCATGTCTGTTTAACTTTTCTTTTCTTGCTTCTATGAGAAATTTTTCTTGGACAGATATAATTTCTTTTGCATTTGTACAAAGTGAATATTTCTTTAATAATTCGCCATTCAATTGTAAAAACGAGTGGCCCCAGGAAAATTTTCCAAGATAAAAATTTGCTTCTTCGGGGAAACCTGTTATAATCAAAGTAGCAGCTATAGCTTCTACACAACTTAATTGACATGGTCTGCCATAATTTATCGGATTGGCAGCAACTAGAAACGGTAAAAGACGAGGATTGGGAGTTTTCATTCTACTAAATGGAGTATCGTCTAAACGTGCCCAACTGCAGTCGACGACCGCACAACCATAATCTTGTATGATATCGCGATCTGTGGGACTCACACACTGCAACATGATATTCCAATTTCGAGTATTAAAAATCAACTTATCTTCTATATTGCACCAAAGATATTTTCCATACCTTTTCACCAATTGGAGTAAGAACTAACCCTGAGAATCGAGCTCCTAACCTTAATATTTTTACTAAGCCATGTCTAACCAATTTTCTACCGGAACACTTTTTAGGGTCGCAGTGTTCGAGATCCCACATAGCGACGGGAAAAGAAAGAGACCATTCTTCTTCTTCCTTTTCTTCTTTATCTGAAAATTAAAACAGTCGAGTCTATTTCGAAGTTTCTTAGAAATCTGTATATAACCAAACTACTTTAATCTAACCTGACACTTCATCTTCCTTATCCGACTTATCCCTTTCTTGACGATATTTTTCTTCTTTCCCAACCACATGTCGCGGTCGTTTTGTTAGTATTCGTTTTCTATTTTTCTTCCCATGAGATGACATTTACAAATTTTAAAATATTTCCTAGTACAATGAATTGTGTAAATATATGTACACACACGTCAAACTGATCTCTGTAATTCGAAGGTTACTTGTTATTTTGTCATTGTCACTCAATGCGTACACTATAAGAAACTACATATATACACATATGTACATATACATATGTATGAGAGTATACGTGCACATGCGCGCAAACTAATTTGTTTTTATTCAAATAAATATTATACCATCTGAAAGTATTTGTTATAACATAATAATTTATTTAATACTGGCTGTTTTATTTGACATGTATACATTTCTTTTATAACATCGTTTACATCATGTACCAATCAGTTCATACAGTGTTGCGATCGAATATTAATATACATAGTATTTATGATTATAAATGTGAAATTAAATTTATATATAATACAATTGTTATTTAATAAAAGCACAAAAGCTAGATGTATGATAATTAGTTATATTTACTTACTTAAATGTTAAAATTTGTAAAACCACCACTACATTAGACGGCCCTGAAACTGTGTTAGAGTGGTTAACAAGTGGCTGTTCTGTTCTCAATCGCTCCGCGGGACACAAATCATTCAATGAATAGAGATTCTTCAAACATGTGTTTAAATACGATTTGATTAGAACAAAAATGTCTTCTTTATTCTTGTATTTCTCTTAAATTTAAGGTAGGTGTTGGTTTGTAGTATTTTACATCCTTAGCCTTTAAGGTTTATCAATACGCATTATTAAAATTATTATTTCGCAATCATATACATATAAAAATAACGACTAGTTAATGCGTATCTGTGCAATCGGAGATCTTCACTTTTCATTTAATGTTAATGCTATTTATATACTGTTTACGCTGCTTAAAGGATATGGATCCAGGTACATATTGTCGAGGAAAATAAATCGTTTGTTATTTTATAAGATTTTTGTGTGCATATATGCTGCATCTAAATATTTAAATTATTATTAACTATTAAAATTATCGTTTAAATCCTTTTAGAGAAATTGTTTTTAATATTTATTGTGCAACATATGGATGTTATTAAATTTTACACATATACAACAAACTTCTTGTATCTTACGGTGGCTAATATTAATTTAATTTACAGTTAAATCTATCATAAGTTAATTTATTTTAAATGTTATATTATGTCCATCAGTGATTTTCTAATACATTTATAATTTTATTATGCATCTATATTTTATAAGAAAACACAAGGAAAGAAACAATTGTAAAGGTAACGAATTGGTTACGTGGAATTTGGGAGATGAGACGTCAAACTGGGCCTGTTCAACAATGGATAGATTCAATACCATCACCTATAAAATCTAATTTTTCAATGAAAAATGATAATCAAGGAGAAACAAGCAGTAAGAAACCTAATGTTTCATTGGCACTAACAGAGCCTAAGGACATTCCATATTCTATGAGAACAAAACAATTAACTATGGCAGTGTCTGCACCTATTAATGTTCCTAATACAACATCGAATAATATAACAAGATTACCTAGGTATAATAAAAGGCATAGTACAAGAAATGTATAATAAATTCAAAAACATACTTACAATTATATTTAATTTACATAGCTCATTACCTCATAAATTGGTTCGGGATCCAAGTCTACAATCTGATAGCAGTCATTGTAGTAGCGTAGAAAGCTTGTTAGAGTTAAGAAAAGCAGATCCAGAAGCAATTTTGCTAGGTCTTGGATTTGGTGGTTGCTCGAGCAGTCCACAAGAGAATGGTTCCTTTTCTCGTATACCAAAAAGATTTCTGCAGCCATCGAAATTAAAAGGCATAGCTATTAATGATTTTATGAAGCAGCAACAGGAAACTAGTGAATCCTTTGATTCTGTATCTCTCGGATATAGAGGTTTGACAGGTGAGCTGCTTATCAAAAACTGACACTTAAGAGAAACATGTAATGGAATTAAGAGAAGAATAAATAGTAATTCAAAAGTTGTTGCACCTTAATGTGATACAGCTCAAATAAGTTTTATACTTAAATTATTAATTATGTCAAAAATAAATTTGTGTTACACAAATAGTAATGTTATAGGAAGTGATGACACATTATCTGTGTCTAGACTTTATCCTCATCGCAGACATTCTGGACCAATTAATTTTGTAAGTCTTGTGGCAGTTAGATTTTTTCTCAAATTTTCTTGATTCTTAAACAACTTTTGTTTAAAGCATTAAAAGAATTACTTTTCGATACAAACAAAATATTTGTCTTGATGTGCTTTAAACTATTTATGTTATGGGTTTGTTTCAAGTATGTTTGTCTTTATCATAGATAACAAGGAAACAGAATTTGCATGAAATAGTTATATTACCATTGTGAAAATATCTAATGCCTGAAATAAGTATATAATTGTTTTTGTATCATAGATGTGGTGTGATTATAATTATTTATTTAGATTGCAGGACATTTCTTAAATATGACAAATTGATCATCAAATATTTAAATTGGTAGTGTGTTTAATAAAAAAGAAAATAAAGTTGCATAGTTTTTATAATTTGCGTACTGTGTTGTATTCTCATAAATTGTCATTGCTTCTTGTTTACAGCTAGTTTTAGTATTGTACTATATTTATTTATTGTTAGCTTATATATGATATTTGATTACTAAGGGATGTGAAATCATTATTCTCCTTATGTGATAGGCTCACCGTATGTAGCGCCATCGGAAATTGTGCAAAAGATTATGCAGCGTTTGCGAGAGCATGAGAGTCATGAACACGATCCATATGCAGCGTATAATTCATATGAACAATACAGTCCACTACATTGTGGTGGTACACTTTCTGTGCTGTCTCCTGATAGCAGACAATTTTTGGAACGACCACGTTCAAAAAGTCCCGACATGCGTAATAAACGTATGATTATTGGTAAGAATTGTATTTTATATACCCTTTTTATTTTTAGTATTGAACATTGAATATTTTCAGGGCAAAAGTCATTTGCATTTGGTCATGATGGTGATCTAATCGAAATTGACCCTTCTAACGAAAAAAGGTCGTTCGAAAGTATTTCAAGCAATGATTCTGACGCAGTAGAAAATTCAGGAGTATCTAATGATTTAACTGATAATAATAATAAAGTACTTGAACAAACACCTGTGCAGAAAAAAACATTACCAAAACGATTATTTTTTAACGATAGTACAGAACTTAATGACACCGATGTTTCTGTATCAATAAAAGTTTTTGAAGAGAGCGAAGATCAACAAAATGAAAGTTTGAATAACAATACTAACTACAAAGAAGATATTTCTTCAACCGCAGTTTCAGAAAATGTGTCTGATATTCGAAGAGCCAGTGATGGATTTTATGATATGAAAGACGGAAAAATATCAATGGTAAATAAACGAAGACACAGCGACGGCTTTGTGCAAACTACTGAGCATGTTGATGACACTGTACTTGCTCGAAAGCGAAAAACTTTAAAGCGACAGACTAGAATAAGCGATACAGATGCGGTAAACTATTGCAATATAAATTTCAGCAAGTCTGATATGGCGCAATGCATGGGAATGGAATGTAACACAAATAAAAATTTACATGACGTTTGTAACCAAGAAAGCACTTCCACGAAATTGCCAAGAGTAAAAACTGAAACTAAAAATTATGACGTAAATGAATGTGTAGAGAAGTTACTTGAAGGAATGTATAAATCAGGAGATGATAGTTTAAGTAAAAATAAACAGGGAAATAAGAATGAATGCTATGCTGAGGAAACCCAGCTTGACCCAGCAGAACAAGTGTGTATAGATAAAGGCGAAAAAACAACCTGTTGCTGTCATTCTGGTACTAAAAAATATTGGAAGAAAATGGAGAAAATTATTCAAGAAAATAAAAATTTGGAAACTATGGTGACAAAGAGCAGGAGAGAAATGGCAGAAATTCGAGAAATGTTAAATAGTGTGTTATCTGTACGATTAGAACCTGGTTTTTGACCTAGATTGATTAATGGGTTTATGAAAACATGTTTTCATATTCAATATGATGTTAGGATATCTAAAGCTTTTGAAGCAATTTCGATTGTATATTTTTAAAAGTATTTCGCGCATCACTTAAAGTGATTCATGAAATTATTTCAGGTGATAAATATTATAATAGATATCAATGCAATAAGAATGCATTTTTGCTTATAGCAATTATATTTTATTCTGTTTTTAGTTTCAAATAAAGATGTAAATATTGTTTTATAATTTAAAACTTTTATTTCTTAGTAAATATGGATGAAATATTAATATTCATTATCTTATATATTTACAAATAACATATTGGTTCCATTACTATGAAATAATTTTAATGTTTCGTTATGTTTGAAAATTATTGCTATTTTGTTATTATTTTTGTTACTATATTTAAATCGTATTACAACTTTGCTTGATGCTAAGAGTTTAATTGTAATTTTATATTGATATATAAATCGTTTTTCTTTATCTTTGTTCAATCATACATAATGTATGTGTATACATTCACGTATGATTGAAATGATTTTTATGACATTTAAATCTTAATTAAATTTTATAATTGTACCAGTCAAACACTATATAGTCTTTAGTGAAAAAAAAATTGAAATTCTAATCCCATGTACTTTCGCAATAATAACATGCTCCAAATATATTATCATATAAAAGGAAAATAATGATGATATCAGTAATAGTAGCAGTCATAATAGTAGTGGTAATTGCAGTAATAATAGCAACAATAACAAGAACAGAAACTCAAATTGAAAGCTTTTTGATAAACATATGCCACACACACAGACATATTTTTTTAAATATATAAATTAGTTTCAAAATAATTTACAACTTATTACACAAGTTAGTACTATATTAGCGAATGTTTGAGAAAAAGAAAATTAAAAAAGGAAGATAATTTTACTTTGCTTGAAAAACTTACAACCTTACACTCTTAATTCAATAAATATTCGAATTTTCGTCTATTCAGGAATATACATATGTATAGACGAAAGAAATAAACTTTTTCTCGAAATTTTTTATGATAGAAAAAGTTATCATGTATAATTATTTTTATAGAGTTATAATTTTATAAGTTCGTTAATTATTTTTAATGCTCAAGTATTATATTATATATTTTTGTTACTGTAAGTTGCTCGTAATATGAACTAAACATAGTTTTATTGGGGCTCTGCTAACATTAACTACATTTCAACACATAGCCTTTGTAATTAAGTTAGACATAATTACAAAAATTATATTTACGTATTATTAATCAAAATATTTAAAGTACAAATTAAAATGGAAGTTACAACAGGACTTATTTATATACGTGTGTATATATAAATATAATATATATACACACATTTTTTCTTTATCTAATGTATCGTTTAATGGTTTAAAATTTATTAAACTCATAACGGAAATTGTATTCCTTATTATGTGCCTACATTCCAATAAATTTAATGTATACAAATTATACAAACAGGGTAGGAGTTTTGTAGAAAATATGAAATGTACAAATAATATAGGAATATTGAATAAATATTTGACACGATTAATTTTTACTCTCTCTCTCTCTCGCGCTCTCTCTCTTTTTTTTTCTTTTATATACGTAAAACATAATTTTTATCCATTAAGCTAGATCGAACATGACATACCACTGAACATGATTGATGACAGTACATATAATTAATTTCTTATTCACACTGTTGCCACTAACAGAAGTCCATCGTACATATTATTAATAGCCATGAAATTTTCAAGGTATAATTCAAGATAATTAAAAGTATTTATAATATGATTTTCCAATATGAATTTACACGGCAATAGGAACGTAAGACCACAATGGTAACTGACACTGATTTATTTTCTATATCTATAGTTTTTTTATTTCAACGACTAAGCATAACACGAAATCTAGTTACTGAAGGTGTTCTTATAACTGGGACATTGAATTATTTAAAGTGCAACAGAGGATCGAATAAATTTTGCAATTAAAACTACGTCGAAATTTGTATATCAACATTATCACCAATATAGTAAGCGATACAATAATATTTGGAAATAATATGCAGTCTAAACAAAAAATTTTAGACTTACGTCGAATTTATAAAACAAAAAATGTGAGTGGATATCATACATTTTACGGTAACAAATAATGTTTCAAATTGTTTGATAGCTTTTATCAATTGAAACATACACAAATATTTCATAAAATCGTCAATTATATGTAAAGCTACCCTTAGTAAAGAACTGAGATCCATGGTCCACTCAATCTTATTTTTAAACACGAATCTGCTAGTACATTATTTTGTAAACTGCATCCATGTATTTACGTAATATGTCTGTAATGTTGATGTGTACCTGTGATTGTAAATGTATTCTTCCTTAGCATACCTTAAAATGTATATAAACAAATATGATCAAACATGACCTATATTTAGTCTTCTTTTTCTTCTCTGAAAAAATAAGAAATAAAAGATCAGTTATTGTTGTGCATTATTATATAATTATAATAAAATAATTGTATGAAAATGCAAAAGGAAGCAGAAGAAAACTACATACTTTACAACTTCTTGTTGATGCTGATCAAGGAGAAGTTCAACAATGGTTTCTGTTCTACTTTGCACTTTGAAAAATACTTTGGCTGCTATGTATTTTTCTTTGTTATTTACTGACCATCCGGAATACTAAAAAATACATATAATACTTATTAAACACAAAGGAAAAAGAGGTGGTGTCGATTTTATAATGGAATTAATAATTATGTTGATAATCTACCGTCGATGTGCTTTTATATAACGTTTTCCCATCTTCTTTAAATGGTAGAAACTTTTGAAGTAATGCCTTCCCATCTATCCTCCACAATGTTGGATCCGTGTTTCCACCAATGTCAGCTTTTGCCACAACAAATGCACCAGACTAGGATAGCCAATTAAAAACAACATTGTATTCTTGTAATGCAAGTAGATAAATGTAAATGCAACTAGATAACTAACTGTAAAATCTTTTGGTATTTCTCCCGATGATTCATTGAAGCTATTATCATCAGAATCTTCTTCATCTTCATCTTCCTTTTCATCTTCTTCTTTCTTAGACCGCCTTTTCCTTTTAGGTTTCTTTCCTGTATCTGAATCAGATTCGTCATCCTCTTCATCATCATCTTCCTCATCCTCTTCTTCTTCTTCATCTTCTTCTTCTTCCGAGTGTTGCCGTTTTTTAGCAGCTTCCCTTTGTGGCCTCTTTTTAGCACCACTCTAAATATTAAAATTATTATTACTGAAATAATCATTATTTATACCATTTTATTGAATGTATATGTAGGTTAATTGAATTGGGATGTATGATAACAAAATAAAGTATTTTTTTATATTAAATATTCAATTTTTAGTGTTATTTGAAATAATTTTTCTCGTGATAATATAAATATACAAACAATTATATAACGATATATAACAGAAATGAATAACAATTACTCCACTATATGATAGAAAGATAATGAAAGGCGTAGATAGTAGAGTTGCATTGTTTTGAAAAATGTATATAGCGCCCGGCGCCACCGACCGGTCGGTGATGATAACTCACCAACTGTAATAGCATTTCCAAGAATAACTGATCTTTTAAGCATATAATGAAAAGTAGGATATAATTATGTTTCTTGCTGATAATAAATATTAAGAATCATTCCATGATAAAATGTACTTTTCGCGAGACATTTCATTAACAGTAATATATTTGGTAAAGCACGGTATATCATGTAGCGTGTTTGACACAGCAACGACACATCACTACACATATATATACATAACTAAATCGACTTGTGTTTTCTTGTTATCTACTCAGGAGAATTGATTGATTAAAAATGATCATTTTTTCTGACAATAACGGAAGGTATTAAATTAGGGGAAAGGCGCAAGCATTAAAAATGATAAGTTGAATGTTATATCTGGAAACATTCGCGTTTCTTGTTCTTACTTAGATGAAAAATATAATGCATTAAAGTAAGAGCAACTAGCCGACTGACAGAAGTTTATTTACGAATAACTGCGCACATATAAACGTTTTAACATATGAAGAAATTGGCAGAAAGCATAAGAGAAAAACGAGAAGGTAGGGTTAATTAAAAAATAGTTACAAATTTGACTGCGATAACAGCAAAGAAGAAGAAAGTATTAGTAGCGTGGGCTTACTTCAGCTCCGGTTTCAGGAGTCCACTCTTCCTCAGAGGCTCCTTCTACTTCTTCCGGATCGTCCGCGGAATATTCATCCTCGTCTGATACGTCCTTCGTTTTCTTCATGTTGCTTTTTCGCGAAATGTTTGCAAATTTTCCCAATGGGGCTCACCGAACAAGAGAAAAACTTCACGAGTCCACGTACAAGATAGACCAGTTCACAACCACGATCTGTCGCAAACAATATGGCGGTATATAGCGGTGGGAACTGACATTTACGCATATTCTCCTGCGCAGCCTGGAAGCGACGCGTGCTTTGTAATTTCCTACACGTCCATAGAACCGCGAGACACGGAATTTTTTAGGTAACCATTTCAATCATTTATACAATTTTTCTATCATACTTGCAGATTGCCGTAATACAAAGTAAAAAGTGGCATTGTAGAGAAAAAGTAAAAGATAAGAGAAAATAAATAAGAGAAAGGATGACGAGAAACAGAAGAAACGAATACGTATGATTCATAATAATTTAAAAGTATGTTTAGTCACGTAAATAGTTAATTTAGTTCTGATATAATTAAGCAGTTATGTAGTTGTTTTTAATACAATTTTTAATAGAATTCATCTAAATTCAAAATGTTTTTCGGGTCGGATCGATATGAGAGTTGGCGCATGCGTTAATATTTTAGAGCATAGGACGCTCCCTTTGATATTTACGGAGGGAAGAACTCAATGTACAGAGGGGACAAGCGATCGTGGGAAGAAAATAAAGATGTTTGAGCTGTATGGTGTGAATAAAGATGGTATGGTTTATCGGTCACCACCACCGAGAAGAAAAGAAGTTGATATATTAGAGGTAATTAGGTAAAATTGTATTAATTTTAATTTGCTTAGTTATTTGTTAAGTGTTATTATATTCATTAGTGATGGTTTTTCAATCGATGTATTTAAAGCTGTTAACTTGTATAGAATAATGTGTGTGTATTTCCATCAAATATATAGGTTGGGTCGATGACCGAATTTTATTGACATAATGGTGAACTACTTCGAACGGTGACTAACTTGATTGTTCGTTTTTGATAAATAAAGTGATATTTGCTCGCAACTTACTTTGCAGACTTGTTTACAATTATCGTCTCCCGAGTTAATGAGAAAACTGCCAAACGGTGATGCGGTACATCATACAAAGGATTCAGTTGTTTCCACCTCTTTCGATAAGAATAAAGATCTGCCAAGGGAAAACAGTAAGTTTGAATGATATATTTCTGTATACCGTTAATCGTTGGAATAGAGGAGAGGATTTTACGGATGAAATAAAGTGGTTTAGAAAATAGTTGAGACAGATTATTTCTGGTGTAGAGATAGCTAGTTGACCACTTCAGTTTCTTTTGTAATTTCGCACGTCAGTGAGTTTATTTAATGCTGCGTAACCGTGTAACTCTTCTAGCGATGAAACTATGGTAAGGCAGAATCGTAAAAGTGGTTAATTTTTGCTCGAATTTCACAGAGTTCGGTATCATATACGGTATTCATTCTTTCTACGTATTGACAACGTTATCGCGATGATAAAATCGCGTTGTCCAAAACGCGTTAATAAGAATCGTTTATTGATTCGTCACTGTGATCGACAGATAGGAAGAAAGATAATTGCGCAATAAAAAGTTATTTCCTTTTTATTTATATTTCGTCCGCATTCGTCGACAATAAAATAATGACATAACCGAAAGATGTGTGTATGGTATGATACACAGGACGGAACGTGTTAAGGAAATGGATAGTGATGATCGGTTTCTTTTTTCTTGGATGCGCTTTGGTCGCAGGCGTTGGATTACCTTTAGCTTTGGAACTACGAAGCTCGCATTTATTAGAAGCTAGACTTCAAGTTGTAAGACGAATGCTCTCCGAAGTACCTTTGATCGATGGGTAAAAAATTATCTCGTAAAGAAGCTTTTGATCCAAGCAGTATAAGAGTTTGTGAATTCAAACGATCATTATTCCTGATTTCAGGCACAATGATTTCGCATGGAATCTCCGAAAACATCGGGGAAACACAAAGTTAAAAGACTTTCCTTTCGACGAGAACTTGTCGCGAAACATAAGTTGGGGCCCTCAGTGGCAAACCGATTTGGTGCGGTTACGGCAAGGTATCGTGGGCGGGCAATTCTGGTCCGTTTATGTTCCGTGCGAAGCACAATTTCTTGACGCGGTACAACTCACTCTGGAACAGATAGACGTAGTACGTAGGCTAGCTTCGAGGTATCCAAAGAAAATAAGAATGGTAACGAGTAGCAAAGAGCTTGAAAAAGCGCACAAGGATGACGTGATCGGGAGTTTGGTAGGAATCGAAGGTGGTCACAGCATTGGGACATCCATGGCTGTGCTAAGAAGTTTTCATCAACTGGGAGCTCGCTACATGACCCTGACACATAAATGCAACACTCCATGGTAAGTTTACATTTCTCACTCTCGCATTCTACATCAAGTCTGCATCTCTATTCTGATATACGAATAATACAAATAGGATGAGAAAAGTATCAATCGTATCAATCAATGTGTGCCGGCGTTCGTATACATAAGCAGATGATGATAAGCCGTTGCAATTGTCCGTAGGGCAGATTCGTGTTCGGTAGAAGATTCAAATTCGGATGCACGATTGGATTTTCACAGCGATGGATTATCGGCATTTGGCAGAGCGGTAGTAAAAGAATTGAATCGATTAGGAATGCTTGTAGATTTGTCTCATGTTTCGGTAAGGACCATGAGACATGCACTGGCCATGAGTAAAGCACCGGTGATATTTTCTCATAGCGCGGCCAGAGCTCTCTGTAATTCGTCCAGCAACGTTCCAGACGACATACTCCGTAATTTGGTAAGAAAAAACGTCAAACAAAACAGTTTTTCCACTTGAGCCTTAATTTCTATTTTATATTTTTTCCTATACTATTTTATTTACTTATCTTACTTATTATACTTATCTTATATTATTCGTGTACGTGTATGTATAATTTATGATTATTCCTTGTTTTATTTTCCATCAATAGCATTGATTGTTTGTGTTAATCGATGGCTCGTACGCATGAGAAAAAAAGACAAGAATGTCAGTGTTATCGTGTTTTTTCTCTTGTTTCAGTCGGTGAATGGAGGTCTGGTTATGGTAAGCTTCGACAGCGCGCATTTAAGCTGCAGCGATAAAGCTTCTATGTATGACGTGATAGGTACGCTTGCATCGAATTCTATTTGAGAAATGTTAAAAAATGTTATTTGTCTTTACAGCTCACATCAATCATATAAGACGGATAGCTGGCGTTAACCACGTGGGTCTTGGAGCCGGTTACGATGGTATATCGAAGTGAGTACAAACGATCAGCAGCTTATTTTAAAATAAAATCTCGATAAATAAGCTTTTATGTATCTTCAGTCCGCCGATTGAATTGCCAGACGTTTCTGGTTATCCCTTGCTACTGGCTGAATTGACCAGAGACAGAAGATGGTCAGCTTTGGACATCAAGAAATTAGTGGGCGGAAATTTATTAAGAGTGTTGAAAGAAGTGGAAAATCATGCGACAATCATGTCCCATCAATCTCCAGCGGAAGAATTGATTTCTCAGGAGTTGATAGAGGATACTGCCTATTGTAGATACCAGGACACCTAGAAACGAATCGATATTACAACGTTCCTATGGCATCGGCAATCGTTTATCTTCGAGCCTTCACAACGTTGAACCGTGTGTTCTTTATCATTTCCTCTCTTTGTACCTGGATTACTCCGTTTTACATTTTTTAATAAAGTAGCCACGGATCGTACGAATCCTCGTTTCCTCTCTATTCTTTGCTTTTCGTTAATTGGCCTAGTATCTTAACGTAATATCGTATATACAGTAGAGCTATAACTCGCGATATTACCGTGTTAGAATGAATATATTTTACTATAGTGAAAGAGTAGCGGTCGGCCCGTTTGAACGTAGTGCAATGAATAGATAATAAATTATAATTGTAATCGACTCGGCCACTTGCGATAAACGTCACGACAAAACATGTGTAGAATCAATGGTTGTTCCCGCATGTACATAAGTATATATATTTTTCGTACGAATAGCGTCGAGATTTACTCGACGTAATATGATAATTACGTCGCACAATTACAAAGTTCGCAATTGAGTTGTAGCGATAGGCGCGACGCTCCGATATGCGATCTTTCGCCCAGTCGACGTGGTTATAATTAATCAGTCTTTTTGCGAATTTAACATACCATGTAGCCGTTGGTATACACTAAAGCGGTGTATTATCTACTTTTGAGATTGAAAGTAACAATTGTTTCCTTCGAACGTAGAAGAAGAAGATAGAGAAGAGGGGGAAATGAAAAACAACCAACAATGATTGATTACACGTGACGTGTTTGTCGGGTAAATCGAAAAGATCGAGATAAATCGTAATTGGATCGAAACCTTGTTGTGAACGAAAGAGGGAGAGAGAGAGAGAGAGAGAGAGAAACCAAAAGAAGAGAAGGCGAGGATGAAGGAGATAGTAGCAGAAGAGACGAAAAATGTCAAGGTGGTAACACGATTGATAGAAGCAAAGTATTTATGTTGTAGTTTTACTACGGATATTAATTGCTAACTATCGATCACAGACTATCAACTACCAATTGTCGACTATTGACAGCAAACGAGTTTTCTTGGTTTTTCAAAACACTCGAGATACAAGCACGAAATCAACACGCTGTTACTCATTGATCCCACGACTACAAAAGTGTACGCGTTCACGCAATACTCTAGCTGCTAGAGTTCAGCAGAATCAAGTTTAGTATTTGTATTAAAATGTCGGAAAAAATGATTTTTGCACGCAAACGACACTGAATCGAGATAATTTATAAGTAACATATGTTTCAAAAGATATTTAAGAAAAAACACGAGCCACTGCAACTCTTAACTCTCGCACAAAGTTTCATGAATACACGAATATATAGTAGCAGAAATTATACATCTCACGCAGAGTTTTTGAAGTCGACTTCCTGCTGATTTTTTGGTGCAAATAGCCTACTGTAGATCGCAGTGTGATGCGATATGTTATTGTCAATCGACGAAAGTCTGCGTTCGAATGATCGATCACGGCTCGATTCAAAGTGGAAAAGATCCATTCCTAGACAATATGGTTTCGTCGCGCGGAAGTGGTAGGGGAGTCGAAGAGTATACTCGCTGGTTCGTACGCCGAAAGATCAGTTTAGTTTAATGTCGGTTTCGAGCCGCATTCTTCTCCGAGCTTCGAATTTTGGAATTTTCGAATATTGAATAGAATTCGCAATCATCGAAGCGTCGAAACCGGGATCGAAACACAATCAAACGTAAGGAAAAAGAAGGAAGAATGAGGACCAATGATTGTTGGGTGAATTTTTCAATTGACTGAATTTCATATACCATAGGAAATTGGTTTATCGTGTATGCGTTTCTTTGGGCACTTGCCCTCCGATCGTTTTTACTATTTCTATTTTCTTCTTCGATCTGAATCTCGTGTGATGGGTTATGAATTAACGAAGATACCCGAAGCAAGGAAACATAGAAAACATATTAGGGCTTAATATTCGTATGCAAAACGGAAACGGGAAAATAAAAGAAATCTAGGTGAGTCTTTTTCGATCGTATGCTGTTTTAGAAGCGCATTGAATACATAGTTTAATCGACGACCACAAGTTCGAAGAAACGATCATGCCGCGGTATGACAAACGAAAGAAATATCCTTTGCAATGAACTCGAGACCACAGATCATGAATATGATTGTGAGCATGAAATTTTTTTTTTTTGTAAACACCCACTCGGTCATTCCCCCTTTCTTTACTACGATTTGCGCACGTTCGATGAACTGTGTATACTACAGACGAAACCGAAGATTTCTGTAAAAATAGCCGCGGTTTATTTCTAATCAGGGACAGCAATATATACACTTGTCATATTGCGAAACGCGCATAAACCTCTTCCCATTCGTCCTCTTCTCTACTTCCCTTTTCTTTCTACGATTTTCGACACGATCACGACTTTTTTACAAATGAAAATTTGAGTCCAAGTACATGTTTGGTGCATAATATTCGGTGTAATATTACCAGACAAACAACAAAACGTGGAAAAATGTATCGGATACGATTATATCGTGATGCACGATCAATCTCGATAACCCCGAAATGGGTACCCGTAACACTGTACCCATATACATATATAATACACATATGGTACATTTATCACCAGACGATCCTGTTATTCGATCGTTCTCTGTTTCAGATAAATCCGATCGGCAAAGGAAGTAATAGAAAGACGAACAATGAAATACAAGGTAAGGCAAAAAATTTCAACAAACTTGGAATTCTTTCTCATTAGCATCATAGCAGTTTCGTCCTGCCATGTTATTGAGAAATTTGAAAAAAAAGACATCTATGTATCTTCCAACATTTATATATTATTATACATGTATTTATTATACATTATAATTCCAAGCGACATCGTCGTTTGTCTCCGACTGAATAGCCGAATACTGAGAAACTGGAAAAGTATCTTATCGCGACGCACGCTTTTTTCTTAGTTACGTCGCTAGTTGCATAAATAAGTCGATAAGCGAATAAGGAAGTCTAATTAGAACGCGTAATCGACGCAAGCGTCGCGATGCGTCGATATATTTCGAAGAAAATATCACGATACGGCGATTATGTTCGCATCGTAACTCGACACTCGTATCATCTCTTTTAAGTAGCGCAAACGAAAAAATCCTCCGATCAACGTAAGAACGAGAAGACAAACGTGAATCTTGAATAAATGCGCAACGTTCTCTTGCACGATTCAAAAGTTGCGACCGATGGAATTTTCATGTACGTAATTGTACTACCAAGCGATTAAATTTGCTCTAGAAGGTCATAGTTGCATTAAACCAACTACTTTATACGTGTTTCTGCTATCTTGTAGTGTACATCTAGGCATCCGTTCTATCTGTAGCACACACTACTTTGTATGCTACTTTGTATTGCGTCTTTTCTTAATTAACCCGTTCTCCAACATCGTACATTTGTATGTACATCTTTCTGATCAATTAGTAATTTTTCAAACATTGATAGCGTTTCAATTGAATTCCATTTATTAACTTCTTCTTCGCAATCGCATTATCTGTTTGTTTCGTACCAATCTGATTACGCGCGGTAATACTATTCTTTCTTTTCAATTTTTTTTTTAATAGCTTCCGTTTTCCAAATAGAGCATTCGATTTGACAATCGTCGTTTTCGGCAATTCAGTTGCGTGCAACGAAACGGAACAGAAGAAGAGAGAGCAAGCCTTTACAGCGGCGTAGATTCATTCTTGTAGTACGTGACACAGTCGATCGGATCAGACGGATTGCACGACCCGTACAAGTTTATTTACGCTGCCGACACATCGTCGACGAAAACCAATTAAAATTCATTCGCCGTGTCGATTGGGTTTCGCAAGAATAGAATAAACAGATGATTAACTTTTAAACATTAAAAAGGTATTGACGACGATACCATCTACGCATAACTGTTCTGCGTCCTTAACAACTCTACGAATGGAAGAAGAACTATCGTTGTCGGATCACTGTCACGAAACTAGAGTAAAAACGGCAAAAATAATGTCAAAGTAACTTCAGTGATTCTGGAGCGAGGTAAAAGAGCATCGATCCTTGCGACTATCATTATTTTCGTTTTTATAGGTAAACGATCCGGACGCAAACGACGAAAGGAATGCCGCGAGTGAGATGAAACAAGAATCGATATTCTCGTGGTAACTAACAGATTACAATTAACTACGAAAGATTAAATTTGAAATCTTAAGATACCCGTTTTTTTCTTTCGATCGAATTAGAAAATACGTTTATTCGTTAGTTCGATGAAATCAAGAACAAAATGTGCTATCACTTGTTATCAACGTTTCGCTTAATTTTGATTCGAACAGGCAATATGGGTCGAGGAACAAAAAGGAATTGGACAAAAATAGATGGAAATTGATCATAATTGTTGGTATATTAACAGTAATCGTAGTTGCGTTGCTACTAACGCTGGCCTTGCAGACGGTTATTTTCCGCAAGGAAGTCTACGATGAGATGTGCCAGAGTGAGGAATGCGTGAGGACAGGTACCGTAAAATCAAGGTTTCCTCTATTCCTTTTCTATACTTTTCCCTACTCCCACCTGAGTTAGCCTCGCGATGTAATCGAAACATAGACATATCACATTTCAATTTCAATTATCCTTATATAAGAAAAATAACAATTTATGCTTGCGTTGATCCCTCGTTTATTCGCGATGAGGAACTACCACATTGACGCGAAACAAAAGTTGTTGGACGTTCTAGCCGCCAGGATAATAGACGCGATGAACAGATCTGTAGATCCTTGTCGAGATTTCTACAAATTCGCCTGCGGCGGTTGGATTTCAAAGAATCCTATACCGCAGAGTCAAACTTCCTGGGATCAATTGAGTCTTCTTAAGGAACGATTGCTGAAGGATCTAAGGATATTGCTCGAAGAATCGGATGATGGAAACGATTTGAGATCGGTCAAGTTGGCTAGAACTCTGTACAGGACTTGCATGAATATAAGTAAGAATAACCGATTTATTCTAATTCTAAATAACTAACAGAAGAAACATCGATAAACCCAGAATAAGGGAACGCACGGACAAACGTAAAATAATACAAGTTGTCGTCGTTTTAGCGAGCATCGAAGCTCTGGGGTTGAAGCCCGTCTATGAAACGTTCAACAGGCTCGGATTACCAAAAGATCCACCTTTACAAAACGAAACTTTACCTTTTGATCTTCCTGGTATTGTCGGAAAGATACAGAGAGTTCTAGGTTTGAATATATTTCTAAATTTTTATATTAGCGAGGATATACGAGACACGACGAAAAATATGATGATGGTAAGTCTAGTAGGTAGAGCAATTCCTTTGATTAAATTCTACAACCATACGATTTCAATCTCGGCCTCGTCAACTAATTTGGACAGTTTTAGATAGAACAAACGTCGCCAGGATTTAGCGAGCGTTATTTGCTCGATTCGTCACGATTTCAATCAGAATTAATGGAATATAAGAACTATATAGAAAGCATGATCGAACTGGCTGGCGCAGGGAATAGAAGCACCGAATTTGCCAACGAAATCTTAAACTTTAGCACGAATATCGCGCGCGTTAGTATTCATCGAAGCTTATTCCATTATTAAAATTATATTCCATCGAGTACACGTATTCCGTGCAAGTAAATCCGCCAATTGTTTTACATTTGTTCAGATCATGGCGACTCCAGAACAAAGACGTGACGTAAATCATCTTATTTACGATGTAACTATCAATGAATTTCAACAGATGACAGATTTGCACGTACAACAGGTGATTGAATTGAAGCTGGAAAAGCTTATGAACGATATTAAAGAGAAAGAGAGAGAGAGAGAGTGAGAGACTTTTAATCAACCCATTTCAGTGGAACTGGACCAGATATTTGGAAGTGGTGTTCGACGATACAAACGTGACAATAAATACTGAATCGGACCGTGTGATCGTAATGGATCTGCAGTATTTACAGAAACTACCTCAACTGTTAGCGACTACTCCACTTGCCACGATAGGTAAGTAAATATATATTACATGCATACATATGTATACGAATCTTTGCACGTCGCCATTTATAATTTGGATCGTATCAAGCGTTATCGATAATCAACCGTTGAAATGTTTTAGCGCGATTCGTATGGTGGAACGTCTATTCGGCGATTGCTCCATTAACGTCACAGCGATTTCGTGATCTTGGTTTCAAATTCTCGCAGAAAGTTTTCGGTTTAAAAGAAGAGACATCAAGATGGAAAATTTGTACTGGAAATGTAAACGTAAATTTTGGTATGGCTCTCAGTTATATTTACGCACGAAAACACTTTGACGATAAAGCTCGACAAAAGGTTCGTGCTACACGATTTTCTTTTATCTGGCGATTGCTATATGTACAATTACGGCAAGTATGTAGAGAGAAACAAAGCAAGGATAGACGGTTTTCAGGCTCTAGAAATGTTACTCGACATTAAGGCAGCATTTGAACAAATGGTTGCCGAACTAGATTGGATGGATGCCGAGACAAGAGCTCGGGCTCATAGAAAACTGCACGCGATAAGACCGTTCGTAGGAATTCCAGACTGGATTACTAATTCAACAAAATTGGAAAAATTTTACGAACAGGTGAGTTATCTTAGCTTGAATCTCGGTCAGTGCGAAATCCAAGATGCAATTTTGTTGCAGAAAAATGTTGTGCCTGGGCGATTGTTCGATACATTTTTGATGCTAACTGACGCAACAGTCAAGAAAAGTTTAAATAGTTTGCGTGAGAAACCGGACAAAAATCGATGGATATCGACTGGAACGACAGTAAATGCATTTTATAGCGCGATATTAAACTCAGTCAGTAAGTATTTGAATATTATATGGATATTATATTTTATAAATATTATTTTATCATTTCGTACTCCTATTGCGATCTAATGCCTTATTTTTGTGACATATAGCATTTCCAGCTGGTATTTTGCATCCTCCGTTTTACGGAAATGGTTTACAGTACGTATAGATCAGTAATAATCAACGAATAAATTAAACAAATTTTGAATACGAAATTGAAATATCAAACATATTCCGCAGGTCTATCAATTACGGTGCCATGGGCGCAATCATGGGTCATGAACTAACTCATGGATTCGATGATCAAGGTAGTATATCGATATCGATGCACTGTATCAATATGTATTGTAATAAATTGCAAAAAATTAAGTAAACTTCATATAGATCAAATGCAATTTCTACGAGCCGATCTGTTTATATGCAAGGTCGTAGATATGACGAAAATGGGAATCTTCAGCAATGGTGGAGCAACGAGACGTTACAACATTATCACGAGAAAGTTGAGTGTATAATCAAACAGTACGGCAGTTACCATTTGCCAGAGCTAGGCAATGATAATAATTTCACGGTGAGTATTACTGTTCTTTTAACCCTAACTCAAATTATGCCAAGGTGAAGACGATGTGTGCACGTCTTTGATCTATAATTCGACAAAGCGTTCGATACTCTGTTTAGGTAAATGGTGTGAATACACAGGGAGAGAACATAGCTGATAACGGTGGTATACGAGAGGCCTACAAAGCGTATCAACTGTTCCGAACAAGAAATAGTCATCGACTAACTCTACCCGGCCTTGCCAATTATAGCCAAGAACAATTATTTTTTATAGGTTTCGCACAAGTAAGTGGTCGCCATTGATAAAAGACGATACAACTTTTATTGAAAAATCGTGATAGTTCCTAAACTGAAGATATCTTTGAATGTGTAAAGTAAATGAATTCATGAGAAATATGTACATATTTACAATATATGGACATGCTGCCGATATGAATATGTACACTTCTATATCTTTTCGTAGGTCTGGTGTGGTAGTTATACAAATGGAGCGCTAAAATCTAAATTGATACAAGGAGTACATGCACCAAATCATTTCAGAGTCATCGGAACTTTATCGAATAACGCGGATTTTGCGAAAGCATGGAATTGTCCAGTTGAAAGTCCCATGAATCCGTCTCGCAAATGTATTCTTTGGTAATTATTTGTAATTACGGAGCACGCACATATCCGAACATTACTGAACATGCGAGATTATGTTATTCTTTAAAAAGAACGTTGTATAATATTCATAGTAAAATTACATAAATATCAAATCGTGTACTTGAACTTATTCCCAAGAAGGAAAAATTGTCAAACAACAATGATGACAAAGATGGGATTGCATCTTGAACCGAAAGAGAAAGAAGTGCTTTATATCTTTAGCAGATATTAAGGGAGGAAATAGTGAGTCGAGTGAAAAGATTTCAAAACAGAATATCAGTAATATGAATTTAGAAACATTATAATTAACATAACGAAATATTGTGTCTTATAGTACATTTAACCTAAACACTAGTTCTCACACATTGCAAGAGTTAAACACGTAATTCTAACACCGCAATTAACTTTTTGCAACATATCCAATCTACGTCTACGATACCTCCATAGCTTAATTTCCCCAGAACTCGAAGCTGTAACTAACAAATTATCCTTAACAGCCATACATTTCACTCGTTTATCGTGTGCAATTACTTCTACAGTTTGCACAGATTTTTCAAGATCATAAAACTTGATTTGACCATTTTCCAAACCAGCGGCAATTAAATCATCGTTCAAAAATTCTGCGCAAACAATTTTTGAGTCGAATTTTATTTCATTATCGATTCCTGCTGATTTTACGGAATATACGTCTATTCTCTGATTTGCAGCTAGCAAGTACTTTTCGCCATTAGGACTCCATTTAAGAACGTTTATATTTTTAGCATCTGATCTCAATGTTGGGACTAGATTTGTGGCATATGCTTGTCTTCCTTTAACTAGATTCCAAGTTCGGAGAATCCCATCTGCTCCAGTAGACAGTGCTATTTTTCCTGTTGGGTGAATAGCCAAAGTATTAACAGCTGAACCCTTATGCGATTTTTGCCAATGTTTTTCTATTTGCCAGTTTCCACATCGAATTGCAGCTATAGTTCCGTCGTTACTGCACGAAAACAAATGGGATGCATCGGGGGTAAACGCAATGCAATTGATGGTATCTGCATAAACATATAAAGATATATAAAAAATATTGAAATAGATGGTTTCATCACCGATTTTAACATGAAATGCGAATAACGATTGTATATGATCACACCTACCATTATGATGCATTAATCTACCAAATTCTATTCTTTTACGTAAATCGTATAAATAAACAGAATCATCAGCTCCACCAGATGCTAACAAATTTTTGTTACTCGCAACGCTACGTATGCTATTGACATGGCTATGTGTTACGAAACTTTTTACCATGTCGTATTCCTGAAAGTTCATCAAATTTATCATTAAAATATGAAATTATATTCAGCTCAAGTAGGTTCTATACTCCGAACATAACCTAAAATATAACAACGGAAAGGTACTTACGTTATCAACATTGTTTATTTTATAACTGAGTAAATATTGTTCGTATGTCCCTACGATTATTTCGAATAGATCTGGCATGTTGGAATTCAAATAAAATGATACGTACAAACTGGATTACTTTATTTGTGAAATGGAATTAATTGGAATGTATGTAAATATGTACATACTCAAACTGATTTGATAGGTACATACATACATACATAATTGACGTTTGTTATAATTCCTATTGCCGATGATACAAAACTTGTAATTGCAATTGTAGTTGTAGATAATAAGAGAGATGAAATGAGAGTGCTCACACTATGATCTGGTTGTTTTCGGACTAGTGTTGCACCATGCTGCCAAATGCTGAAGATAGCACGCGCTAGCATATACAAGATCCTATAAAATTACAGGTATTATGAACCGGTGTAGGCCTGTGGTTCCCTCTAGCGTGAATATCTGGTATGATAATAGGGTAAACTCTAGCGCTGCAAATTTAACTGTACAACACTGTAGCCGAGCCAACGAATACGTTAAACGCCAAGCCTGTTTTGCTTTCCTTTTCCATTTAGCGCGCGATATCCGATTTCACCAATATGCTGGCGGCCGGAGATCTGTGTAAAGTTGCGATAAGACTACATATATATCTTCCAATATATTTGTTGTATGCATTTATCGCAATCTATACTCTATATTCTTTTAGAAATGCTTTTTCTTCAATCAATTGTCTGTGGTTCGTATTCCAGTGCAGTTTAACAAATTTTTCTTTATTCGTAACAGTGACAATATCAGTAGAAGAAGCGTGTGAAAGCGATTCAAGTAAAACTAGTTTTCCTAAAAAAACGTCGTAGAGTCGTTCTTTTTTCGTCATCAGAGGATGAGGATGATGATTTTGAAGAATGGCATGATCCGAGAGGTAATCAACCAAGGATTATGCCTTTCACCCATCCGTTTGGCTTTAGGATTGAAGACTTGAATGTAAAGTCATGTACAATAGTAGAGAATTCTTATGAATTGTTTGTGCCTAATGAATTGCTCGAGGATATCGCCAAACAAACGAACTTAAATGTTATTATATAGGTTTGGGTTTTGATTCATTGATTGGTCCACACAGATTAGTTTTGTATGTTCTGTATTTCACCACCTTGTACAGCCATTTCAACACACCGGATACTGAAATAAAAAACATGTGGAGGACGGGGGAAAACAAAAGAATGCACAAACGGTTGCATCAACTCTGGACATAAAAGCTACTGATCATACCAAGATGACATTTATCTCAACATTAAATGCGTCGCAAAAACTAGGGGTTGAAAAGTTGTGACGTTTATTTATGTGGATTGTGACAAACAAAATGAACTGAAAAGATTTTTTGGGTTGTTTCTATGGATAGGACTAGTTAGACTATCATCTTTACGTTTATATTTGTTCCATGATTCTGTATATGCAAACTTTTCCGAAAAAAATAATGTCAAGAGATACATTTGAAGTATTATTACGAATGCTGCAGATCAGACAATAGACAGCTGTTTCCAATCGTTTATGCAAAATACAACAACTAATAGATAACATGGAAATAAATTTCAAAGAATATTATGATCCATCTGAAGATATGTTTATCGATGAATCTTTGATACTGTTAAGATAATTAATTTCGGACATATAGAATAACGTATGAGATGGATTTAGATGTGCAGGTGTCAAAATAATTATCAGTCGATTATCTTTACATATGTTTATATGTTACTACCTCGCTGTACTACTTCTTTACTTCGCTTTACATCTCGTTATTACACAAGACGACGGTTACAAAATTCTTGTGTCGCCCTAAGTTTTCTCATTCTCACACGTACAATACAAATGTATTATATACTCAACAGATACCATTTCGTGACTACATAATATTTAGTCAATATTTTAAACAAAAACGCCATAAGTATGGTATTAAATTAACAAATAAATTAATTAGTTAAGTTATGCTGCGGATCTGAGTACACATATGCTTTTCGTGTATATGCAGGGAAAAGGTTAGAAAACGAAAATACGACACCAACTAATGTTGTAATGTCTCTTTGTAAAAATAAATTCAATAAGGGACACACGTTGTGTTCCGTTGGATTCCGGATGGTGGAAATTGGATAACAAGCGTTGAAAAGTTAGAGGTTTTATTTGTAACGTAAAAAAAATTAAACCGGGGAGAAATTATACTAAGTTGTTGGAATAAAGTGCATATTGTAACCTGTTACGTCAGTGTTATAATCAATTCAACCACCTCTATTATTCTAACAGAAATAGGGGATCGATCAATTCGTGGCGTCGATTATCGAATTGTAACGGGAATTTACGACTCCCGTTGGCGCGCTTCTCACCGATCGTGTTTCTCCGCGGACGGTCGAACATTGGTCCTTCGAGCCGGATCACGTGTCAAGTGAAAAGTGCACACACTAGTGACACCCACTACCATACAGTGCCACGTGATTCCATCACAACCAGCAGCGGAAGTTTTACCACTACAGCGAAATCAGTGACGTCAGGGGCCGTCACCTTCGAAAAGGTATAACCGTTGGTCGAGGAACGCAACCACGCAGCGTCCCACCGCAGCTGAACAATCATCAGCATAGCAAGTTCCAACAACGACGAAATTTCACAACAAAGTAAGCCCGTTCATTGTATCGTCAATCTACAATCTGCTGCAACAATACCAACTGCAGACAAAATTAAATCCTTGCGTCGGAAACGAGGCTACCAAGTCGACCGATTCACGATAGTATCGAAACGACTTGACGAGTACGAACAATCCGGTCAGCAGAATGAACCCGCTTTATTATTCTACAAGAACCAGCTGAACGACGCTTGGAATCAGTTCAACGCCATCCAAAGCGAATTAGAAGATTTAGACGAAGAGGAAAATGCGTGCGTACCCGATATAACAAACCAGTATTACGATATAGTAATACGGCTAAAACATCTCATCGAGAGCGCACAACCAGCATCGCCGTCGAATCCGACAAGCGGCGAATCAGTCACTGTTTTCGGGCCGATATCAATAAAATTACTGGAAATTCATTTGCCTAGGTTCGACGGCACCATCGAGAATTGAGAATACTTTTACGATAACCTCTCGTCTACCATTGACCGAACTGAACAATACCACGGATGCTAACTACTCGATCGCTCTTGCGACACTTAAAGAGAAATCCATCGACATGTCCGACCTGACAAGGGCACATAACATTTGGAGATGTGACCATTTCAAGGATAAACCCGTTAGCGAATGCCTTAAAGACGTCAAAAGGGCACTCTGCTGTATCAATTGCCTGAGGAAAGGACATTCAGTGCGAGATTGTAAAGCCGGAGCATAAGGTAGGTGCGGACAATGGCATCACACAATGCTGCATGGGGCCAAACACTACTCAAGGTCTCGTTCCGCCACATCCAACCGAGCATCCTCTCCGTCAAACAATTGATCCTCGACACCCCATTCGACACCCTCCTCATCACCGACCCGTCATCGGAAACACGCAACGAAACAGAAATCGGAGACACGACGAACGAACTTGTCTCCAAGCCCATTCTCCAGCTATCGACGAAGACCTAAACAATGACGCCGACAATCGACAATTCCAATGACTACCGAACTTACTAACTCATTAGTATCCGACTCATTACACAGCGATCTGGTAATCACGGCTCAGATCAGCGTGTTGAACGACAAACAAAAACCAATCCATTGTCGATCACTGCTTATGAACGCACACTGACGTTCCTCATTACCCCGGTCATATCGACCTTAATCCCAACTCAACCCATCGATCGCTCGACAATCAACATACTCAGGAATCTCCGATTAGCCGATCCACGATTCCACCTACCAGCCTCGATCGATGTCTTATTGAGCTCGGGAACAACACATGCGTCGATGTGTGTCGGACAAATCAAGTTAACGCAGTCAGACAGACCTGAGCTGCGTCTGCGAAAAGTGCGATTCGGATGTGTCGGCGTGAAATGTTTGTCGCGGTTTGAGAGGTAGGGCTCCCTCCGATGACAGCGGAAAACCCACCTCTCCCATTTTTTATTGGTTTTATGACAGTGCCTTATGGTTATTGCGTCCGACCTATTACGGTTGTACCGTGAGTGGTCGCCCCGACCGAGGGACGGACGTCCTCTCGTAAAAGGTAACGGGACGTAACAAATATTCTGTGAAACCTGCAAAGGAGTTTTCTGTATATCGTGTTTTAATAATATTCATTAAAATTCTTTTTGGTAAAAAGTAATATTTAGATACATTCTTTTATGATCTTCAAATTATTTAAAATTTATTACTAGAAGAATATAATTTTTTAAATTGAATATCGTCACGCAACAGTAACTGACGCGGCCTAAACGAAAAATATAGTGTCAGTCACCGCTGACTGACATGGCTCTTAACGTGTTAAGCAAATCACTCGCTTTCTAATATTGTAAAATTAATCCAGCCAAATCAATGTTTATTAGCATTGGTTAATAAGAATTTGTCTTATTGGATAACAAATAAATCGTATTTTGTCATTTAAATCCGAGCAGAAAGATGGGCTATTCTGCGATCCAAAAGAGGCAGAGAATCGTTAGAATTGTTGAATCGCAAAATAGTTAGAATAGTTAGTTTAATTATTCTCATACTTGTCTATCTCGGATAGAAATGTAAATAAGAACTTTTCCGTAGAACCATACAATTAAATAGGTTTCTGCAGCATGTCTACAATTCAATAGGTTCTTGTCTTTGCTAGCATGCAACCTATATGTATATCGCTTAAAAGATAGCATTTGAGATGGCATGATTGTGGCGGCACTATTTTACAAACCGCGAGAGGACACAACGATCGCCCAATGGGAGACAACTTTGGAACGTGCGTTTTTACCAATCAGAGAGCGAGCATTTCCAAATACAGTTCCCTATCTAAGACCGGAAAAATCCAGTACCGTAAACTTCGCCTTTCTTTTGATATAAATAAATGTTTTTGACTTTCTGTAAAAAAATTTTCTTTTCCTTATCCTGTGTTGGCATAAAGCATATAGCAAAACGTGAGAAATAACAACCATACAATGTCATTACCATACGCTATCATCATGCGATGCTATAGGATCTTATTTATAGATATGAGACTTTCAACTAACAAGTGTGTATATTTTGTATTGATTTTATTCGGTCTATTAAAAATAATAAATAAAACTGACATTCTTACCAGCTCTACACTCTTACTACTACTACTGCTCTGCTTGTAAATAACAAGCATACGCATCCACAATTTATAATGTTCTAAAATATCCAAATCTTTTATAACTAAATACCAGTAGCTTAACCCTCAACGGCCATACAGATTAACAACCAAAGAACATTTATCGATGTGGTACTGAAATATAGTACAAGTAATATTCGATAGCACGGCTGACTCGTATATACAGCTCTGGAAAATACAACAGAGGGAATAAGGTTCTTACGCGCCGCAAGAAGATCGACGCATGAACGAGAACAGATCTATCACACAACTGAGGCGTTGAAATGAAGACTAACGATTTTAAATTCATAAATCAAAATGATGCTAGTCAGTAATTTCTCAGTTCTCAGAGTATTGCCTAATAAAATGTACTTTGTTACATTATGCTTCATCTATCTTTCCTGAACATTTCCTCCCCAATTTCCGGATACGAATTGAATTTCAGATAGTGTTCGATTGTTATCAACCGAATGGAGTAACATTTATTCGCGCAAGAATATAATTGTCCAAATACTATCGGAAAGTACATATGTATACAGAAATAAAAATATTTTTTGACAAGAATCCCAATCCCTGTTTTGACAAGAAATGAAATAAAAGTTTTAGTTTTAGTCATTTAAGTTAATTAATATATTAAGTTATTAACTAATTAATTGACAAATTAAGAAACCCATTATTTAATTAGCTACTTAGTTAATTTATTTGAAAGATATATAACATATAATAAAGTAGAGGAATCAAATACGTATACATAATTTTTTTCATTTTTCACACCTAAAAATTTCTTATTTGTAATTACATCACTTTTCTTCTTTTGTACGTATCAAATTTATCAGAGATAATGTTTACGTAATGCATATGATAAAAGAGATGTAATATCTGACGCAGTCCATGTTGTGCTACTGATATTCGGGAAAACGTTGTATGAAACTATTTCATTAGAAACATTACGGTAACTCACTCTTTAAAAAAATTGAAAATTCAGATCTCCACATAAACGATGGAAATTCTGATAACAGAAGTGGAAGTGAAAGATGTAAGGTTCCCAACATCGTTATTAGCTGACGGAAGTGATGCTATGGTACGTAATGCTTTAATTTTGCTTTCGATGGGAAGTTGTGCATATTTCGCATTTCAAAATTTAATTGTTAAAATTTAATTTTATAAGCCCTTTATTTTTTTTTAATTCTATTTAATTTTAATTTTATAATATTCAATTACAGCACACTGATCCTGATTATTCTTGCGCGTACGTTACGATCAAGACTAACAAAGGAATCGAAGGGTATGGATTAACATTTACTTTGGGTAGAGGCACAGAAATTGGTATAGATATTTATTTATCTTCTAAAATGACTAATTATTGTTTATGGGGTAAAATAATATTATCAAAGTTTTCTTTGAAATGTTCATAGTCGTACAAGCTTGCGAATCAATGTCGTATTTAGTGAAAGGACAAAATGTCAATGAAATTTTTACACACTTTGGATCCTTTTGGAGAAAACTAACGAGTGAATCGCAATTAAGATGGGTAACGTATTATAAATACGTGGTCACATAAGAGAGTCACTATTACATGTGGGAAATACAGAAGCACGCTAGGAAATTCAATGTGTTTAATATAAATATATGAAATGCAATAGATCGGTCCAGAAAAAGGTGTTATTCATCTCGCTACGGCAGCTATAATAAATGCATTGTGGGATCTGTGGGCTAGAATAGAAAATAAACCTGTTTGGAAATTACTTACGGATTTATCGCCTGAACAATTAGTCTCTACGATTGATTTCAGATACATGTGAGTTGTATACGTGTGCATTTTATGGAATGAGAACAGCTTTGAAACGAAGGAATCACTGTATTGTTATTTAAAACTGAAACGAATTTTTGTGATATTCTCTTCCATAGTACGGATGTTATTACGAAAGAAGAAGCAGTGAAATTACTAGAAGCTAATCAAAAAGGAAAAGAAGAACGAGAGGAAATGCTACGAAAAAATGGATACCCGGCGTACACAACGCAAGTGGGGTGGCTTGGATATAACGATGCTAAAGTTAAAGAGCTTTGTAATAAATTTTTAGCTCTTGGCTTTACATCTTTCAAGGTAAAGGTTGGTCAAAATTTAACAGACGACATAAGAAGATGCCGATTGGTACGTGACGCGATAGGACACGAAAATAAATTGATGCTAGATGCTAATCAAATATGGGATATCAACGAGTCGATCGAGTGGATGAAACAATTGGTAAAATTCAAACCAATTTGGATTGAAGAACCGACGTCTCCAGATGACATATTAGGGCATGCGAAAATCGCAAACGAATTAAAACCGTATGGCATCGGTGTCGCGACCGGTGAAATGTGCGCCAATCGCGTGATGTTTAAGCAATTATTACAGGCGAGAGCAATCGATTATTGCCAAATTGATTCAGCTAGAATAGGAGGAATCAATGAAATATTAGCTGTTTATTTGATGGCAAAAAAAATGGGTGGTAAGTTGCATAAATAATAACTATTTTCTGAAGATACTAGGTTGACCATTTTATCATAACTTTTATTGTATTAGTTCCAGTGTGTCCACATGCCGGAGGCGTAGGTTTATGTGAAATGGTTCAGCATCTGCAGATGTGGGATTTTATATGTTTGAGTGCATCTACCGAAAACCGTGTGATAGAATATGTCGATCAACAACACGAGCACTTTGAACATCCTGTATGTGTTCAAAATGCTTCTTATATGCCACCCATGAGTCCAGGCTATTCAACTAAATTTAACGAAGAGTGTATTAAGAACTATTCATATCCGAATGGGGAAAAATGGAAGGACATGTACGAACAGGGGCTTTTCTACAAATCATTTAATTAGAATAAATATAAAAATTTATGTCAACTTAAATGTGTATGGCAATTTATATTTTAATACAAATGAATTAAAATGGGCGTCGATATTTTAAATGCCTAATAAAATAAACTGATTTATTATTCTTATATTGTTTTAATTTAATGTTATTTGGAAGTTTTATTTTTTATTTTATGATCATGACAACTTTAAGAACAAGTTTAGGATGATTTTTTTTATCATCATCACAAATCCATACCTTACAACCATTTCAATTTCCTTTAGTCATTTTTCCTTACATTTAACAACAATGGAAATAATTCACATATATAAACCATGTTTATACATTTACAATGTACAACACATAAAGTAATGTCTGTAGTAAATTTAATTGTTAGAATGTTATATTCACATAAAGCTCCAAAAGAAGATATCACAGCTATCAATCTTGCCTTTAAGCTTATTTTAGCTTGATGTAACAAGATTATTTTTTTCTTCAAAGTAAGACTTCACATATTCCGTCTATAAAACATAATAACAATTCCTTTTAAATCAGCTTGAAGCAAAGAGACATATGAGATGAAATTTCAAAATATGTATTATACGTACGCTTACAAACCAATACGAGTTGGGTCTAAACATAAATTTTTTAAATAAGCCCATATTGCATATAGGAGAAATAACGTGTAAATGCAAATGATGTATTGTATTAAACGGTGGCCAATGAAAACCAGTACGTGTAACTGCAAGATCCAAACCTTGTTTTTCTGCTATTATATCCACTGTAGAAAGGATTCTGTCATCTAAAAATTGCCATTGTACAAGCAACTCTAATATGCAAAGCTTAACATTTAACATTTAACACAAGTATTTCTATATGGTCAGACTTACAAAGTGAAGCATCTTCTGGTTGAAGTTCTTTTGCATTACGTATATGTTTATTTGGCAGTATTAAATAATGATGAGTCGAAGCTGGATTAATATCTTTAATACACGTCACATAATCATCCTAAAATGAAATTTAACATTTCAAATTTAACAACTATAAGATAATGTAAAAATATTTTTTTCTAAATGTAGACGTCATTATATATCAGGAATAAAATTGTATATACCGATATTAAGTTCACTTGCATGTTTAGTTATGCTACGTTATATTATGTTAAATAATAAAGGTTAACTTTTTCATACCTCGTATATCTTTTCGCTTGGTGTTCTGTTATTTATGATATCGCAAAAGATACAATTATTTGTATGAGTTTCCATTTAGACAAAGATATAATCACGTTAAATAGTTACTCGAGAAGAAAATTGTTTCCTTGGCAAATTAAAAGAAGTTGATATTATCGAACTATTTGATATACATATGTATAGGGCGCTCTCTCGCTATATACGTGTCACAGTAAACTCAAAAGCAGTGCCGCCGTGTCGGTCACATCGTATGTAGATCAACACATTCTCGTTTTCATATTACATATAACACATACAACACACTATTCTGTCTCTATTCTGGTACAGAAAAAATAGCAGTTTCCGATAACAGAACATAAGTAAAGACTTGGTGTTATCGGTAGTTTTTTGGCTTTGAGCTAACTAACGGGAGTATCATCCCGTACTTATTTACGTAGATATATATGTACGTATTGCAAAGTGTTGTATGCTGCTAGAACATATATAGAAGTACATATAGCATTTCAAACATACATCTTTTTAGTTCTATCGTATTTAAATATATTTTAAAAGCTTTTATAAATATATCATGTTAAATGAATTTAAGGGATTATGAATAAACCTGTCAGATTAGATAGAAGATAGAAAATAATATTTATTATACATTGCCGATGAACATCAATGTTATTGTTTATATGCCGAGCAAAATGTGAAACAAATATATAGATAACTGAGATTTCAAACTACTATTATTGATAATATTTATCGATAATTGAATCACATTATTGATCGATGATCATTAAAACAAAAGAGTAATATAATGGGCATTAAATACAACATTTATTTTGTCGCATTACTTTTTAATTTAAAATATATAAACTGTACATATATATATTTATTTATTTATTTATATTTATAAGTAGTATATGTTTTCATATAATAGTCGTGAGCATGAGTAATGGATGTAATATATTCTTTGCATGTGGCAGTTTATTCGAACGAAAAAAGTATCTTTGTTCTCAGAAATCGATCTGCTGAAATTTCCACATAATTTTTCCTTCAGTTCTGTTGATTCCATATCTTTGAAAAAATGTTGAACATATTTTTATACGCTGTATACATATATCTGTATACGCAGAATTGAAATTTGAAACTTTGTAATGTAAATATAAATGCGAAAACCATTAAAAATACGTATACGATATTTCATCGTCTCAGCGAACAAATAGTTGGTGAGACGTAAGAGGATCATTGAATCTTAGAACGATTTCAAATGCAACGACGTACGTGTTTATATTTTAGTTTGGATCACGCGTATAAATAAGAGAGTTTTTCAACAAAATCTTTTTATTACTTTTATATGTAGTGTTCGATCGCGTGGTAAGTATCGAATAATTTCGTAAAAAGTTTCTGTAATGAAGATATAAAAATAATGTAGCCGACCAATAACCAAAAAAAAAAAAAAACGAAGATCGAGCTAACAGAATTTTTCGTCAAAATTGCTAACATAAGAGACATTGGTTCTTAAAATATTTTATAATATCTTCTCTTGAATGTCTTCTATTGGCCCATCGTATCGGCAACTTACACACTACGGTAGGTTTATCGGTATTATCCCGACTGTACAGCACTTTTTCTTTTTTATAAATAATTCTTATAAATTATAATTAATCTACGTTTCCGATTCGACATAACAGTCATACAATATACATAATATTTGCTTACGACAATCCATCTGTAATACTGCAAACCCTTCACGGCCATTCCCTCGAGAGGTGATCATGTCTCGTGTCTACTAGTTTAGTCACATTTCGACCCTTCGGTTGTCACCGTGCTGTTTCGTGATGTCACGGGTCTCTGTTTCCGGCTTTAAATTGTCGAGAAGAATTCGTTCACCAATCGTTCTCCCATAATAAAACGCGTTTTTGGTCGGTGACTCTTGTTGTCGTTTGCTCTTGTTCAAAGAACGATACGTTCTGTATAAATTGCAAAATTGCAGCAAGAAATAGAAAAATTTGAAATAAACTGAAACCAATCTAATAAAGAGGCAAGTTTCAGCTGCCTTGGTACGGCATTTGATCGGGTACGGCGGACGAATGATTTTGACTCGGGCTTTGATGAAAGTGAGGACTGCTACCGTCTTGCGATATTTCACCCACCGCTGGTTCTTCGTATTTTCCTCTTTTGAAGCGGCCGTATAAGGAAGAGTAGGGCAGATTGTAGTGAATAGCCGCTTGGTTGATGCTCATATGGCCTAACCTGAAAAATCGTGAATAAATGGAAGAAACCAGAGGATTTCTCGTGCGTCTTTTACGAAACCAGCGATCTTATAGATGATACATGCTTAGAGAAGTGGCGGTCACAGGTTGTTGCGTCGCGGTAAAATAGAAAAAGAGAAGAAGGAAAAGTAGCGGAATGAAACGTGTCGTTTGAAAGGATAATATATATTATAAGAAGGACAATATGGAGAAACGGTAATTTACCTGACAGCTTCGAGAGCTTCGGTCATAGCATCCTCGCTCCACGGTGTAGGATTACTCCTACTAAGTTCGATGCCTTCTCTTTTGCATCGACCATATAATGTTCCCGTCGGTATACCGAATTCTGTGGAAGCTCTCTGTACTGACGTTTGACCAGAACGTATCGCTTCGAGGGCGCGATCTAGATCAGCGGGCGACCAGGTGGTGGGACTTGCGTTGAAAGGCGCAGCCAGCCTGATACCTTCTCTTCTCGCGATTTTGTACAAGGTACTCGACGGTATACCAAACGCCTTTGAAGCTTTGTTCGCCGATATCGTTCCGGTCCGTAACGCTTCTAGCGCGCTGTTTAAACTCTCGTCACTCCACGACTTAGTAGGTCCGTCTTTTTTTGGAGTGTCGATGCCCAGTCGATGTGCTCTTTGCCACAAAGTCGTTGAGGGTATACCGAACGTTGCTAAAACGATCGCGACACCACTGGATTAAATAAGAGAACGCTGAGAAAGCTTGTTAACGGACTAACCGTAGGCTCGCGTGTACTAGCCGAGCGAAAAAAAGTGGTGCGTGCTTTTGAATTACCGGAGGCTTTCGTAAGGCTCATATCATGATTTCGTAAGGCTTCCAAAGCGGCATCCATATCCTCTTGGGTCCAAGATTTCGAACCGTGGTGATGAGAGCTGGATTGTCCGGGGTGACCCCTCGAGTTATTTTCACCGGAATCCGAGTGAACCGAACTTCCAGAAGGCATTAATCCAAGCAACTCCGGTGTGATCATCATCATGTTGTCGCTATCGGCCGCGTTCTTTGAACTAACGCTCGCTCGATCCGACATGTGGCTATCGATATCGATCGTGTCCGACGAATCCATTGTGTGCAATGTCTCGAACTTGATCTTTACACTGTCACAATTTTGGATCTCTGCGAACAGATGCGAAAAACAATACAGTTCCGACGAATGCCTCCTTTGGTTGAAAGAATCCGCGCAACATCGAGCCGCAATATCGTGCCGAAATAACGAATCGCGGCGGTTCTTTTAATTTCGTTTACCCGGATTCTATGACCTAGACCGTAGACGATATCGATATCGTTGACGTCGCGCATCGCAACTTTGTGCCGGAGAAAGGAGCGCGCCACCGAAAGCAAAGTTGAACGAATGGACTAAACGAGCTAGCGTGGGCTGTTGCGAACCGAGCAACGTAAATCTAATCGCAACTAGTTAAGCTCGATTAGACCGATTATTTTAATTCCCTCCCTGTCTAATAACCAACTACGGTTTTATTTCCCCCCATATACGATTCACGCCGAGTTCGACATAGTGGAAAAAACGATACAGCATCGATACACGGACGATCACCGGGCACTGATAGAGCGACCGTGAATGGAAGCGCTAGCGAAGCCAGTCGATAAAAATATTAATAGCAGCCGCACCTGTGGAATGATGATCCGGGTCCCTTAAATGTGTAATCGTAGTACCGACCAATGTGGCACTTGGTGGTGTAGGTTGAGTTTCTGGAGGTAGGTCAACCTCTCCGGGATCCGGATGATGACCGTAATGACCGAGGCCTGTATGACAAAACATGTCACCTTTTTTATTTCAAGTGAAAACGGTCTGCCCAGTGCGTTGCCGTAAATCTGTAAGTCGCCCCACACCTAAAATCCGCCACGAATATTTCGCTATTCTTTCGTATAATTTAGTTGCAAGTTAACGAGGAAGGAGAAAGATAAAAAAGCTTAACACAATCTATAGTAGTAAGTACATACATATGTACTATACTGTTGACACAGATGTGTGGTAAACGATGTTACGTTTTTACGTGGAAGCAAAAGGATCCAGGTGTGGGGCCCGTATCTCATTATCGACTACTTACCGTTGTTATTGTTGTTGCTCGTATTGTTACCGTTGCCGTTGCTGCTAGCGTTGTTATTGTTGTTGTTGTTGTTGTTGTTATTATTGTTGTTATTATTGGTGGTGCCAGTAGTGGTACTATTGTTACTGCTACGTTGGCAAGTTTCCAAGACTACTGCTCCCGCGGTTGCCTCCGTGCACTCCTCATCTTCGGGTTGCCAGTCTATGTGATTCTGCGAAATATCCGGTACGAATTTAGCGACGACCGTGACGAGATCGCCTCGTCGCTTTCAAGACGGCTGTCGCGTTCTTACGTTCTTTGGTTTTTCCAAAGCTTCGCGCGTTCATCGACATCTCCGCTTACCTCTTTGTTCTCCCAATCGTAGTTTTCGTTCGATTCCTCTTCTTTGTATCGATCGTAATGCCTCGAATCCGTAGCGCGAGGTTCGAACGTGGTTCTCGGCCTCTTGTACCTTGGATGATGTCTCTTCAACTTGGTGAAATTTATTCTAGGAGTACCGGGTTCTCTTGGCGGCGAACTCAGACTTACCGATGGTGGCCCGTCTCTGCTTTCAGGTACCTCGCACAGTCCTTTGATCTTTAGCTGATCGGCTGTTTTTAACAGTGACTGTAACATAGATAGCATACGATTGTAAATAGGTTTATTCGACCACCATATATTCGATTTGTCTTTGGAATCGCAGATTCGTTTTCGTAAGATCGGCGAGAAAGCAACTAAATATTCGCTTAGACTGACGATTAGATAAAAGTCCGAACGACGAAATCGGTGCGATTAATTTAAAAGAAGTTTCGGGAGTGTTTTGCCTGCATGACAAATGCGGCAAATGTAGGGAGATTCGTCGATTAAATCGGGAATGAAGCAAAAAGTAGCCGATCTAGATGAATCGTACTTCCAAAAGTGATCAAGAAAGAAGGAAAAGAAGAGAGCAAGAAACGAAGAACGAAAGAAAAAGGAAAAAAAGAAAAACAGACTGGCTAGACTGGGTTCGCATATTCTGAGTAAAAGCTCGTCATCCTTACGGCTCGTTTCAGTGAGTACGGTTTCATCTTGCGATTGCCGCTTGTGGTGGCTCGGTCTAAAATCAGTATTCGCGATCCAGTTTCGGCGTACGACGACGATTCACCGGCACGGTGCGTCGACCCGTATCGAGCAGCGCGACGGGCTCCTCGCAAGAACGACATTCACCTCACCGGTCTCTTTAACCTTGAACCGCTAGTAAGGGAACTAGGCAACTAAACAAGGAAGAAAGGAGAGACGAGGATTAAACGGGAAAAAGAAAATGGAGAGAAAGGGGAGACAGAGAGAACGTAAATAGGAGAAAGGGGTAAAAGGAAGCGTAAGGGGAATAATAATTTGTAAGGATCGACAAGCGAATATATGGGTTGAAACAGGTAAATGTACGTTGGTGCGAACAGAAAGAGAAGGGCGTGATTAAGTATACTCGTATTTCTGAGATTCTGCATTCGTCCACGTGGCAATGACAATGAATTTAAATTGCAAGCAACGAACAATAGAAACTATATATATACATATATATATAATGCAACACAGACATGGATAGACGAATACAAAATAGAAAAAGAAAGTCAATGAAAAAAAGATTCCTTACAGGAAATAGGAAGTACGAAAGAAAAGGAAGGAAGAACGAGCGGGCCAACGAACGAACGAGACCGAGGTTCGCGTTGAAGTTGAGGTTTTCTCTTCTTTAATCAAGGCAGGGGTGGTGCGATTAGGCGGGGTCGGCAAAGAGACAAGCAGCATGAGAGCGCGGCTATGGTAGCGGCGGCGGCGATGGCAACGCGGCGGTGGCGGCGATGGTGGCGGTGGTGGTAGTGGCGACGGCGGCGGCGGCGGCGGCGGTAACGACGCGACTAGGAGGGGGTGAGAAAGCAGAGGAAGAGTTAGACGATGGAAACGGTGGTTCAGGTGGGGGGTTTAGGCAGACTGTGTCGGGGGTGTTGGCGGCGGCTGGAAACGTGGAGCGTGGGTGGAAAACTGGGTGGCGCTAGGTAGGACTACGTTTGCCAGTGTCAGGAAGAGAAGGAGAGTAGTGTAACGAGAAAGCGAGAGGTACAAAAGTGATGAGGATGCAGAGGAGGAGATGGGAAAGGAAAGAGAAGGGGGGGGAGGGAGTGAACCAGCGATTGAGTGAGCGACGCAGAGAAAGAGGGGGGTAGAGGCAAAAACGCCCGCAGGAAGAATGGGGAGGCCTCCGACGCGGCTGTCGCGGCCCCAGGGCCGTATCGACCACCCCAGACTCTGATCCTCTTCTCAACATTCGCGACGGCATGGGTACCGATATGACTCCAGCCGTTTCCACCTATACATACATATATCTTTAGGTTCATTCTGTGGGTCTTGATCTCTTTCTTCTTTCATCGTTATCATCGTTATCATCATCATCGTCGCCGTCGTCGTCGTTGTCATCATTATCATTATCATTATCATCATCATCGTCGTCGTCGTCGTCGTCATAATCATCATCATAATCATCATCATCGTCATCATCATCCTTTCACACTTTATCCCATTCGCTAAATGCAAAGAAAGCCTCAGAAAGCAAGGATACGTATAATCTGATTAAAATATTCACGAATGCTCTCAGGCTTGACGAGATATGAGAATTCATATTATCGATTGAAAGGTAATCGAACTCTTACGTTGGATGCATGTACGGCGATTACCGACACTAGGACGATCTTGACATGAAAATGCAACTTGCACTCGCAACGATTGTGACAAGACAATTTTAGCAGCGGTCTCTGCAAACGACCTTTCAATGCTACAGTCGCTTTCCCGTAATTCGATGATTTAAAATTGGCGATGTCACAGTTGCAAACCAATAGCCTATGTAAGTACAAAGATTCGGTTATTGTATTGCGAGCAAGCGTAATAGTTGCATTTGTTAGCGGTTTAATTAAACGAATAAAGAAGGAATGAAGCGTTTAAAAAGGCGCGATGCTTGAACAAACGATAAAAGCAGTGGCGATGACGACGACGACGACGACGACCACGACGATGACGACGACGACGACGACGACGAGAGCGAGGATGAGGGCGAGGGCGAGGGCGAGAGTGAGGGTGAAGGTGAGGTTGAGGGTGAGGGTGAGGGTGAGGGTGAGGGTGAGGTTGAGAGTGAGGTTGAGAGTGAGGGTGAGGGTGAGGGTGAGGGTGAGGGTGAGGGTGAGGACGAGGGCGACGGCGACGGCGACGGCAATTTGGAGAACCACGAACGCTGGGCGATGGGTAGAGTTGTACGTGTGCTGGTGTAGGGGTTAGGGAGAGTGGGTGGGTAGTTGGTTGGTTCGGCGGTGGATGCATAGGGGTGGTGCCATCGGTTCGGAGGCAAGAGGGAAAGGCACCGGCAGAATCCAACCTCACCAATCAATACTTAGGGTTCAAGGGCATCGCCCGACCAATTATCCCAGACTAATTGACACGAGACAAGGAAAAAAGGATTCCTCCTATACCACCTTCGTTTCATGATTTTCGCGACCGACAACGATGACAAGATTTTTCAGGATCGTTCCAAGAACGGCGCGTTACTGAAGCCGGTAATCAGCGAGTAAGACGCTGCGAGAAGCGTATTTGCTTCCGATAGAATCAAACCGAACCGAAGGTTCGATTCGTTCAGGCTTTAGAGAAATCATTCAGAAAATAGGCTTAAAAGAATTTGTTTTTCAAACCGGTAGACGAGAATGTGTATCTTTTAAATGCAAATTAGTAAAGTGGAATCGAGCTAAAGTGGATAAAAGGTGGGAGGGATAAGGAAGCGTTGGCGAAAGATTCTTACATGGAAATGGAAGGATGTGGATTCGTGTTCTTTCGTGAAAAGAAATAAGGGGGCGACAAGAGAAGTTCAACAGGTGTAAATCCGCAAAATGATCGACCGTGGAAACGTTTCACGAGAATAGGAAGGACGCGAAGGGGTGGCTGGGGGGCTTGGTTCGTAAGAGACGGCGGAAGGTACGCGTTACACAACCATGCTGGTACGAAGAGACTTCCCGGTTGGAGAAGAAGAGCAGAAAAACCGAGAGAGAGGGAAAATAACATGAAAGAGAGAAACGAGAGAAGATAAGCAAAGAGGAGAACGTACGGGGGAATCCCCGAAGATAGTCCTAGGGTCGTCTCCGCTATTACGAATACGGCGTCATAACGGAATTGATAATGTAACGGGCGTCACGAGCATAACCTTCCTCTCTTCTTCTCCACGCTACATAACCTCCTTTCTGAATGGGAGTGTGACTCTCGCCACCACGTGCTTTTCGAACAAGTAGCGACAACAAGTAGATGCCGGATCGTGGACTTCTTATTATTTTTAATACAAAACTCAAAATTTACATCTTACGGTATGTCTTCGCATGCGACATTCTATGCTATTTTTTCCTTTCGCAATAATTTCGTCCCTCATCTTCCGCTTTTGGGACACCATATTTTTTACATTGTACCGCGAAAGTTATTCGAAAAATCATCGTTTACGCGTCGATTTGCATTTGAGAATTTGACTAGCAGTTAACAAAAGCGTGCGTTAGTTTACGATCATTTAAATGGTAAAGATTTAAGCAAGTAAGATAAGGCTCTCGTCGAATGTTTACAAATGTGAAGCGGCGAAGGCTGATAATGTGAATGGTGTAATTTCGTACACATTTCGCAGCATTCTTGCGTTATACGCACGTTACATGTATGGACAAATGCATGCAGTCATGTAAACGCATTAACTCGATCATTATCATACTCTATAATTATTCATCATTTGCAGAAGATCGATAGATTCACTCATTCAGAACCGAATGAGTTAATTTTGTAACTCTCAAATCACATAGGCACTATCTTTGACGGAAAAACAACGGGACTCGTTGCACTTGACACGAATTCATTGATTCAAGCACTTTAACGTATCACTATTCGAAACTCGTAGACTTTCTATGAACGTACCTTAATTCAGCAAAATTATCCGAATAAGCGATGCCGTTTGATTAAATCATCGAGGGTGACGATTACGCGCGACATGTTGTTTCCACAGCACACACGACACTTCACTCGTTTGATCGATGCTGCGTGCATCGTAATTCATATATTTATTCCAAAGTAAATTATCTAAATGTCGCACACCTGGTAAACACTTTGCGCCGAACCGTTGCATCTTTGCTTCATTCGCAAAAAGAGACAAACACTAATAGATAATCACAACGTTTCTTCGTGTTGGTAGATTATCACATTATAATTTATCGTGGTATAAATTTAATTAATAATTTTCAGAATCGTTATGCTTAATACGCACTGGTATGTATACTAAAATATTTCGAACTACGATAGTTCACGTGCACGACACGGTCGTCCAAGATTCGGCGGGTAATAGTAGGTGTCGTGTATCCATATAAAACTTTCGCCTCCTTTTCTCTTTCCTGTGCTCTCTCTTTCTTCCTTTGTTCCCCTCACCATCCGCCTCTGTCACTTTCTTTGTGTGTTGCGAAAAGTTCATCGCAGCAATACCCATTCTATGGCAAGTAGCAATAACGCGACGCGTCTGCCAAGACATTCTCCTATCCTGGTGCAAAGGAACTTGTATCGTTTATCACTTACCTGACTGCGATATTCCGTAGACGAACGATCCCTCGTTGAAAATGTAAAGATGTACACAGAAGGAGGACGGTAAAGACAAAACAGGATGAAATGAAAAACGAAGCGAGGAAAGAGAGAAAAATGGGGGAAATTGGACGAATGAATGGAAAATAAACGATGGAACGAATAGCTATGATAGGAAAGAAAGAAGAGAAAGAGAGAAAAGAAGAAACAAAGCGACCGACAAATGGAAAAAGAACGGAAAGAAGAAAGAACAGAAGAAGGAGAGGAGGAAGAGAAAGTGGATGATAAGCTAGAGAATGAGGAACAGGTAGCGAAGGAAGAAGAGAAAGAGGAAGCGATAGAAGAGAAAGACGAAGGAAGTGGAAAAGAAAAAGATATAGGAGAAAGGGTAATAGGATGAGGAGATGAAAGAGAAGGAAGAAGAAGAGGTGGAGGAGGAAGAGGCGGAGAAGGTGAAGAATGAGAAGAAGAAAAAGGGGAAAAATAAAAAGGAAAGGAAGAGGAGGTGGAGTTGCAGAAGGAGGAGGGGGAGGAGGAGGAGGAGCAGGGGGAGGAGGAGGAAGAAGAAGAAGAAGAAGAAGAAAAAGCGGCGCAGAAGTCACGACGAGAAAACGAGGTGATATCAGCGTTAGTAGAGTCGACGTCGTGAAAAAGCCAGACGAAACCGTGTACGAGGAGGTTACGACCACGTAGAACGAGAGGATAATTCCTGGCAGGGCCCGATCTCCTACGCGGCGAAGCCCAACGAAAGTGAAATGGCATTCGGCGCTCCGTGCTGAGGGCGCACGGCATTCGGAGGAGCGAGGAGATGAAGAGGACGCGGTGAAGAGCGGGAGGAGGCAGAGGCAGAGGCAGAGGCAGTGGCAGAGGCAGAGGCAACGGCAGCAGCAGAGCCAGAGCCAGAGCCAGAACCGAGGAGGAAGAGGAGGAGAAGGAGGAGGAAGAGGTGGCGGCGGTGGTGGTGGCGGCGGCGGCGGCGGCGGCGGCGGTGGCGGCGGAGGACGCCGCGAAATTCGCCGACGCGACGAACAAGGATGGATTCAGGCCGCGCTCGAGCGCGTACAACGAGGAACAGACTTGTGGGGGATGCGTGCTCGGCAGTGGACAGAGAGCGATTGAGCATACGCGTGGAGCGAGCGAGCGAGCCAGCGCACCTGACCAGTCCCCGAGAGAGCGGGGAAAGGGGTTGAAAACCGGCGGATGGCAGACTCGTTGGAGGAAAGCGGCGCACGGTGAGGGGAGCAGGCCGACACAAGTCCGTTCGGTGGAAGGGTGATAGAGAGCATCGAGTACGGGAGGTGGGAACGGGGGTCGGAGGAGAGGCAAGTCTGCGGTGTTTGAGAGAAGCGCGCGCTCGCCTCTGACGGTTAAGCGACGAACATCGACGAGCAGTTCCCGTGGGAGCGAGTAAGACTTTCTCCGGCCGAACAAAAACAGAAATACAGTCTGTGCCCGAATGAACGAGACGGAATATGGAAGACGAAGAGCTGAAATGCGTTTGGCCACGGCAGAACGAAGACCGATGCAAGGTTCGCGAGAGAATAAAAAAAGATGGAATCGTGGCTCTACCATCGGTACGACAAAGCTAGCGTTATATACTCGCGTGAACACGCTGGTCGTGACTATATGTACATATATGCGTGCATACATGACATAGACAAAGAGAAGGAGAGGGGAAGGGGATGAGCGCTGCAGTGATGTATACCTAAAGTTAGGATCCTGTTTTCCATGCGTTATAATTGAACTACGAACGAATTTATATTTTTAATCGGTTTTCAGATGCAAATAAGAGGATACGATAATGTTAGGTAGTATACATTATGATAGAATTTTGCGTATACGAAAGAAAGAAAAACCGTGTCGAGAAAGAAGATTTGCAGCTTGTTTTTTTTTTTTTTGTTCAAGTTTGTATATATATATGTGTGTACAGCTATGTTTTCAAGAAAGCTACAAGTTTATTAATTGGATAGCATGTTGAAAATACGAATGAACACTCGGCGAAGATCAAATCGTCTTCTCTTTCGATGAAATTTGTTAAATAGTCCCAGCGTGAAATAGCGAGGGTCCTTCGAGGTCGGCCCTGTATCGAGCAAACTCGACTTTATTCCATTCGATTCGACGTAACTCGATTCGCGATCGAGACGATGAGTTGCATCGTCGAGGAAAGAGAGCTTGATTTCGGGAGAGCGAACAGCGTAGGAAAGGACAGGAGGACCGAAACAAAGAAAGGAAGAAAGAGGACACGAGACATGAATTGCAGTGCTTGCGCGGACAAAGGGAATCTGCGGCGGCTCCAGGCGCGTCCCTACGCACACGCGAGCTTACTGTATACTGTACACGCATGCATGAATAACGTCCAAGTATGCGCACGCATGCACGCCACTGTAGAAAACCGCGTGTCTAAAGTCGACGCGACGGAAGAAGCGCGAATTCTCTTGTTTCTCCCCGTTCGACATTGCCGCTTGCCCTTCTACCCCTTCGCAGCATCTTCTTCTCCGTCACTCTTCTCCGCGTTTCTCTTCCTGCACTCCTTCTCATTTCTTCTCCTCTCTTCGCTTTTCTTCTAGTTTGCATCTATTAAGAGGAATAAAGAAAGCACGATCACGAACCCTGTGGTGCGAATCACGCGTACGTTGCTTACTTTGTCTTGCACCCTTCCGATCCCCTTTCCCGCTCCGGAACAGAAAAAGATTATTAGTTGTAATTACCAATAATTTCGACTATGCGCACAGGCTTACCGAAAACGCGACGACAGAGAGTAGGTAAGTCTAGTCGCAATCGAGACGCATATCACGCATAGATGTTCAAAATGTCCGTCACGATGCTGTTTTCATTGCTTCCGTTCAATAATCGCATTCTACTCTAGCAGTGCCGAAATAATGCGATCGTTCTTTTTACGATCTGTTCCGGATCTCGGTACCCGTTAAACATTGAAAGTCGTCGATCGATCTCCGATTAAAACGTATATAATCAAATTCTCTCTAAAAGCAATATTAACCATTTCTTGTTGCATCGATCTGTCATAGTAGCAATTATTTATTGCTAAGAATTGCAAACTTTCAAAAGCTTAATCCGGTACCGTAGCAACTTAAATTTAAGTCGCGTCAAGTTCAAGGCAACGGCAGGAACAATACCAATTCTCCGACATGCCTCTTCCGTTTTTGATCTCGTTGCGGAACCTGTAAGTACGGAGATTCTCGACAACTAGTCGAAAACGAGGTCAGTAGAGAATACTAGCCTTGTGCCTGCGATACTCGCCCCTTAAATATATGTAAGTAGTACGCGTGCGTTATCCATCTCGCTTTTCTACCGATCCTTTCTAATTCGATTCTGTCGTTAATTACATTCGAAAATGGAGAATCAGCGACGATAATTCAAACTTGCTCGATCATCGATACAGAATCCAAACCAATTGCCGATCTAATGTGTACTCGTAAGTACACGTGTACGTATATATAGGGTAAAAAGTAACTTTGTCTTGACTATCATAGACATTTTCTACACATCTGGGTCGGTGCAGATCTGTGAAAAAGATCTGACGTAAAATTGACCTTGACCTTTGAATTCGAGGTCAAACGTTTGTTTCGTGGTATCGTATTCTACTTATCATAAGAATCAAAAGGCTCGTAGAAACCATGGGTTCCTTCCCATGTAATACATACGGTGATAGAAAGACCATGCTGGATACTTCTTTAAATCATGCATTGATACTTTTTTTCATCCATTAATGTAATAATATCCATCTTGGATCAGTGGTTAGAATTATAATTTATCCGATCACGAATTTTCCTTCGGTTATAATATTTTCCACGAGTACTCTCCCCGCAGTGACGTTAGAATTTAGTAAAATTTTTGTATCCGAGAAAACAATTCTAACACGGTGGTGTCGGATTTTGGAGGCAAGAAATTTTAGCAAATAAAAGATAATAGTAATGATAAAAGAATATCGAGCAATGAAAAAGCAATGAAAGGCGAACACGAAACTCTCTAATACACATGTAGTAAGAACAACAAATAATCAGGTAGCAGGAAAAGGAGGTTAAGAGTAACACGGACACGGCGGAGACACAAGTGAAAATACAGTAGATAGACTCATGCAAGATATTTTCGCTACCGAACATTGCACAGGATACGAATTGTGCCACCACGGAGATCTAAGACGAGAAAAAGCACGAAGAACAGCAAACTACTCCCCCTAGTAATTGGGGATCGTTGTATTTTTTCAATCTTCTTGCAAAAAGTGCAAAGTTGCTTACTTTGTGACAAGCGACGACGCGATACGTGACCTTTTTTTCCGCCAATTTAAATTTGGCTTGTCGAAGCCCGGCGTGCCAGTTCGATTTAAACGTTTAGCCAACTATCTTGATCGTACATTACGAACAAATACAAAGAGACTCGATAATAATAGCCGAAGAGGAGACTCTCGGAACTGATTGTATCATTGACGAGTATCGGTACTATTAGCAAATTAATAATCGGTATCGGCAAATAACATTCTTAAATTCATCGAACGATGATTCAATTTTAACGTAAGTCTGAAATTACGAATAAAACATAAGATTGAAGTACGGTGAAGGGACACGCGCTATTTCTCAGATTATGATAACATTACAGCTATTTATAACAGGTCTTAATAGGAATGAAGAATGGGAAACAACAAATGACAACACATGACGCGGGAAATAGGAAAGGAGAAACGGGAAATGCAGAAAGAATACAGGATAAACGAACGAACGACCGATAGAGAGATCCGTAGTTAACGCGTGCAGAAAGATGCAATCACGCCATTTGAAAAATCCGGAAAATCTACAATATCGACAACCGGTTTGCAGATGGCTGCAGTAAAAACGAGAAGAGAAAACGAATCTTGATCGGTAAGTTAGGAATCCGTATGGCGAAACTATTCAAAGTTGGTGTCGATGGCAATGGGTTAACTTCCGACGGATGTGTAGAGTCGATGCTTGGCGCGTGGCTTAACTGTCGTCGTCGTCGATAAAAAGGTCTGCAAAGGTCGTGCTCGTATACCAGAGATAGGAAACAATGTAGGGGGAAAGAGAAAGTTTCGAACGTCTTGTCGTTTATAGACGTCTTGACGTCGAGTCAAGAGGTCTAAACAATGCGATGTTAGAAGGGCTTATGACACGGTTACACGGTATGGCGCGGTTATTCGCGCGACGCAAAGTATAGTCAACGTTTGTTCGTGCCGCTAAATCTGTTTTCCGATTTTTATTCGTCCCTTTACAAAGTGCGTATACGCGATTGAAACTGCCAAGTCGCAATTGCCTTTGTTCGCCTAACGTCATTTCGCGCACTGTTGCGTGATCGCAACATCGTTGTTTTAACGGATAAAATGAGAAAAAAGAAGGAGAGACACAAAACAGAAGAAAGAAAAAGAGAACGATAAAACATATCCGGGGATAAGATATATAGTTGACCAGAGTATAACAAAGTACAGTGATTCTTACCTGAAGTTCCGCTTGCGAAACGTCGATCTCCCCTCTATAGACGAATTCTATGATGAACTTGAGATCATTGAAGCACACATCTTGGGGCATAATGATTGTCGGATGTTTGCAGGGATTTGAAAGTAGAAGCTTTTGAAAGTAGGAACTGCACGCCGATAGTACCACCTGCGCAAACAGAAGGAGTTGTATCGAACGATCAATAAGGTAGGTAGAGGAAAATCGGTGCATCGACCTGAAGTCATGGTGAAACGAAACGACACGACGTGACGCGACGAGCGGCGCAACGTCGTGCGCTATAGGTACGTATATCGATTAAAATCGAGCGAGGATCGGAGAGGGAGAATCGGTAAGAGGATTATCGATCATACGAATCTAATTTGGGTTAGATCGACTGTCGGTCGCGACTCGCTTACCTTGTGTGCCTTTAAAGAAGCTTCGTTGCACGCTAAGGTAACGTCGACGAAAGCTTCCGTCTGAAGGAGTTGGTGGAAAACAGACGTCATGTTCGACTGATAGTTATTCCAGCGCAGGCAGTAGTGCTGCCCGGCCATGCCGCCGCTGCAACAAAAACGGTAAAGGAACGATCACTTGTTGGTTTTTGATCGTGAACCGATTGTTTCGTCTGTTTATCGTAAGTCGTAAGCGATGGGTCGAATTGTTGCATATGTCGTAACGATGCTCTTCTTCCTTCCTTTAAATCGATCCGTAAAAGGGGACAGTACCTGTAGTGCACGCCCCAATAACGATCCGTCTCCATGAAATATTCGTTCTCCTTTCAGGCACAGTATCGGCGGCGCGGAGATCGTTCGGTCGAGATCGTATTTGCGGTGGCTGAGAAAATAAAGAGATAGCGAGAAACCGGTAGACAAGAGAATAAGAAAGATAGATAGAGATCGGTAAGAGGATCGAAGAGTGGAACGAATGGAGCGCGAGCGGCCGAAGGGAACGGAGGCGGATGAGCGAAGGAAAATAAAGACCGATCGGAAAGAGAAGAAGCCAACTGTTGGTAGCGGCAGCGGACAGTGCACAACCAGTGCCTCTTTTCGCGGTGGAACGAAATGGAGAAACACTTTCGCGGTTTGACCAACGACGACAACGTGGACAACGGAAACGATGATCTAGAATGGAGAACCGAGACGACTCACGTATGGAGGTTCGAGGATCGAGAATGGAGCATCGACGAACGACGAGCGACGAACGACGTACGACGAACGACGTACGACGAACGACGTACGACGAACGATGAACGACACGAAGCTTCGTCGCGATAACGTCAGCAACGTTCGCTCGTTTGACGGAAAGAAGGAAGAAACGTGAACGGTAAGACCGAGAGAAGAGCCGGTAATACACGGTGAAGATATACGCGGTGAAAATAAACGATACGTATCGGTGCGAATACGCGACACTGTAAAAGCTACGAAGAAGGTCGGGCGTTGGTCTGTCTTGTAACATTCACCTGTTCCGTGGACCGTGCTTTATCTGTCTCTATCTATGTGACTCTTTATACGGACCATTCCGCGTTATCTATCCGTAGGAATACGGACTTTTATCAGTTGCTTAGACGTGCGCCGATAACGCGAGAACTTTAAGCTTTCCACTCGTTTCGCACCTCCTTTCATTCCCCCCTGATTCTTCGTTCACCGATTTCTCTTCGCGCGTTGATATGGCATAGAAACGACGCCGCTCGTCTCAGCCCAACACGATTCGTTTCATTCGCGATAACAGTAACTCGGATTGCGTTTTCGGCTCTTTCGCAAATAGAATCCATTCCTATCGATTAAAATTAAGCGGTAGCTAAAGACGTAGGCATATCGTCACGGATGTTCCACGATCCACAGCTTCCACCTCTTTTCACGGATGTCGTAGATAGAGTTCGTTGGCAAATAAACGTAGCTAGCGTACTTACTGATCGGTTTTTTTTTCCTCCGCTCGCTGGTCGTTAACAGCGTTTTCTGCGCGTGCTTATATTCTTGCTTCCGCGTTTCCCAACGAGTTAAGCGCCAACTCGTCCGTACACGATACGATACCCAGTCGCGTCGCGAATAGGCGTAACGATATCTAAAAATTCGGTTAACCGTAACGTTCGAAAATGAGTCGATAATCAGCGATAACGGACAAACACTAGTCGTAATCGGCAATCGTTCGATCGTTTTCTTCGGCCACGAACCATGGTAAACGTTCGCGCGATCCTCGCGTAGCCATTTCGCGATCGACATTTATTCTCGAAAGTACTATAAAATAATCATTTTCTCGTAATCCCATGATCCGACAAGCCTTTCGAGAAGCGTGATATTCTCCCAAGAGGGAGAAGGGAATAGGAAAGGAAGGAGAAGAAGGGGGAGGGAGGGAGGGAGGGAGGGAGGGAGGGAGGGAGGAAGGAAAGAAGGAAGGAAGGACAGAAGAAGAAAGGGGGAAAGAAAGAAGTAAGGAAGGAAGAAAGAAAGAAGGGACGGAAGGAGGAGAGAAGGAACGCGATTAAAGTGGCGGAGCGAATGAAGAGAAAACCGGATGTAATGCGAGTCGAAGAAACGGAGTGAGACCGAGTTTGCACAGTCTCGTTCGGAAAGCGTGCTGTGCCGTGCTACGATGTATCGTCGATATGTCCGAACGCTTGCCGATGGTTTGGAAAATAAAGGATGGATCGAAAATAGAGTGGGGAAGAGATCGAAATCGATCGCAACCGTTCGCGGCTGATCGAATCGATCAATACGCTTTCTCGCCGGTCGATCTTTCGTGCACACTTTCATCGGCGACGCTTTACTTACGCACCTTCTCGCTATCCCTATATCGACCGTATGTAATTACATTTTCATTCAACGGAACGTTATTTTGTTACTGTGCGATATAATTTTTGTCGTTCTTGGTAAACTGTCAGTTATCGGATGGCGATTCGCGGAGGTTTGGTAGCCAGGCTGAATACGAAATGGAAAATCGTAAGAAAAGAGTAGTTACTCGGCCGTTTCGCGTAAACGTTGACCGTGAAAGAAGCAACGAGGGTAAAGAGAAGCTAAACTACTCGAGCGGGACACGGTAAACGAGAGCGCGCGCGTCACTCGCGAGAAGGTGTAGCAAAGATACGGTGATGGAAAGAAGATAGGCACAGAGTTAGACAGAGCACAACAGCGTTTACTTACACGATCGACGTATTTGCGGCACAGTAGTAGCGGTCACAGTAACGAAAGCAGAAACAACACCGATCAACAAAAACAGCAACGCCAACTACGTTGTTATATACGGTGTGGCAGATGGAGACACGGACGCGAACAGAAATACACAGAGAGCGGGCGATCGAATCTCGTTTAGCGATTATTAAAATCGGCGATAAATATATGGTATCGGTGAACGTTCATCCCTCGTGTGTTCGCGCTTTCTTTCGCGGTCTCGAAGAAGGACACTGCGTTGGTCTCTCCCTTTCAGAGAATCCTCCCTTCCATCTTCCCTTCCACGATTCATCTCAATTTTTCTTCGAGCTTTTTGTGTCCAATTTCACCTCGCCTCCCTCGGATCCCATCCTCTTTCTTTTTCCCCGTCTGTCTCTCTGCCATTCGTGGAGTAGACGAGCGCGTGCTCCCCTCTTCTTCTACCCTCGTATCGTTCTCGTTCCATCTCCTTCTTTTCTTTTCTCTGGCCCTCCTCGTCCCTCGGTCGTTTCGTCGTTCCTTTCTCGACCCTCCTCGTCTCTCGTTCCCTCTTTCACCGCGCGTTGGCTCCATTTACTCGTTCCCTCGTTCCCTCCCCACGAGGCGAAGACGCTATTTTCTCGTGGCCCCTTTTCTTCCACGGTCTCCGCCACCCTTCTCTCTTTTTCTCCTCTCCTCTCCTCTCCTCTCCTATCCTCTCTGCACAACTCTCCTATCCTATCCTCTCTTCCGCTCTCTCTCTCTCCGCCGCGCGGGCACTCCGTTTTCTCGGTTCGCTCGATGCCAAGCTTCTACCCTCTCTCTTTCTCCTCTCTTCCTCTCCTTATACTACACGCGGCGTTTCCTTTTCCTCCTGGTCGGTGCGCGTTTTACGTTTTTCCAACGTTATCGACGTTCTTCCTCGGCTCTTCTCGGACTTTTTCCTTTCGTCGTACCATCGTACCATCGTACCGTCCGCGTCCGTACCGTCGTACCGTCGTACCGTCATTCTCGAGACGACCAACCAGCTCTTTCTCCGGGAAAACGTAAGCGGAAACGGCTTCTCCCCTCCTGCCTAGTCTTCCAGTCAGAACCGCGTTTCTAGGGGGAACACTCTGAAATCTTCCAGAACAGTTTCCTTCGCTTCTCGCTTCCATATTCTCGTCTTTCTTCCTCCGTCGAAAAGGAGCGGCCGATAAAACGCGTCGCTAATAAAATTTTCATCACCACCGGCGATTTCTGCGCACTACCATCCTTTCTTTTCCTTTGCACCCCACCTGCGTTTTCCCTAAGCATATCGTCATTTCCAACATTTTCCACGTTACCGCCATTCGTTACCGATGTCCGAACCTCTCGCCTACCGATCTCGGATTTCCAATCTTCTTTCGCGTCAGAACCCTGCTATAGCCTGAGAAACACGACAAACGTCTTGCTATCATTCCCAACTTTGGCAGCTTTGTACCTTCGTTAGGAACGTTTTAACGTTCTTTGATTTTCAAGCTGATCGTACGGACACTCGTTTCGAACGGGATTTCACGGTATGTCAACGTCGAGAGCCAGGCAAAACATCGCGTTTTTCGACCGAGTGCGGTGTTCGAGAATAGGCAAATAGCATTTGTCTTTATCAATAGTGAGAAATCGAACGAGAGCGAGTCGCGTTAGACGAAGTCTGGTTTTGATGAGTAGGAAAGCACGCGGCAGAAGAGAAACAACGCGTTTTCACGTTCGTTCCATTCGTATCTACGGAAGCATCAATTTTTCTTTTTCAAGATTCCAGTAGCACCCTAGAGATTTCTCTATTTTCCCTATAACGCGCGATTCGTGTTCGTTTTTGCGTTTGAAACGATGTCGACTCATCGTCAAACTGTCGAATTATTGTAATATTTTCAATCGGCGTATCTCGCAGGCAGAAAACTGAACCTTTTCTATCGATTCATTGATCGCTCGACATGTACGAACGTATTATAAAATGCCGAGTTTCGCTAGTATCGCGTGAATATTGCCATCGTTCTCGCCAACTCTCGTGCGAATAGAACGAACGAAAGCAAAAAGAGGCAAAGAGAGAATCAATGTACGAATGAAGTAAATAACGAGCAGTGGTCAACGAGTCGAAGCAGTCCTAATTTCCGTCCTGTCTGTACCGTAAGGCATAACAGTACCGCATTCCAAATGCCCTTCGTTTCTTCGTTTCTCTCCGTTCACCTTTCCGAGAGAACCGGGCTCTCTCGGCCTCTCACCTGTTCCCCTTCGCCCTACCACTTGAAAGAGCAGTCGTATATATAGTGCTGGCTACGTTGTCTCCGTTCTTCCTACCGCTTTTACATCCCCGCCATTACCCTCCGATGCCGTTTTCGAAGAAAAGGAAAAGAGAGAGGAGGAAGAACGAGCTGCGGAGACATGGAGGGAGTAGAGAGACCCGGAAACGCCAATTTCACTGGAACCGAATGAGAGCGGAAGAATTGACACGTGGAGATGCGCAAGAAAAGAGAAAAGAAAAATGCCCTGTATGCCCGAGCTGCTTTTCATCGTCCTTTAACGTTTCTAATCTCCGTGAAAAAGTATCTCCTCGACGAAACCTGATTCTACCGAGGGAAATTTCTATATTAGACGAATCGTGCATCCCTTCTAATCGTCAGGTTTTTTCGTTGGAAAACTGTTTTTCGATCGAGGCTTTGCGCGTTCTTACGTATCGCTGTATATCTTTCCATTTTGCTCTTACGGAACAAGGATGAACGAGGGTTAGAAACCACCCCCGGGATCCACGTGATCAGGGTTGCGTCCCTTCGAAGGGTGCAACGTAAGAGGGTGACGTGGACTTGTCCAAGGTCGCACGTGGCTTGCCCAGAGGGATCTCTTCTTCCTTACAACGAGGGTGCACAATTTTTTTCTTGTTCGCTCGATTCTTTCAACGTCGAATAATCATTCGCGCCACAAATGAAAAGGATTTTTCTTTCGTTACGATGCTTTTTGTCCTCTGATACACCAATACCGTTTCCATTCCAAAATCTCGAATTTGCATTTCCAACGTTCCTCGTATTTTACCCTCGACGTTGTTTGTCTGTCTCGCGATAATTATCAATAGATACTGGTTAGTCGACGAAGGAACCTGGTAAAGTTTCGAGGAAAGAGAAAGGAGTAACGAGGATGCGCAGGAGTAGTCGTCCGAACGGAAGCAACGAAGAAGAAGGGAGCTGGAGAAAGGGTGAAGAGAGGGTGGTGAACAGCGGATAAGAGAGTCTCTTTGTGTGCTCGTGTACAGCGGAGGGATGAAAGCGGAGGATGAAAAAGCCGGGGGACAGATGGCCCTTTCAGACAATGAGAAACTCCGGAGATAAGGGGAACGCGAGCGAGAATCTAAGGGGAGATAGAGAATGAGGAAGAGCAGCAGGGAAAAGGTTTGCAAGAGAAAGAAGGAGAAGAGGCAAAACTGCTTTTTTGAGACAGCAATAGAGAGAGGGACATAATGAACGATGAGGCAGGAGAGCGCGAGGACGGGAGAGCGAAAAAAGAATAAGGGAAAGAAGAGAAAAAGAGAAAGGAAGGCTGAAGGAGTAAGAGAAAGGATAGCATACAATTGACAATGAGTCAGACGCGGAATCGGCTGTACGAACGATCGTTTAAACGCGATTAATGATCAAGCGATACGATATTTTTCGGACACATGTATACTGGACATTTAAACTGTTTTCAAGTGGAACAGGAAGTTTATGACGTGACTCTGCATTTAGGACGCAGACAAATATAGATAGGGATGATTGTAAATTTACGCTTTTATATGTTTTCTAACGCTAAACCTTTAAAGTTACATCGACTATTTTCATTCACATAGAGATATCAGCCCTTTTGCATTATTTTATTCATATATATATATATATGTAACGTTTAAATAACAGTTATTATTGCGACGTTGACAATAAGTCTCTTTAAAAACAATTTAACGCTTGCGTACTTATGTAAAAGTTTAATCGGTATGTATAGACTTTTATGTAAATAACTCGTAAACAAAAACGCGAAATAATCGATAAACAAAGTTCTCTTTCTCCCTCTCGCCTTTTGCTTTTCTACCATCTTGTTCTTTTCTTTTTGCTTAGTTTTAAAGAAACAGGATATATATACATATGTACATAAGGACAGCAGGATGAAGAACGAAGGATATGGAATAGAGGGAGAAAAGCAAGAGGGTTGCCAGTGGAAAAGATCAGTTTTGAGGAGAAGGATAAGAGGGAACGAAGGACGAGACACCGGCAGCGCTGGCGCGCTATGGTGGTGGTAGTGGCAGTGACGGTGATTGTGGCAGTAGCGACAACAACAACAACAACGACGACGGTGACGACGACGGTGACGACGACGACGACGACGACGACGACGACGACGACGACGACGACGACGAACGAGCAAGATTGTATAGGAGGAAAAAGAGGCAAAGTGGAGGTGGAAGTGGAGGTAGAGCTGGAAGTGGTGGTGACGAAGAAGGTTATCGAGGAAGGGGAATACGGCAAGGAGGCGGAGAGGAAAAGGAAAAGATGGGTAGAGGCAGATCGAAACGTAGGAAAGAAAGAAAAGAGAGGTTAGGGTGGTAGACAGGATGCTTTGTGAGAAGCCAGAGGGTGAAGAGAGAAACTGGACAAAGCCGGGCGAAGCAAGAGAAATTTCTTGTCTTGTCATCTCTTTCTACCTTCGTTCGTCTCTACTCCATCTTCTCGCACTCGTCTCTTTCTCGATGTGACAAAGGTGCTTGCCACGGATCAAAAAGAGAAGGGGTACAAAACGGAGGAGAAAGACAAAAACGAGAAAGACGAAGAAGAAGAGGAGAAGGAGGAAGAGAAGGAGAAACAAGAGGAAGAGGAGAAGGAGAAGCAGAATGGAAAACAGAAGTAGCCATCGAACGGAAAGAATGGCCAAGTTGTTAGTTTCGCGTGAATTTGGCTATATGTAGGTATCGTAGAAGATAAAGGAGCCGAAGAGGAGTAAAGCAGCGGCACGAAAGGAAAAGAGAGACGGAAGGAAAAAGAGAGGAAAAAGGGGAGAGAGCTCTTCGAGAGAACGGCGAGCCCAAAACGAGGACAAAGAGAAAATGACAAAGGCGAGAGGGGCGTTCGATTCGATTGGAAAGGCAGGCAGAGGGGCCTCTTTCCTTTTACCAGCGTTTTCTCCGTATTATGCTCCGTACTTTCCGTTGTTCCTATGCGCGCGCGTACAGCGGTGCACACAAACGCGTACCAATACGAGTGTACGTTCGCCTGTACGTACATATACATGAATATACAGTATACTCTATCCGGAGGAACATACATTCACCTGAGTTCTCTTTTTTTCCTGTTTCTTTGCGTCCATCACCTTTCATTATTTCTGTCTCTATCTTTTATATCAACATATTACATCTATCTCTCTGCCTGTGTTCTTAACACTTGTACAGAATTTTTTCCGTTCGTCTCTCTGCTTCCTCTCTCTCTTTTACTATCTCAATTATTATACGAGATTTCACGTTATGTGGCTCTATGCTTTTGCGGTGAGAGGGCAGCTTTATACTTTATACGTGGGTGAACGGGAAAATGTCTTTTGAAACCTTTCTAGGTCGCTCTCGATCGCCCCACTGTCAGTCATATACACGCGATTCCGCTTGGGGCTCTTGAGAAAATAGTTGATCTCATCGTAGTTTTCTTTTAGAGATAGTACGACTTGAAATTATAACTCTTATACTTCCCTTTCCTCTTGATCTTTAGCCCTTTATCGATAAACCTTGTTGTTGCTGCAAGTATACGTCGCGCATTAAAAAACTAAACGAATCTTACTGTGTATTTACTGTTTGTTGAACGTAAGCTTAAATTTTACAAGTTTATAAATGCACTTACTAACATTATCCCTTATAGTTATAGTCGCGGTCGCCGTCTGGAACTCGAGTCTTGGATCGTTATAAGAAAAAATGGAAAGGGGAGGGGGAGAGAGAGGGAGATTAGCAGGAGGATGGGAGAGATTGAAAGGCGACGAGAAGAAGAAATAGATGAGAAGAGAAGAGAAAATATACGCGGTTCTCCCGGTAGATACGAACGCGGCAAGGCCAAGAGAAGGAACAGTAAAATTGTGGAGAATGTGTACGCGCCATCAGGGTGGCCTAGATTCAGTCAAGACCTGCTTTCTAGGCAGCATTTCTCTTTATCATCGGTACCGCTGGTACAATGTATGGGTAAACCGTTGCTTGCCGCACGATCACGGAGAAAATCTCAGATGCATACAGTGCACCTTACTAATGATTATACATACTTATTAACAATTCTCCCAATTGTTTTATCAATGATTTACTAAATAATTCCTGCTCGTATAAATGCGTGAAATTACGTTTCCTTTCACCCAGTACCTTTATCGTAGCCTATTTTGATCTATTGCAAACAGTCAACGAAAAACATATCGTTGTTATATATAATACAATTATCATAGAAATTTGACCTTGATCGTTTCAAGCTCACAGTGCAATATATTACGAATAATAAATACTGCTGTATATTCTCCATCCAGGACTATCCTATTATAGCAAATATACGTCTAATATCTTTTGTAAGTGAAAAATAAAATTAATGAGAGACGAAAAATGAAACAGGAACAGAGAGAAATAGAGAAAGAAAGTTCGTGCAAAAGATTTGCGAAAAGTAATTATTGTTGCACGATTTATGTTTTACGAGCAATTTTACACCAAGACATGATACTAGTTGTGTTTTCCTTCGTATATGGCTACAGAGTACGCGCAAACATTAAATAAGTGTTTCCTGCGCATACGTAATCGTTGATTATTGGACAGTTATCGTGCACGTGACCTACCGTAATCGGCGACAGCGATTCGAACGTGCACGCGGCAACTGTTCCAAATCCTCATGGAGAGAAGACACGAGGCGCGCGTGGAGGGACATGTAATTCGTCTTTCCGAATGCGACAGGTCGTTAAACGTCGTGGATCATTGCCACGCACACCTATACAAGTACGCACACCGAATTGACCAGCTGTTCGGAGCTATAGATGAAGCGGATGAAAGTCAAAACAATACGCGCGAGCCATATATCCGTAAACGCGATGCAAAATGTCGCTTGTGGAAGATCGACAGAATTTTCACACCCAATTCTCTGTACAGCTATCGTTTGCAGATTCTTATTCGCAGAGCCAATATATCTTTCAATACATTTCAGTAACACATGTATACACGCGATATGTTGGAATAACAAGTAGCGACATGAAACTAGTAGAATGTTAATGCGTATATTTATGCGTTTGTTCTCGAACATAAGGAATAATTAAGATGCGATCGTGAGATGTAATGAATAAGAGTGAACTGGTTAAAAAAGGTCGTAGTATAGAAATTTATAATTGCTCTTACCTTACCATGACCTGGCCCGCGAATAATATCACCACTGGAACTAAAGTTTGGCTGATGTTTGGCAACTCCGTGCCAAGGTTCGCAGAAGACACTCACTTTTGCTATAGTTATGACACTTGGTATAGAGAACTTCGCGCAGAAAGATGTCTTACGAAGAATTTTCAGAAAACGCGTGTTCACGCGATGACACACGGACTATTGTCAGTCGTCGCGTAAAGCACGTACTGCGCTGACGACTGCCAGTTGTCACTCTCCGTTTGCCCGTGAAAACGTCGCGACACGAAGTGGCGTAGCGAATCACGGAGAAAGATGGAAAAAGAGAAAGACATAAATGCACACTAGGGGGCACCGTGATGGCGGCGGACGACCCGTGTTCCGTTGCGGACGGTGGCGCAAAGCGATTAAGCGATTTTGTTGTGGACCCCGATTCTTCCCTTCGTCGGCTCACTCTTCCCGGCTTTCCACTTCTCCCGCGTCGCCTTTCGCCTCTCCCGCCGGCTGCGCTACGCCGCCGTAAACGCGCCCCTGAACGGAAATCTGCCTTTCTCCCCACTACCTTCACGCAAACCCCTTCCACCACCACGAATTGCTATAATGTTCAACCGGCAAAAATCAGGATTGTATCAACTTTCCTCTTTACAACTTGTCAATTTCTTTATCCCACATCATTATTTTTTGAAAATCGTTTATCTGATAGAAAATGATGATCATTGTGTCAAATCCCAACGCGTGTCGTATATTGTACCGGTGAAAACGGTTGTTACAACAGAACTTCGCTGTTCCTATACGTTTACATGTCATATGTATGCAAAATTTCGGCATAGAGCATATATTTACAAATGTATTCTTCTACAAAAGAAATAATTAACAATTATTTGATCGATAAGCTTCCTCGCTTATATTTATCAATCTTCTTTCGTACGAAAGTGATCACTAGGTTCTAAGAGTCTTTCGACGGTCCTGTGTTAACCGGCCGTTCTCTTTACCCCACTATTCGTACCTTGATGCGCACAACACTGAGTTGAATTCTCTGCGCCGCGTCTCCCCACAAGAAGCACACTGTTTCCGAGCATCCCGGCTATCCCCTCGCAGAGCGGGTCGATCGTTACGCGTAGAAGTACGGCCATTGTGTAAAAAGAAGCCACGGCAGTCGGATAGTGTACGCTGAGGACAAGACGTGTAGTTTTTTCCAAGTTTTCCTCTTGTGATATTTAGATTGTGCCAATATAGGTGAGTAATTTGTATACATATCCGTTGATTTATGTTTCAATAGTATATCCAATTTCGGGAAAGTTTATCGTCCTGAAAAATTGATGAAAAATCAGGTCGCGCTGTTAAACCGATGGGTAGTACTTAAGTATCTTCGTCATACATGCGTGATCTCGGAAGAGTGAGTGTGTGTGGTGTTTGGAATATCATGATGGGAATATTTCGTTCGCGATTTAGATGAACTATCAGCGAATTCGAATGCAATTGCTATCATTTTCCACGTATTTTTGGACGCTTTTCGCCATTTTGCCTCGGTCAAGTGTATTAAGTCGGCCATTACGTTAGGCGTGCTAGGTTGTGGTCCAGGGCCGGATGACGTACATACAAAATACTTTATGATTTTTATCATTGATTCATGAATTTTAATTACGCATTATTGTTATCGTTCTAATAATGAATAAGTTATTATACTTGAATATATTAAACAAATTTTCTAATTCAAACATCTCGTTCGCATCTCGTTTTCTATCGATCAGTCATTCGCAACTGACATATATATTTCTTACTGCTTTATATCAAATGATACAACTGCAAATGTCATACATAAATTATGCATTGCAGATTTAAACAATGTGTGCAATTTCTGTGGCGTTTGTTTTAATTAATTTAATTAAACAATTTTGTTGTATTATTGTGTCAAACATTTTTCAATAGACTTTTTAAATGAAAAAGAACATTTCTGTCAGAACAGAATTCTAATCTGTAATATTTTTACCTGGTAGCTTGAATATTATGTCAAACGTCTAATGTTTGTGTAAACTGCTAAGTGAAAATAAGAAAAAGTAAGCATTTTGTCGGTTAGCGTCCTCTGGCTGTAGTTTCCAATCACGGCAAAGAACGTGATAGGTTGTAAGAGTAGAGCGCATGCTCGTTAGTTTCGTTCGCGTTTTTTCTTCTCTTGTTCCCTCTTCCGGAGAAGCCTGCGCTCTCTGACGGCCGGCATAGAGGCAACCGAGTAGGCAGTCGGCTACGCCATTGTTGTAAAGGGCAGCGCTTGAGGCGCACGCCGAGTTCGGTCGCTTACGCAGTTTATTTTCACTTATCACCCATCCCGTTGCTGTGATATTAGATTGTTTTATATTCCATATTAGGTGAGTGTTATAACAAGTAGTCAATCATTTATTTTCGATTTTGGTGAAAGTCTTTAGAGAATTTCGGAAAATCTTGTGGGGTGACATGGCGCGGGCGGATCCTCTCCGTACTTTTAAGAAAACATCGTTTTTTCTTAGTTACCGGTCAAAACAAATTTCCCAGTGGAGCAAGTGTTTGCGATTTTGATGTTTTCGTCCAGACGATGCTTTAACGGGAAATTCGAATAGCAGAGATCGATCTGCAATCTTGTTTCTCCTTGTGAGCTTTTCCTCTATCGCCATTTTGTCCGGGCGCGACCTCGCGGGCGGCCATATTGTGAACCACGTTTCCTCTCCTCTCCTCTTGTAGTTTCTGGCGGCGGTATGAGGAAAGTGTATCGTTCATTTTTGCCGGTTGGTAGTCGATTCGCAATTGAAAAAATTATCTGTCGCCAATTTGTTTTTGTTTCGCACATGTTGCTCGGCGTCATCTGACGTAACATTCAATACGAGATAACAATATAAATAGATTACGCAATCGGACGTAATCCGTGGTGAATGCACTTCCCTTTATTTCGTATTAATCTTTACGCGCAAGTATCTGTATACTTATGTTATGCATTATGCTATCCCCTCCATTGAGAGACTTACGCGTTGCGCATGTGAAGAGAGTAATCGATTTTCCATTTTATTGCGCGTTAGTGATGTAAACCTCGGTAATGTATATAAATTGTGTTACCCTTTTTAGCTGAGAGATAAACTTTATCGTGATTTTTCAACGGTCCTATCAAACTTTATGTGTGCTTTACTGTTTCAAATGATGTTTATATATTTATATATAGAATAAAGATAGAAAAATTGCAAACCACCACCATTCGCAAAATATTTTGATACCAGTACAGGGCATTCATGTATTTATATTGGGGATAATGTAGCATTTTTTTTTAACTTCTTTCCAAGTCTTATTCTAACAGTATCTTTTGATACACAGTTTGTTATGTCGATCATTATATCATCAGTTATTTTCATTACAACTAGCTTAATGTGCAGTTTTCTCGAAATTCGATATTATCGTTAGGGTACTGGATATCCAGCAGACGTCCCTGAATTCCAGGGGCCTCGAACTAGTGCGCAAGTTAAATGCGCAGGTCGGGCGCAGCTGCGCATGCGTAGTGCTTGCGCGTCCTTCTGCATCATCCCCACCAAATCATCCATTACCGTTATGAGAACACGCACAAAGGAAAAGGCCAGAAGACCAATTCGACCGACGCGCTTGCACCGTACGGCCATTTTGGAAGCTTTGCTGCTTCCTCGCGGAGCTTTTATCGCGGTTGCACATATCAATCTGAATAATAGATATCATTGGTCTTGCCTTTTATTTCCAAATCATCGGCCTCGATGTTCGTGTTAATTCAACACAACATAATTAGATAACATTAAAAGCACGGCCGATCATCTTGAACGACAAACGGATTTATTTGGCTCATCATTATCCCGAATATTTCCTTCCTTGTTCAGTAACGAGGGAACGAAGCCACAAAGAATGGAAGACGACCAGCAGTTCTGCCTTAGATGGAATAATCATCAGAGTACATTGATCCAGAACTTCGACACGCTTCTCGAAAGCGGGACGCTTGTCGACTGCACGTTGGCAGCAGAGGGAAAATACCTGAAAGCCCATAAGGTAGTTCTATCTGCGTGCAGTCCTTATTTTGAGGTGAGTGGATCTTGCGAATATTTTGCTTTCAATATCGCCTTTATCTCATTATTATTGCCACCATGCGATTAATTTTATTATTATTTAACTTATTATTGTTTGTATTTTGTTAATTTACATTGTATTACATCCATATATATATATGGATGTAACCAATACTTGTACTTGGTTGATTTCATGGTTTTGAATTTTTTCCTGTTAAGCGATTGAACACTTTATGTATTGATTCTCATATACGAAATATAACTGTTATTTAGTTTTCTGATAAATAGAAGAGAAATTCAGATCAAGCGTATCAAAGACATTGGTTATTTAAAATTTAGGCCTTTATTGGTATTGACGTGTCGTTTTCATTTATTCATCGTACTTCGAATTGTAAAAAATTTTGGAATTCAAGCTAAAAGGGGGGAACCTCAAATTGAAACAAGATGGCTGCTCTTGTTGAATGTGGCCTGGGCAGAAGCCAGAGAGGCAGGGAGACTGAAAGCCCAAACCCCCTCCTGGTTCCTCCTGGTAATCAATACAGAGAAAGCAAGATGGCTGATTTCCAGGGCACTTGCCCTGGGATTTTACCCTGATGTGGGAGGAGGGGTGTATAAAGAAGCAATACATCTTTGAATTAGGAAATTGAATTCTGTTATTTAGTATTATTTGACTTTCTACATTAATTTCAATTGTTAATTTGATAATGTGACATCTACTTGTTTATTATTATTATCTACTAATATTTAAGTCTAAAGTATTTGATAAAATTTCTGCAATTCGGAAGTTTAATGGAAGTGTTTCCATTATAGGGGCTCCTCAGTGAACATTATGACAAGCATCCTGTCTTTATACTCAAAGATGTTAAGTTTAAAGAATTAAAAGCAATGATGGACTACATGTACAGGGGAGAAGTAAATATCTCCCAAGACCAATTGGCAGCACTTCTTAAAGCTGCTGAGTCTTTGCAAATTAAAGGTCTATCGGAAAGTAAAACAAGTGGTAGCAGTAAGACGGATTCCAGGCAACAAAAGGTCGTTCCACAAACATCACAGCCCGACATTCCAATTTCGTCTTCCGGTCTTACGATAGAAAAGAACAAAGTTCCTAGGCAGGGTGTGTCGCAAGGTCCCCTAGGGGATTTACCTGAAGACTCTGCCAGCCCTCAAATACCGAAGGGTTTGTCCTCTAGGTAAGAACGTCGGAATTTTTCCATTCGTCGTCTGCTGGGAATACAAAATTATTCTCGTTATTTTTACAGGGAAGGTTCCCAAAGTCCCACATCAAGGAAAAGAAAAAGATTTAGACGAAAAAGTATAGGTGATGACAATTCAGTAGAAAATCATGAAGCTTCGAATTCAAGTGACATGCCTCAACAAATGGGTGTACCTGCGCTTGGAATTGCACCCGTAGCAGATGAAAAATCACACGCAGACCCAACAGACTCCATTGGCAGGTCAGCTTTAATGACACAGCTGACGAAACCTGCCGATGAAATGTTACAGGTGAGCCTTATGAAATTCGACATTGAATTTTTACCGTATAAGATGGTTATTAATTGTTACCAACGTATAATGGAAACTGCTGTCTACTGATACTGTTTCTTTCGCGCGTTGGTAGAGCAAATGATATCGTACTTAATCCTGCTATTTGATGTCATAACTACTTGATCTTATAGAGTGGAAACGATGCGATACATGATTGTAATAATTTACATAATGTTTTATATATTTTGACAACATTTAAATAGATAGATGATACAAAGAGAAAGACTGTTTTTTATAAAATGACTTTTTTCCTCAGTTGCCGCTAGAAAAACCTGAACCAAGTGATAATCTCATTGAACCAAAGTCTGAATATCTTGAAGATGCAGAAGAAAGCGTCGAAGATCTGACGCTGGATGACGACATGAATGATTTGAACGAGATGGAACAAGATAACAATAGAGCCGGCCCATCCCACGACCCCTCCCAGCATCCTGGTAAGTTGAACAATCGTTTTATTTTTATACTTTATTTATTCTTCTTTCGTTATAACGTAGTAGCGAAATACAGGGTATTTTGACGAATTTACGCGATATGTTGTGAGTTGATTTCAAATTTTGTGCGCATATGTTTCCAATTCTCGTTCAGATATATACTTAAATAATTTCACGCACGGCGAGTTCGCCATACGAAATTAAGCGAGAAATGATACAATGTTGTGCAGATGTTATGCATGTATGTAGTCCGGCAGCAAAACTTCGATTCAAAGTTTCTTTGAATCGAAGCATAGCTCTCTATCTGAGTGAAATGAGCTTGATAAAAGGATAGGATTTATATCTATATCTATATATATAAACGTATCATGCTAAAGTAGGTTTATTGAATTTAAAATGTAACATTAGAGGAAGGGACTCGTTCATTAATGACTTGAAGCTTAGTTACGCGAACGTTTCGTTTTTTGTTTGTTAAATGTTAAACGGGTCGTGTAATGATCGCCGACACTAGCTTGGGTTTCCTCGTTGCAGGTGGGGGGGCGGGAGCGCGGTCTCGGTCGAGAGGGAATTTGATGGGTGGTGATGGCGGTGCCCTCTGGGCGTCCCATTTCCTCGAATGTAAAAAAGGGCCGAATACGAGGCGGCCACGCCCAGATGTTGACGTAGGCGCGTTGCTTAAATCGCTGGAAAAAAAACAGGGCAGAAAGTATAGTTTAGACTCGGTTAAAATGTCCCTGGATGCAATATTACTACAGGGAGTTAGCACCACTCAGGCATCAGAGATGTACGGCATTAATCGATCAACCCTGCAATTCTATTTGAAAAAGTTGAACGTCGTCAGGAGGAGATGGAGACAACAACCTAGTAACCTGATCCAGCCTAGAAAGCCTTAGTGTGGTGTATGCTTTTACCTGTGTAGTTTATGTAATGTCCGATAGTATCGAAATTTGTCAGTGAATAATAATATGCCATTGATCGACAGTGAACAGTTCGATTCTATTCTGCTCTGTTTTCTTGTATTTTCATTTTCGCATTTGATTATAAAGAAAAAATATATATTTATTTTAGATTATATATACATATATACATATAATCTAAAATAAATATATACATATATATACATATATATATAATAAACAAATATATATATATACTATATATATATATAATAAACAAATATATATATATATACTATATATATTATATAATATATAATATATATATATAATTATATATTATATAATTATATATTATATATATATAATATAATGTATATAATATATATATACGTTATATATATTATATATATATACGTTATATATATTATATATATATATATACACATACACATCACATACATTATATTAAAAATTGGATAAGTGCCCGAAACGAACTACAATGTAAGTGCTCGCTGGCCATCATCCCCACCATTTGGGTGAGGGTTCCCATCGACATACTGTGAAGCTCGAGTGGAATGGCATAACCTCTGACCTGACTTTAAATGTCAATGAGACAATTACCAATTCAATGATAACACATTTTTATTTTTTACTTCTTTTCAATTAAATCTATTTTCGTATTTTTGAGATTATTCTGGTTAAAACAAGGTCAAATGCGGTATACTTTAATTTACATTTACCTATTTAATGTATTTGTTATTCTTTTAATCAGGGGAACTTCAGAATTTCATTGGTGAAAGTTTCATTGAACAAAACTGAAAAATAAAATTCCACCGTTGCATTAGTATCGTCTCATCGATGTCTTTTCATTCGCATTGTTCTTTTCTTCCTTTGGCAAAATCTCAGAATCGTATCTATCATTCTGATTAATAACTTGACTAAGTAAGTGTGCGGTTTGTTTTCTGATTTTTGTGCACTTATTCAATTTTTATGGCGTATCTTTCCTTTTTCTACAAAGACTGTTCATTTTCATTTTAATACACCACCATGAGTAATTTTTTATTTTCTTATGTTTTTCATTGATGGTACTTATGCGTGTTTTGTTGCAATTTCTTTAAATTATCCGAGGAGAGCAAGAGAAAGACAGAGACAGATAGACAGACAAATAGATGGAGAGTTATTGTTAGAAAACGTCCTTACACATATCGCAGGTTCTACAAAGTAACACAAGCATACGCGATAGCTGTATATGATTTATGTCGTGTGAGCAAAAATGTTTAATATTTTCAAATTGCTGTCTCTTTGTTATTTAATTAATTTTGTGAGATACTTACATAAGAAAATACGAGGTTTAAATTCCATTTATTATTTGACTCGGGGTTTTCGTTTACTGCCATCTTAAAAATATCGTTATGTATTGAAAGAATAACATGTTTATTTCTTTCATTATTGTTGTATATTATGCGTATTAGTTGATAAATGTATATTGAAATCTCGTTAATTGTTCATTACATTTTGTAGTCGTGTTATCTTTGTTATAGAGTAGTCGTGTTATCTTTGTTATAGAGTAGTCATTAAAGTTTATATTAATCATCATTACTGTGAGAACTGAAGTACGATAAGGAATGTACAAAATGTCCAGACTGAAATAACTTGAAAACGATCAGTATTACTTTATCCTAAGTGTTATCGTAGTCGTTTAATTATGAAAGAAGTATTTGAGATATATCAAGAATTTGTCGTACATTTTCGTATGTATGTATGCACTTGTGTGTGTGTGTGCGCGCGCGCGCACAACGGCTGCAATGAGTTTAATAAAAAAGTAATTTGCGGAACATTATTGTTGCAACAATAAAGGGAAACTGGGATGTTGTGCTAAGGTGTAGGGGTGTGTTTTGCATACTTACACTATATGCGACACTGCCAAGTATACTTATTCTATAAGAGGATTTGTATGAGATTTCTGATATCACTGATAACCCTGTATTTCACTACTTCGGATAATTCCAGAAGTATTTTCAGTGTTCTTGTTTGAATATAAGAAGAAGTTAAGAATAATAAAGTTATCCTTTGTTCCTAGTATTTTGTGGATTTTTTGATGTGATAACGCACAATCCATAGCGATTATATGGTTATCCTGTTTTTCTCCATACTTGATTTCATCTCTTGTTTCATCTCTTGTTTCATATGTAGAAAGTATTTGGTGTGTATTATTCACATTGGGAGAAAAGATTTTATGAATACGGTTGTTTTGTTTCTTTAGCAGGTATAGGTGCATGGCACGTTACCGGTGACCGAAGTAACGCGGGAGGAGTTGTGGGCTCGGTGGCAGGAGCTCCCGGAACGACAGATGAAGTCTTTCTAGCGGCTCAAGAGGCCGCGCAGGCCCATCGCGACTCTCAAGGTAGGCTCACCCATATCATTTTTTTTAGATCCTGCCCGCTGTAACAATAGGCACTCGCGTTTGACGCAATTTTTTCTTACGCGTTAACATTAATGGTAAACGAAAACTGTGGAATCTGTCAAATATAATCAAGATCATGTAGGAACAAATGAGGAAATGGATATTTTGTTAATGTATTTATAAGTTATTCGTAATTTGCTTGTACATTTTCGTTCATTATTGGTTAAGCCATGAAACAAAAATGACTTCAGATAAAAACATTCTTTTGGATTTGGATAGATTTTTCTATAGAATAAACAAAAATGATACGTGTTATGATAGGCGATCAATTGCAAAAAGTGCCTATTGCGCAGGTATGACAGGACTATATTTTTTTTCACTGTCGAATAACGTGGTTCAACCTAGCAGCCGGGGTCCGTTCAAGAGTAGCACGGTCTCTGAAAGAGCTTTTTCATTTCCTATACAGGGCATGTAGCTCCTCGTTAATTTCAAAGTTCCTTGTATCTTTTTCTACCTTTTTTCTTTTTATCGCGATACCACGTTACGAGGTTAACACAGGATTCGCCACCATCGTTTTACTTCTATTGCATCTTCTGTCGTTTTTCAAACTATCTTATGGTTTTTGGTCGGTGGTGCAAGATATACTGGCACACATCCATGTTTATAACAGTTTCCGTTACTTCTTTTTCCTGTTCCTCTCATTTTATTCTGCGGCTAGTCTTTATCGTTGGCCTCGCAACGCGATATTGCACGACCTCTCTCTCCTCTGCGAGGAAAACTTGGAAAGTACGGAGGAACTCACCTCCGCGACCACCGACCAAAGGAAATACGAAACTCCTCGCTTCTTTCATACCGCGCGCGTAACGAATAGTAGCTGCTATGTATATACATACAGGTATGTATGTATGTATGCATATATACCCTCTCTAATATGATCGGTACTGTGCCTTACTTTCTCGTTAGTAAGTTATCGGGGTTACGTATATTTTATACGAGAAAATAATACTATTGAAAGAATAGGTTAGGAGAAGGGTACGTGTGTGTGCGCGCGTGTGCGTGAGATAACAATAGGTAAAAGATCCGTGTAATAAAAGCGTTTGCGTGTCCTAGTTCAGAAAATAATAAAATTGATATTTATATTCAGAAGTTAGGTGTGTTCTCGTTTTTGAGTATCTATATATTTAAAATTGTATACAATTACGTATAATAACGATGTAAGTGATTACCCGTGAGTTACGCGCGGAATTCGATACGGATAGGTTCTCTCCAAAGTATCTCTTCAGAGTTTTGAATTTGATATACGTTTTCATACCGATTAAGTATGAGAATATAAATGTATCCTTTGCACTTTGCATAAAAGTATTATTTCTACATTTGATCGTATTTATTTTAAAATTTTCATTATATAACTATGTGATCTTAACGATTTCATTGTTCTGATCAGCTCTTCTCATATCTTTGGTTCAGACAAATGTGAATATTTGTATAACGCAATGAAGTTAGACGTCAACCAACCCTCGATCTTAGGTACTAGGAAACGTGTTGTTAGTGCGGATGCATCACAGACTTTCCATGAATTTGAAGCAGCATCGTCTTCAAAACATTCGAAGTTCAGGGATCAAAAGATTTCACCAGAGATCATGCGGACTCTATAAAGCACACGGAAAGCGCAAAAGTGCATGTTTTATGTGTGAGTATTTGTACGCTTTGCCGAATCGGGTGTTTTATTAAATGCTATCATATGAAGGGACAATACTAAATTTTTGTTGTACGGTTTTCTATTTATTTTTTATTTAAAGCTTCATTGTTAAAACTCGTTCTTGTGGATGGTGTTCTATGATCAAAAATTAACTTGTAATTCCATTCAGTTGGAACGAAATGCGTATAGTATGGCATAATTCTATTATATCTCAGTTGATGCAAGATGACAAAATTATAAATTTTGAGTGCAATAACCAAGTGCGGTTCGAGTGCGGTAGGGCGATAATAATGCTTGAACTTCAAAGCATTGGCTTGATTTTAATCATTATTACGTATAACATAAAGATTTTTTTCTCTTTTACAATATATTCAGAAAAACTATGTTCCGTATACATACATAACTTGGTGAGGTTCTTCTAGTAAAAATCAGTTTAGACACAATCTCGTATAAATTGCTCATAATTAATATCCTAAGTGAAAGGATTGATTTGAATATCATTTCGTTGTAACTTGGAGGTGTTTAGTACTCTACTTATTCGCGAATAAGTATCGTATGTGCAGTTTCATATATTCATCATTATGGTTGGAATTACATATTACTCTGATAAATACGAACCTTTCACGACTGTTCAAGCTTGTATTGCGGTCAGAGTATACGTGAGAGCTTTTGTGGGCTAGGCCTTTGGTACAGCGAGTAGAAAGAGTACTCTTACATCTCTTCTGAACGACGCAGAATACTATAGCGTGTATTTGGTGCACTTTTTTTTGTTTTAAGAATTAGTATACATAATAAGATATACGTCAAAAGTGTATACCATATTTTCGTAAACAAAATTTGAATATTGTATATAAATTATTTAACAAGGCTTAGAATAAATGTTTGTATTTTTTGAAAATATCAATTGCAAGTTCGTATTGTTTCTGTATAACACGGCATACATATCGTAATAATAGAACAGGCAATAGAATTGATTCTTAGAATGGTCGAAGTAGGTTAGTTCGATTGTTTGCGCGGTGTAACGTTTATTATTAATAAGGTTTATTATCCAGCTTCGTGGAAGTAAAATATACGTATATGTACTCAGATTCTCAAGATGATAGGTTACTTTGGAGCTCAATAAACCTACAGGAGTATATAATCGTGACATTAAGAATCAATTAGATTTGTTAGAAGCTATACGAATTTCAAACATGTGACGATAATTTGTATTGTTTTGGATCGACAAAGCACAGCTTGTTAGATAATTTTCGAATATGTATACGTGAGTAGGAAAGAGAAAGGCAGAGGAGGTTAAAAAGGATAGAAGAAAAAGAGGGTAAGGAAAAGAAAAAAGATATGTGCAGCTGCTATTTCCTCTGGCTGATGCATCTGCTGTAGTAACTATGCAGCTGCTGGTGGCAGATGCAGCGCAAAGCTGTTTCGTATAAATGCTATGGGTGCATAGTACGATGACATTGAGAAATGAGAAAATTAAACTGTAGTAATCGACCCTTTGGTGCGTAAACTTCTGTCGCCGTTCTTTGTTGAACAAGCTTTTCTGGATACGAACTGTAGTTTCAGAATGAAAGAAACTCTTTTAGAACAGAATAAAACGAAAAAGGAGAGATACTTTGGAGACATCATTGAGGTTTTCGATTAGTAGTAACAAATTTTGATATACGTGGTAGAAAAAGAATGGAAAGAGCAACATTTTGCACGCGAACACGGCGAGGATTTCCTCTTGCCACTTTTTTCTTTCTTTTTTTTTTATTATCGTCGAAGGAGACGTTAGGTGAGAAAAGTAAATGGTCGCCTAGAAAGGTGATCCTACGCGGGAAACAAGGTAACTTCGGAGAGAGAGGAGCGGCCTCTCTGTCAATGCTAGTTCTTGATTTCGAAAAAACTTGGTATTCGTTTTCAATTAGTTTGAAATCAATCGTTCTTATGATATGACAATTGTTTATCAAATGGAATACGATTCACACATTTTTTTTATATGTTCTCATGTACGGAAAGTTAATTCGTGAAAAAAGATTTGAGAAGTACTCGCATTGATGGGGAAGGTCGTTGGTTTTGTCGTCAGAGACTTGTTACCTTGAATCGATTGTTCGCGTCGAATCGTATTAAAATTTTGAAGGAGCTCTTAGTTGAATATAAGTTTCACATTTTCGACTGTGTTTTAACACGTTCTGTGACTGACTCATAATGTTTTACGATTTCTGTTTGCGCCGTTCAATATTTCGCTTATCTGAAAAAGTACAAATATTATCGTACATGGGGCTTTAGCTAAAATTAGTTCAATGCAGTAGCATTCATTCATACCATAAGGCCATACACGAATAGAAATTTTTCGCAGTTATAAGACATAAAAAGTCAAGTTATAAGATCGGAATGGTCGAAGGTAGGAAGTACTCAAAGCGAGACAATCTCGTTTTGTCACAAAAATCTGAAGCTTTCTGTAGTCAGAATGTATAAAATTCTTCTAGTTCTCTTTAATAATATTTTCTTTTTCTTTCAAATATTCTCTTCGCAAACTTTTTATCTATTTTTTGAATAAAATTACTTATTCCTTTTAAAGATCGTATCTTGTACGTGAGGTATCTGCTATTATCAACAAATTTTAACTGTAGTTTAGTACAATCCCGGGTATATATTTTATATGGAATAGCAAAGATAAAAGCTAAGAATAGGTGTGAGTGAGTGAGTGAGTGAGTGAGTGAGTGAGTGAGTGGATGATAGGGAGGGATAGTGATTGGTGGATGGAAGTACTTGGGAGCAGATGCAAACGGCGCAAACAGATATATATATATATGTTATACATAATAATTATATATATACTGATGTAAATTCTGCATAGCATGGAACGTGTTTTTTGCACCCGATATTGCCTTCGATTGTACCCTAACCAAATAGCACGCCATTATATTTAATTTGATCTAGATGGTCGGTTCAACCATCTGTCGCAACGCGTACCTTTGTGTACTTGGAGTCCCGGTATTTTTAAGGAAATACGAAACGAGCTATCACAGTTTGATCTTTTCAAGCTATTTTGGCTCAATGATATTCCATTTTTCACGTTAACGCGTGTGTAGGTAAAGCGAAAAGTAGAGCCGGCGTTGCGCCACGTTATTTGCAGTGCGTAGAGTATCTTTTCTGTAAATGTTGTGGAAACAAATATATATATATATATATATTTCGGTAGAGAGGGCAAAGGTAACCACGCAATGTTGATTGACTAAGTGATATTAGCTTCGTTTCTATTTTGATTTATTTTGTAATATAAAACGCAAACGTACGAAAACTATGGAGGCTTTTTTCGGACAAGAGATTGCGTGTTTACCCCTGCTGTCGAAACCGAAATGAAACCCTCGTATCCTAAAGGAAAAGAAAATACCCATTTGTAGTTGTTTACGTGTTTTTTTTGTTGGCCGTAAGATAAAAAGAGTCTACGGAGATATGTGGTAGTATAATGTGTAAGGAAAAACAATCGGACGAAAGAAGGGATTGATGCGTATTCGTGTACCTACCGCGCGTAATAATGATGCACATGAGATGAAGTCAAATTGGCTGCGTTTCTCTTGTGTATATTTCTTCGTTGCGACGTAAAGCCAATCGTTGTGCGCATGTGCATTAAAATTCCTTTAATCGTATTTCGCGGTTAACCGGATACGTCAGGGGCAATAAGTACGTAATTAACTGTATCGAATTATTTCAACATTATTTTTCTTTTTTTTTTTCACTTGCATGATCGGAAGGACCCGATATATACATCTCATTCATTTCTTATTATCATTGTACGTGTTTTCTTTGTCGCGTTATTATACACACGGCGGGTACTTTTACATCGTATTTCTAACAGCACAAAAAGCGCACCGATTGGCAGTGCGTCGTCGATTGGTGGACGTGTTCTCCGGTTGCACGATCCTCGTATTGAAAGCGCACGGCGTATGTTTGAAAGGTTATCGAATATAAAGTTACTCGTTCTCGTGACGAAGATGAACGTCTCGTGAATACGGCGATGGGATATGTTTTTCCTTCTATTGGAACACGATATACGTGTGTTCTTTCCGCATATTCAAATCTGTAGGTCAGTGTAACGTCAACGATCTAAAAATCAAAACAAAAAAAGCACGTGTTCTTTTGGTAGCCGTGGCACGCGTGATACGCGCTGCGCACGTTTTCGCATAAAAGCATGTGATACACATGCAGCGTTGACGTCACGTGTCGTGTGAACGCGCGTTTCACGCGTGTCCAATCTTTTCCACGCGTATCGATAGTGTGTGCGTATTTGATGTGTCTGCTGTATGTATTTGTATGCTGCGTGCGTATACATGTGTATATGTATATGTATACACGTAGCGTACATAAAAACATGCATGCATACACAGGTATACGTACAATACATATAATACGATGTGTGACTCAACGTACTTTTTCTTTATCCATCCGTGTATGCGTACACTCGATAGTTCTCAATCCATTGCGTTGTGCCATTTTTTGCGTAATTCGTCTTGCATGCTACGCTTCCTTCGGTAGTGTAATTACGACTCTTTAACTTTACGGAGGTGAGCGAGCGCGATGCGTACTCGTTGCGTGAAAAATCTTGTGATTTGCCTGCAGATCAACGTATTTTTCTCGTGGGTAGTTATGTATATATACACACACGTATAAACGGTGGTGGTGCTCATTTTGCGAACGTATGTCTTCCTTTCTTGCGAGGTATACTATAGTACGAGGCGTACGCGCTTGCACACGTTCCATTACATTTTGATTTTTTTAAAACTAACCCATGTGTATATAACTTGCTTCTTTGTTCGTAACGCATATAAACATCAAGTATTTGATTAACCTGATTTAAAATGCATATTTTACATGTGCGCATGTATGTCGTGTGTGTACATGATACGAATGTATATCGTGTATTTACTTGCGTGTGTTGTATGTATATACAAACGTGAGTTTATATATACATATAAATACGTAGCAAGCACATGTACGTATATATCTACATGTGCATGCATACGTACATTCGCACATACCTACATGTATACGTAACATTTAAACATACATCTATTACACAATGTTTTCCACTCGATATATGTACTATTATCATATATCTATACTGCGTATGGGAACATTTATTTGTATACAATTGTTAATACTTTTTATGATGTTATATTTTATGGCATTCGAATTTCGTTGTACTATGCCATGTGATTTTACGATGTACGTTGTTGCTATCGTTTTACTTCCAAGTGTTTAGGCCATTTTGCGAAGAGAATAAATAAATTAAAAGGAAGATTGAAGCAGCGAGATACGAGTAGTTTTTTGATCACGATCGAGCGATTTCTCGATCGGGACTGTAAACGCTCGTTCAAATTCTGATAGTGCTAATGCTACGGAAGAAGAGGAAAGAAAAACCAATGTACCCGTCTTGTGTGTTGGTCGAGTTTATGAAATGTATTTTCGTTTGGCCTTTTGCTACGAAAATGCTTCGATTCTTAAAATTTCGACAAAATTGACGACATTGCTTCATTGCATTTTGTAATGAGCAATACTTCGCGAAAATACGCGTGAAAAACAAATTTAGTGCATAACGGTACAATTTGGCTCGTAACAAATCGGCTTTATTTTCCCGATTTGTGCGTTGTCCATTACCGCCATGCCGTGTGTAGTGTTTCTACAAATGAATCTAACGAAGACGAATAAAGAAACACCAGAGGAAAATATCGTATAGGTTGAACAGGTAATGTGTGATGGTAAAGGTATTAATGTCTAGTCTTATGATAACACGATAATATAAACAAGGTAATATTTCATTGATATTAGTACGTATATTTCTATGCCATGCGACAATACTGTTTCTGTATTTATATTTTCATGCTACCACTCATACATTTCAATTGTTTATAATATATAATTTCTACATACGTATAATTTTTATACGTAATAAGGTTTTCATTTTGCCGTTTCTCGATTCAATTTAGTTGGTGGTAAGAAAATTAAAGCCTATTCGCAGTACCATCATGAGACGGTATATTCGTTGTATTATACCGTAGTTATGCGAGATAAAATTGTACTTTTCTGATGTTGTATACACATAGTTACAGTATTTTGTAGCGATGTGTTCGTTATTTTATGAAAGTTCCTTTGATGGTATGCTTATTCGATATATGCAAAAGATATACCCGCAGTTCGATTTTTCAAATAATGTTATTTTGTTGTCTCTGATACCTTGAATAATTGTATTTGTCTTAACGAATCAATTTAATCATTTTTTTAATTATTCCTACACGTGTGATCAGAAATTTGTAAGAGATCACTCTTCTGACTCTTTTCATTTATTCAGCTGTGATACGTGTTAGTGCTGTGTTCATGTTTTTCGACCCAAGAAGAGGAGGAGGTCAAGGACCAGTTTTATGAAAGATTTATTCGATGTAAGAAGACGAAAAAACGTTTTGCTGTTTGCTTTTATTTCCAAAAATCTTCCATTTGAAATTTTTTGGAAATAGAAACAGCTAAGCAAGTAGAATTAATTTTACTTGTGAAACTTGGTATTGTAGAAGTTTTGGGTTTAGAAGTAATTTTTTACCTTTTTAATTTACCGAATTGCAATTTTAGTTGCGCGTTGTTCAATTTTGCTGTGCACTGTTTTAAAAAGCAGTCACAGTTTTATGGTCATTGAAAGATATCGAATTTGATATCTTTCTCGGTAAGGAAGAAGCGAATGAGACAAATGCGTTATCGGTTTTCCAGTGTTCACGATCAAGCATATCGGATGCTGAAATCTTCGGAAAGATTTCTCAACTTCTTCGTGGGAAAATTGCTATGTGCATTGACAAAAAGGTGGTATGATAATTTTAGTAATGTTTCCCTTTCCACATTAAATGAAGTCTAACTGCAGTTAGATTCATATTTGTTATTTCATACTGTATATTTATACACCGTGTTTCCTCCTTTTTCTACATATTCCTATATTTTTGCAATCAAGCTTTAATGTAATTTTTTTACCGCTCACATTATGTAAATGTCTTCTTCTTAGCATTTTAGGTTGTTTGATTATGTTCATTATTGTTCATATGACGATTTTATGCGCATTATTTTCGTTCAGAACACTAATGATCGTTGGCTTTGTATATCTTCTACTGTATATGTATTCTCGATTGATGGCGATTTCTATTCATTCTAATTGATATTCATTACCACCGAGTTTAAGGTATTGAATATTTATAAGTACATTGATGTTGCTCTTTCAACGCTGAACAATTTGAAGCGTTGACGCAACGTATTTAATTTTTATAGCGATGTGTGCGTAACTCGATCGATGCTTATCACTACAATAATTTTCTGTCGTGATTTCATCTCCCGTGATCTTTTTGTGCTTCTTCGGTACAAGCACACTACAACCTTGTTCTTTATGACAATGCAAATTTTCAGACTTTTATTTGTCTGTTTGGTAATTTGGTATTCGAAGACGAAGTAAGAATTTGTAACGTATACTTGGCGAGTTTGTAGCTGTGGAGAATTCGTGTCGTCTGAAGACGTGCAAGAGAAGAAATGAAGATGTGCAGTGTACGGTGAACGCGCGTGTGACGTGTTCAGAAGCGATCGATGTAAGTTCATACAGGTTAAGTATTTAATCTTGCGTGTTGTATCGTCACGCAAGATGCCTTACGTTTCAATATGCTTTAACATAGTAATACTTTTCGTAAAAATGATTGCTTGAATACTTATTACTTGAATTGTTAGTTTCTGATCCGTTGTAAACAAGCGTATTTAAACAATCATTTTTACTGTAGTACGATATATATATATATATATATATACATAACTTGCGATTTTTATAACACTTGGTCACGTTATAAATTTTTATTATCTTTCTTTGCAATTAATTATTATTCCGAAGATTACAATCAATCTTTACGTCTTCGTTGGAAAAATTACATCTCGTTATCTCTTAAGTCCAGATAAAATTAGGACACAGTAGGCTTTTAATTTGTCTTCTTTTATTTGTCATATCGTTATCGATCCTTCATTCTTCCATGTATTGGTATGTTGCTTGCGATACATATGTACATGTGACGAATACTGTCTCTTCCTCCATAGAAGAATAATATTGGTAAAGCTAAAGCGATAAAAAAAGGTGTTGGGGCAAGTCTTTTCTCGTGGTCGCATTCGTATTCGCTTGCGGTGCAAGATGTTATCGTCTTTACTCGTTCGATTTTGTGTATGGTTGGAGTTATGGATGTGTCTTATTGTGCGTCTGAGAAAGCGTAGGAAAATTTAATAGGTGTCGAAGCATTTAATCGGACCGAACAAATTCTGAGATAAGTGCGAAGAGAAATTTAGAAGAAAAATCGCAAGATGGATGTGCGTTCAATCTTTACCTTTCGTACTCTAAGGCGCCAGATGACGAAAGACCGTTCGATTGTGCTTTCATCCATCGTGATTGTTTCCTCTGCATAAAAAGTTGCACATTGATTGGAGATTCAATTTATTCAGCGACACAGTCGTCAAGGAATTATTTATCGACTCGATCGATTATGGTAACTAGCTGTATGGCTATATTAAAGAGCATGTTTTATGTTGTAATGTACGTTATCTGTCAAATATAATCATGGAATACGTAGGGATTTCCAACAAATTTAACGGAAAATAATCATTTATTAAAAACTTTCTAGTTGAGATACTTGTAGGAAACATTGTTGTTCAATTTGACTCGAATTTCTCGTTGCGGGTACCGCAGAGATGTCGTTGTCATTTTGAACGTTAAATGCTTACGAGTATCTTTCTGTAAAATTGTAATTATTTATTACTTTCTATTTAAGATTTATCCGGAAATTTATTGGTCACGTACTACGTAAGCATTTGCGATTAAGGATTGAATACATTATTCGCACTGGTAAAAAAGGAAGGGAAAGCGGAAAAGGGGGAGACATGTTTGTTATAAATTATCGTTAACCGTGTAAGATTTGCTAGGATGTTGCAAATATTATAAGAGTTCTATTAGATGATTTAGTAGCAGGATAGTAAATTGTGTTCGCTGCTTTGCGCTCGTCTTTGATAAGACGACCTAATTTTTTAGTCTAATTTTGAAGTTAATCGTTTTTGTTCGTGATAGATTGATTATTGAAGAAGCGAGTGTTTCTTGATACGTCGGAATCTCATTTTAGAGTAGACAGTACTAGACTGGACGGAACGAAATGCGAAAAGCCGAGACTAAGCACGGAAACGTCAATGTGTATCATACTTATTGTACAATCGTTGTTCCTCCGATAATGTTTGCTGCGCAGTGAGCATTATAGGAGTAGCGATGTGTTGTAGAATGAAATGTTGTTGAACGTGTCGTTTCATCGTTATGGACCCAGGACCTAACTAAATGAGATCATCTAAATACCTGTTCATTGTATGAAGAAACTTGAGATTAAAATTACGCTATTTCAAAGTGCACGTGCAACGATGGGAAGAATTTTTTTTAAGTTCATTTTTTTTTTAAGAAGATATCAAGGTCGTCGGCTTGTTTTTAAATGGAGCTCTATATTTTTTTGATCTATCAATTGACGCGGTTTCTTATTCTATATACAAAAGTACTAAAGTACGTCGGAAAATGCATAATTTATAAGATATTTCCATTTTAATATCAAATTTAGTGTATGGAAGACGAAGAAAACAAACACACGAGTGTCACACGCTATTTCTTGTTTTTCATATGCGTAACTTTACAAAATTAAGGAAATATCTTTTAAACTGCGCATTTTCAGGCATAAGTATTTCTAGTACTTTCGTACAGAAAATGAAAAACGTATCACTTAATTGATAAAAAGGATCTCATTGAAAAATGTACCGATGACCTTGAAATCTCCGTAAAGAAAGAAGAGAACTCGAGAAAAAATTTATTCCAGCGTTACATTTTACCCTTTCAAATAGTGCAACTTTATCTAGAGAAGATTTTTCATGCAATAATAAACAAGGCGTGTGATCTCCTTTAGCTGAACCACTTTGTACATGCTTTGACGGGACAGGAAAATCCGGACAGACGAGAGAGATACACGTATTTCGGTATAGAGAGATGATTAGTAGAGTGGTACGAGTGTTGGCGTGATTGTGGTAAGGGCCACGGTGTTTCAGAGTCGATTCTTGGGTATTGTTGCTCGCGATGTGGTCGACGTTACGCCGTCCATTACTCTTTGGACAGGCACCGGAAATATGAGTGTGGAGTAGAGAAGCAGTTTGCCTGCAGAACTTGCTGTCGTCGTTTCACTCGGCTGGACACCATGCGGGTACATCAGAAGCGGACTGGTCATCATATGGTACCTTACTGCAGAAGAAGGTTTCCCAGCTCGAATCAACAGCTCTCCGTTGCCGTTTTCCGGGACTCTCAAGGAGAGACTAAGTGAAGGAGAATTGTTCCATAATACATGTCCCTTCTCTTGTTTCTTACTTCTCTCGTTTTACACGCTTTATCAAACCGGAGAAATCAACTATGTTGCGATGCCGAATATATCTTACGTTGTTTGTTCTCTCAATCACACGGATCCGCGATTGTTTTAGAGACAATTATTTGATTCAATTCGGTATACGTTATTGTTATTTGTCGTAAATATAAATACGTCCATTTCCTTAAAAATAAACTTAATCGACGTGTCTGTTTTCGAGTTTCTTGCGCTTCCGATGCCGTGAAAGGATACTTTGTACTTTTTTCAAGCATATTGCTATGCTCTTTTCGTTGTAATATTTGTCGAGTTGATCACGTCGGTCAAGTTAGATAAAGTTCAAGCCATTTTGGCTCGTGACATGTTAACGATGTGTTTTGTAAGTCTCGATAACGTTACTTGAAAGACAGCAAGTAGGTCGTAGATAATAGGATGATGGCTACAAACGCATTGACTCAAACTTTAATTGCGGGATCAAATGTAATTTTGTCTGATATTCCCAACCAATTAGAAATTATAAGACTAATTTTCTTTGTTACATTTGTGTATAAAGGAAAGGAGATCGATTCTAACGACTGTTATTGTAAATGAGACTAAAACTAAAAATTGACAGCGCGTATGCGATTTTCTTTTGGAAAGTAAATCGTGATTCTTTTTCCACGAGCAATCGCCGTAATAATTGTTAAGTAATTTTGTGCGAAAGTAATTGCAGTAAGATATTGTATCAACTAATGTGTTCCGACAACACGTTTATCTGGTAGAACGAACTGTGTACTCGTTCGACAGTTCATGAATGTATAAAATTTCAATGATCGCGTTTGCTACTATATAAATCAATATATTGATTACGTGAAAAACCGAATTAAAGCACCAACAGGCAGGGAATATGTCGTTAAAATATCGTATTATAACGTATCATGTTTTTGAACAATGCATATGCGTGACGAGAACTCTTAATCGAAATGCGTCTACGATATAAATTGCATATACTGAAATACCAATATCGTAATGGATTCGTTCAATACTGTCGAGCTTTTCGAAGTAACATTTAACGAAAAGGTGGTCGATTCGATTTTTCAAATTCTGTTCATTCAAACGCGTGGTCATAAGTGGTCAGGATATACAGCGTTTAGGGGAAATATTCTGCACAGTTTGCATTCTTCGATTGCACGTATTCCAGCTGTGTCGTCCAGTGAAGTGGAGCATAAGAAGATATGCAATAAATTATTTGTCATAAAGAGTAATTCTTTGTCATCGCTTCTTTTCATTATCCTTCTCCTATCCTCTATTCTCTTTTTAACTTTCAAATTATTTTACAATTTGAGCGTGATATTAAAAAGAGCTTTTAGTTGGAAAGAGTAGTCAAATTATTTTTCTTTGAAACTCGCGAGCCATTTTTATAAATATATGTCATTATTTAACGATGATTTCGTTCAAAATCTTAAGTAATATTTTTCCATGTTTCTCTTCGTAATACATCACTCGTATCATTTTTAACAGTTTTCGTAAAAAAAAGAAGCATGAAATGCCTTCGTTTATTACTTCTCGTACATGTATAATTGGATTTTATTGAATAGTGTTACATATTTTTTTTTAACGTGATTCACGGATGCGTATCACGAACGAGTTCAGACAAAATCTATCGGATAACCAATCGATCTTTTCTGCAAGAGAGCTATCTTGGATCATTTATTGCTACGGTATATTCAAAGGTTGCCACGTAAGTTGTAACGCATCGATGCAGACACTGGATTACGTCGTCACATTTTTCGCAAATGAAAAAAGGAAGAGAAGGAAGGAGGAAGGATAAAATTGGAAATGAAGCTTTCCTACTATTCAAATGGAGTTGCAGATATCTACGAAACTCTGTATTGTACAACGAAATTTGCGAACTGTTATTTTTCGTTGTTAAGGCTGTACCAGGTGGGTTTCCTTCTGTCATTGTTCGCAACAGCGGTCTCTTCATTTGGATCTATGACTTAAATTTGAAAGCCGACGTTTCATTTCCTTCATTTTCTACTTCATTAGACTTGAAGTAATGATTAACTACGTGTGTGTTCGCGTGTATGTATGTATGTACGTATGTATGGATATGTATATATGTCGCGTGTCATGCGTGCGCGTGCGTACAGCTTAAATGCCAAAAAGAAAGTTATCACTAGTTCATAGGAGTTTCTATAGTGAGTTATTACATGAGAATAGTTTCAAAGCAATTTGCACAGTGGTAGGAATAATAACACGGTCTTCACCAATATATTTGAAAACATTAAGCTATATAATAGTCGTTCCAATGACTTAATTAACGAAATTTAAATTACTTAAGAGATTGTTATATTTATCGAAACGAATCGATATTTTCTTGTATATTAAGTGTTATAGAACTGTTTGTTGCTCGCACAAGTGTGTAATAAAAGATATTTTTTATAAAAGATCGATATTACGCTTAATTGATAGAAGTATCGAAGGAAAAACGCGTGTGTTCATTTACGATGATATCTGACAATGTATATTGCATGCTGATTCATGGTCTGCCGCGAATTTAAGCTTTATAATCATTATTGTGATGCGGAATAATACATCAATCGAATTGAGAAAAGAAACGACCTGGCGAAATGCAATTACGATAGACTGTTTTAGGTTTAGACATATACGTGTGTTGTTATGGGCATACGTTGGGTGAAACTATACAAGGAGGCATTTTTTACGTTGGGTTTAATTAATGAAGTATTACGGTTGTAAAAATGGAAACACTAATAAATGCGATTCATTTTGGAGCAGCATGTAAATAACAATGGCTCAAAGTAAAGAAGACTGCATATAAACAGCAATTAAGCGCTTTGCGAGACCGTGGTTGCCTTTTTTCTTTTGCTTAATCTCGGTACTTCTCCAAATTTCTGAAGCACAATTCCAGCAACATTCTAATACAACGTTATATCTAGCTTCGCATTATGCGTCGTAATTCTCCAAACAAACGTTCATTATGTTTTGTTCCTCTTTGATTCGTTTTTCGTTTCCTTTATAGTTATGTATTGATGCGGTAAATGCGGCTACTGCGTTGAGACACGGATACTATATACTACAGTTGCGAATGATTACAACTTCAGTTTTTTAGATCATGCTTCGAGTATCGCGTCACTTCACGATATAGTAATTGAACGTTCGGTCAAAGTGGTAAGAAAGATTTTTGTAATAGAGCGCGCAGTCTTCTTTTTAGAGCGAGCTTCTTAAACCTTGGTCGTATATCGTCCACATGCTTAGCTCGAGCTTTCATTTTCCCATTGTTCGTTGTCGAGAGACGAAACCCGCTTCGAAATAGTCATTGTCGTTCACTTTTTTGCACTACCATACAAAGGGAAATCGGGAGAAATAAAAGATGAATGAAGAGGGAAGAAGGGTGAAAGTCCGAGAGAGCGAGAAGACGCGCGGGATAGAGTGAGAGAGTGAGAGAGAGAGAGAGTGAGTGAGTGAGTGAGTCAGTGAGTGAGTGAGTGAGTGAGTGAGTGAGTGAGTGAGTGAGTGAGTGAGTGAGTGAGTGAGTGAGTGAGTGAGTGAGTGAGTGAGTGAGTGAGAATGAGAGGACGAAAGGGAGTGCAAAACGAGGTGTAATTCGTCAGGGGGATGAACGTGAATTTCGACTCTCCCGTTAAAGATAGAGGAGGATAACCCATATGTAAAAAGCCTCCGTGTATGCTTACAGCAAGCCCTATGATGGAGGGTGTCTCTGCCAGCGAGCTGAGATTTCGGTGTGTCATGTGTGGACGTGAATATAGGTCACGATCCTCTCTGACGCGACACTCCAGGTACGAGTGCGGAAGACTCGGATCCAGGTATACTTTCACGTGCACTCTCTGCGGAAAATACTTCTGTCGACCGGATCACCTGAAGCAGCACATCCTCAATATTCATGGTGGATCGGTCGTTAAGTAGCTTCCACTTCGTACCGACAATCTTACTTCAAAGATGCTCGATCACACGGATTTACGCATCTATCGTAGTCCCAGTTATTCGACTTTCATCGTTTTCTTCGAGCAATCGATTCTCCGTATGTCGGTGTTTTTCTTTTTTTTTTTATAATTTATTCGTCTTTTACGTTACGAGTTCACGTTGCTAGGCCACGTAAATATGTATTAAACTTGGCGAACGGCGTCTACGTTATTCTTACTCTTTTTCTTAATAGTTTAATTCCTGCTTTTCCATCTATATGTATATATATTTTCAATCTATAGATTATTTGTTCTTAGTTCTTTGATTTAAAGCATAATGTATCGATTATCGTACGTTTTTTTTTGCAATTATTATTTTGGAAATGTCCAAAGGCGAACCAAAGGTAACTTTTGTGATAAAGTTTAAATCGTATGTACAAAAATGTCAATTGTTAATAGCGAGAAGAGTTTTTAGTAGGTTCGAGTGTATAATATTTATTGACGACAAAATTTCTCATTGACCGATTAACGCAATCAGATTGCGACTCGTGCAATGTTATTAATACGCGTGATTAAATAAAATAACTTGTGATTATACTGTAATTAAGTATACATAAATATGAAGCCATTTGGATCCTAGGTCCACGTCACCTTGGAATCTGCATCTATCAAAATAAATTCGGAATCGTTTGATTTCACGCAGAAGATACAGTAAATTAGAGATGCACGTAGTGCGTCTTAACTTTGTTGTTAGTTGATATTTCTGTTAATTATAGTTAAAAGCGTATAAGTTGGTGTACTTAGGTCAAACTGAATTTTATTCGAGGGAAATTTATGGAATTAACACATTCGCATCGTTTCAGTTGCAGTCGAATGGGATGCAGGTGCCGAGGAAAAACTCGTAGAATTCTACAAAATTAAATTGTCTAAAAAGATGCTATAACTTCTCCGTTAATCGATACTTAAAAAAAAAATTGTAAGCAAAGTGGTAAGTTATTTCACAGAAACCAAGCGTATATTGAAATTTTAAACCCTCGTTCGACCGATGCAGGGTCATTTCGACTCATTGGTTATCGTCGCTCTATTTTAATGCTATTAATAAACACATAGTGGAACACATGGTGACATCGAAGAATCAAATGATACGTTGTTTCCTTTCAACGGCATAACCAGAATTATCTGCTGCGTGCAATTATATTATGAAGCCCAAGCATCGAATTTCGGATCTTATCGTTATAACACAATATACTTTTCCTAAAAGAAGTTGTAAACGTATTAAATTTATTATTTTTTTTTTATAATTTATCGAATCTTTGTCATGACTCTCCTGGGGAGAATTTGGAGATTTTATTACGTTTTATAACTCACGCGTGCGTCATTCGGGTGCTAGTAAGAAAACGCAATTCAAATATGCGGCATCCGGTGCGAATGTGTTAACGAAGAATCGTTATTTAAACTGTACAAATTGATAAATTTATATAGCATGGGTTCGCGCATGTTATAAACTGCCAAATAATTTGATTACAAATAATGCCAAATAAATAATATTCCTATCTTTTATTTGTTATTTTTTTTTCTTTTTTTTTTATTATTTATCAGAATAATACATGTGTAAGTTACAAGTGCATGCAAGTGTGTACGTACGTAACCATCTTAAGTGGACGTTTCGTATTTGTTGAATAATATCAAATCAAACGTGTATCCAATAGTTCAAGAAAAAGTTATTAATTGCTGGCAATTTCATCGGACGTGCTTCATACGATATTGAATACATTTTGTGTGCACTTTTACTCTTCGATGTGACATACATATACATGTAAGAATGCGATACACGAACAATTCTACTAGACAAATCAATCTCGTAGTGGGGTTAGTACGTTACGTACTCAATTGATCGAAGATATACATATTTACGAAATGTTATATTTTCACTACTGGCATGATGCACATCAGAAAGATATTTTTCATCGTGTACAAAGATTGTTTGAATAATATATAATTTTATTAGATACATATATATATATATATATAATTATATATATATCTATATTAATGAAATATATAATTTTGAACATGGATTTATACAACGAGAGGATGAACTATATATTGTTATCGTTATCATTATTGCCAGCGTTAGCATTACCATTAATGTTATCGTTATCGTTACCGTTGTCGTCGTCATCGATGTCGCTGTCGTTGAGCATTAAATATAAATATATATTTTTGCTCTACGAATTTTACAAATTGTTATGAAATTTAAATAAAAAGAAATCTCTGAAAAAGAAGTTTCCTTTGGATCTATAACCTGTATATTTATTATATGTATCAAATATATATATATATATTACGAATATATATATATATATATATATATATATATATATATATAATATTACGTAATATATATGGAATAAAAGAGAATAAAACGAAAGGAAATGCGAGATATTTTCACGTAAATAGTAGGATGAATTTAATTTCGCAAATACGTTTTATGCACAAAAATAAATATGAAAGTTTTTTAAACTTCGAATATAGACTTCGTTCATAGACTTACCGGTCGTCGCTGTTTACGTCTACTACTGCGCCTAATTTCACCTGGATTTTAATTGTCATCGAACTCTTGAGCAAGCAATAGTCATCTGCGAAAGAATATTTGGAGGGGTGGCTTCGCGAGCGCAATATTCTATTTCACAAGGACACTGTGACGATCAAATCAACTGTGATCGTGATCAACTGATCATGATCTTTAGACATCAGAATTTCACTGTCCTTATTGTGGCTTCAGGAAGAGACATCTATCCATCTAATATTGTCATAAATCAAACCTAAAGTTATGTAAAAACAGGGTGAGGCAGACCTGTGAGAAGAGGTGCCATACCTGCTTTGTCCCCAGATTTACCTCAGGATAAGGCTGTCTCGGGGTGAGCCAACGATTTTCGAATTTTTGGCGAGATGAAAGATGTCACGCAACTCCTTATTCGCTTCGTCTGGACACGTCTTGAACGACTTTCTTGAACGACTTTTTTTCGGAAAGGTAACTGCGGCTCACCCTGTCTCGCTTGCGTGTCTCGCGCACTCTATGTAACTTCGGGGAGCGACTTGAGCAAAGCAGCTATTGAATGAAGCAGTTTCGCGGATCTGCCTCGCACTGCCTGTACATAGTATTAGGCATAAAGATGAGGATTTACGTATTCTTAATCAATTGTCAATCAAGATCAAATGTTAAATATTAAATTTGTTTGTAGATCGTTTCACGGCTCTTCGCCGATTTTCACAAATTCTTATCGATACCGTTATATAATTTGTCAGGTTTTTTACAACATATTTAGACTTTCTGTCGGTATATATCATCCATTTTGCAATTAACGCGTGTATACAGGGATTACAAGGTCGTATTTATCCCGAGGCATTCCACGTATGACAGTCACATGATCGAGTTTTTCAAAAGGATTTATCGTAACATATAGAGAGTTTTTATGTTTGTGTTCCCATGTGTATATTAAAATGGATATCTGTATTTCTGGTAACCGATAAATTTCATTCTCTTTATGTGATACTTTCTCCTCTTTGACGTAGCTGCTGCTACAGCTGTAATTTTAAGTTATAGGAGTGGGTTATCTACTATTATTCGTTTTATAGGTTTTCGGTGTTCTTCTCGGTTTCAATGTAACGAAGACTGTTTAAAAATATTTTATGCAACATTGTTGTACGTTAAATAACAAGCTGTGACGGTGCGTTACAAAATGATTACTTTCGAAGCTGAAATTGTCCACGGCGCCGCTAAGGATCCACCCGCTCACAATCAATCGGAATATCAGATTATACTTTCGATCGAGCGATACTGATCGTAGATACCGCTATGATCGATCGCTGTAGGGTAAAGGCGCGAAGAGATGGAATTTCTCTCCACGTGTTCGCCAGCTCGTCACGCGATTGAAGCCGGTAAGCGAGCAACGCACTTCTCCACGAGTGTGAACGCGTACAACACGCGCTTCGTGATACCGAGATTTTGAATAACTTCCTCTGTTCGTCATCTTGGTTCGTTCGATACGCCCGTAGCTTCCACGATATTATGTATTATGTATGTAGTATCGGGAAAAAGCCTGGAGAATTCCCGATGTACTACAGATAAAGAAGCAATAAAAGTGCTGACAGGCCGGGAAGTTGAGAAATTCCGATGGACCATATACCCGTGGCGCTTTACGACAATGGATAATTAAAAAAGGTCTATTTGACCATGGGTGGTGCTAGGTATACCAAAACCATGGTATAAGAGGTAGCCGTTAGTCAGTTGGGTGTTGGCAGTGTCGTCGAGAGCGTAGGAAATGTGGTCAAGAGCGTTGGAAACTTTGTAACGAGTGTTGGAAGATGTTCAGAGTCGGAAATAGTGTTGTTGTGTGAAGACCAATGTGTCATTGTGTCGTAAGTTGAGTGCAGTTTGACGAATGTTTTGATTTTGCGTTGATGCGAACGATATATCTTTTCTTCATTTTGTTATTTTATCTAGTTCCATTTCAATCAATAAAGAAATAAATTAATTAATAGATAAATTTATCTCTATCATTGAAATAAATCATACGGTTATCAAAACCTACTAGCACTATACCTTCCTACATATATCTCCCGATTAAGTGTGCGTTTTAGAGCGATTGGGAATGTGACAAAAATAATTACTTGTTTGCAACGAGTTTTCTTTGCCGAGCATTTCTCTCGTGTCTTTGAGCAGCGCTAGGAGCGGACTTGTGGGAGAACTTTGAGTTTCAACGAAGAATAAAGCAAAAATTAAGGTACTTTATCTTCGACGAGAAAGGGTCATTTTCCATGTTTGTTCTTGACTTCTTTTCACTTCGCGCTTAACTAGAACTTTATATGTGGAGCGATATCCGTTGGATTATCCTTTCTATAACGTTTTATCCTGTTTCGGCTAGATAAGATCCGAATGAAATAAAAATCTTCTTTGACGTTCAGTCTTTGTTATAAATTGGAAAAATAGTTTCTGCTCGCGTCGTTTTAGTCGACCACTTTTTGTTCTCGGTGATATTTTTATTCTTATGCTTTACCGGACATTTCTCCGAGTATCATAAGACATATCGTTATTTATTATTTTACCTGTTAGCTATCTATCGGTCGATTATTTGTCAAGTATATAGCGTCCACTTGTCGCTAATCCCTCGTTCTCCGAAATTCTCACGTCGGTTATTTGACTACTATGCACTATTATGAATGTTGACAGCAGGTTTCTTTTTGCTTTCAACTGCTTCCGTACACAATGTTTATCTCATTGTTCGAAATTTGATCACGGTGGTTAAAAGTAATCTATCTGGTCGCGGGTTTTCCGCAATGTTACTTTCCCGAGGTTCTCTCTATCGCAATAATAGTTGAAATTTAGAATAATCCAAAGATTTCCAGATTGAATTCTAGCAACAGAATAAGAAAACCGCACAGGCATACGAAAAATAAAGTTGCAGCGAAAAAAAGGAACGTGAACGAAACATTTCTAGAATAAAATTGAAATGAGGGCTTTAGGAGACTAGGGATTCTAATAATGAAAGAGAAAAAATCACGAAGAAATCTGTGGCTGGTAGAGATACCCGTGGCTTCCACAAATGTTTTCCAACGAGGCGGATGTATCTGCGCGCGCGTACTCCACGCGCGTTAATTCGAAACAAGGAACAATGTCACCGTAACCAGAGACAAAGCCACGCGTACTTCTATCGACACCGTAAATATTAGGTCATTCCATAAGTTCGTTCCGCTCTTACCGTGGTATTTAGTGCAAAATTTGTTGTAACCATACTCTCGTTCTATAATTTCTTGCCGTGCACTTGGCAAAATCATTTTCGAAGTTATTTTCACCACGTATTACCGCGATAATGCCAGACTGTATGTGGCAGGGAACGTACAAAAATATGACGAGAATAATTTGGTTAGAAAATTTTACCACACTCTTTGCATTCTCCAGATATTGCCCCCTCAAATTAGCGCCTATTTCGTTCGTTGCAACATTTTTTGGCTTGTAAAATATTTGACAATACTAACATAAACAATTACCTCGAAAAATATTTTAGCGAGACGCTACAACTGTTTTACAGCAACGTGTTATAATGTCTTTAAATAATTTATATAAATAATGTCTTTAGCAAAAAAGTGGAGAGAAGTTACTTTATAGAGGATATTTTCACAGTATATTTACAGATATGTTTTAAATTTTGTTCTGAATACTACGATAAAAAGACGGAACGAATTTATGGGATGACCTAATACACCCTCGAATCAGAGCAGAAGTCAGTCGAACGATAGACAGTCTTCACGGTACGACCCGCTATTCGCAATGTGCTATTCGCAAATAAGATAGTCGCTTAAGTGTTATAGTTATAGTACTTAGATTAAGTTTTATTCAAATCTTACTAAGACTTAGTAAGAATCTTACTAAGCGTTTCTTTGCTCCGTAATGCACCTATCTAGGATCATCTCAAATCTTTTGCGATTAAAAAACAACAACGATATAACACATGTCGTGTGTTTTTGTTGCTTTTTTTTTTATTCCATTTCCTGTGCGTGCCTGATTCAGGAAGAATCGGTGATTTTTCCTTTGATCTTGTGATTGTCGTAAACATCGAAATTGCAAGTTTCGTTTTATTCCTTTCCGTTTGATTACATTCAATCGTGATTTTAATCAGGACATATTTCAATCGTACGTTTCTTCGAGTTTCATCTTCGAGTTGGTCAATTTATTCGTTCGTGGGCCGATGATACGTGTAATCGCTATTTGTTAAGTACTTGTTAAGAATTTTATCAAATATTCGCTTGTACATGTAAACAAATAAAACAGTATTGGATGCGTCTTCTCTAATTCTTATCCTTGTTTAATAAGTTTAACAGATTCTTGTCCTCTTAACACACATAGACACGTATACACGCACACCCTACTCTATCTTTCTCTCCCATCTCTCGCTACTATATCCTATCTGATCCTTGAATGTATCGAAAAAAAGAAAAAACAAATTGACAAATAAAAAGAATAAAGAAAGCAGCGGGTCGTTCCGGGATGTTTTTAGTTTTCACACAAAACATCGTTCATGACAGCGACGGGTGATGTTTCGGGCGGGAAATCTGATCGTTCGCAAAAAATCCTTTAGTGGAGAGTTGTCCTTTATTAGCGTTGACGGTTCTTGTTAAGAACGGTACGCATTCGCTAGGAATTTCTGCAGTTTGAACTGCAGTTAATGAGAAAATACAACTGATTGATTATTAATAATGTTGCAGAGCTTTTCGCGGACTCGATACGTGGAGACGACTCGAAAAGAAAATACAATTGCAAATACTGCGGCAAGGGTTTCACTTTTTCCGGTCATTTGAGGAGTCATCAGAAGAGTTTCTGCTATTGGAATCCTAGATCAACGTGTCATCAGTTGCAAAAGAGCCGGCCATTTAACTGCGGCCAGTGCGGTGCCTGTTACGCGAAACAATCTCATCTGATTTTCCACATTAGGCACGACTGTGGTAGAACGCAAAAATGTCCCGTCTGCGGAAAGACCTTTCTTCATAGTAGCAGCTTGCGAAAACATCGTCAACGGCCTCCTTGCAATATCCAAACCCGTTAATCCGCGTACGTAAAGCAGACATTGCCATGCCAGAAAAATTACGATTATATTGTATAATACCTAGAAGCTGTTTGCTCGTATTCTTTCTTTGCGTACAGTGTAAAGTATGCGAAATGTCGCGAACCTGTTCGTCTATAAATATTCGCTAAGAAGGGAAATACTGTAAGAAAAAGGAGACGAATCTGTATTAATCTATTAACACGACTCGTCTACATCTTCGTTTCTTTTATTTGGATTATCTCTGCTCTGTCGTGAGTTAGCCGCGCGTCAGCTGATCCGCTGCTCGATATTTTCAGGTCTGTACGTGTCGGAGTGCTTGGACAACGAGTTTCTACTATTCACCGAATCGCATCACCCCTGCTTCGAACATTGGAATTCGCTAGAAAGAATCGAAATACTCTAAGAAGAAACGAAAGAGGAAAAGATCGCAAGATTTTTGAAAATATTCACACGCGACTTAAAGGTCGTTCCTCTAGGTCTTTGAGTTATGTTAATAAAGGGAAGTCGATACAAAAAATAAAAGCGATCAACGATCGTAACTTTCACTTTTGAAGCTCTCCCTAACTTTTTGAAATTGTATTATGCGAATAAAAAGAGAAACTTCGGTGATTAGTGGGACAGCGAATAGTCTGGCCAGTTTACTTCTTTCTCGTTTCTTTTTCCTTCCTGTTTTCTTCGTTTTCCTTTATCTAACAATGTATACGACTACAATGGGTCTTTTCGTTTTAGTTATCTTTTAGTTACCCTTTAGTTACCTCTTTAGTTATCATTTAGTTACCATTTAGTTATCTCGTCTGATTTTCGTAGAAGCTTAATCGTTTTCAGGATTCAACGGCAGAGAGATACTTAATTGATCGATTGTGTTACAGGATTTGTCAAGAAGCCAGCAATTATCAGTTGTTTAAGACGCCGGAAGGAGCAGCAAGCCAATGAAATCATCGAAATGAGATCTAAATGTGACGATAATTGGGGCTTGGATGACGACTTATTGGAAATAGTTAAAGAAGAATGGGACAGTGATGGCGATAGTATTAGTAACGGCTGCGAAAGAAATGACGCTAACGATGGCGATGAAAATACTAGTGAAAGGAATGAAACAGTCCCGTGCAATAAGGAAAACGACAAGAACCGTAATGGTGATAGTTGCGAAGGGGATTCTAACGAAGCAAGTGGTTCGATTAATGATTTAAGTATTGATCAAACATGGATGCAACCTTTAAATCAATTATCGTCGATACCGATGAATTGCAGATATTGCGCAAGGCCATTTATTCGGCCAGCAAATTTGGCAAGACACGAAAAAAATAATTGTCTTAAAAATAAAATTGCGAAGTGTCACACAGAAAGAAACGAGAATCCGTTTGTCTGTATGCAATGTGGTGCTCGTTTTAAACACAAAAAAGCCTTGAATTACCATGTACGGCACAGGTGCCAGAGAAGTGTTAAGTGTCAGCTTTGCCATAAAGAATTGACAGGTACGGTTGTGTCGGCAAGGCACTTGAAAGTGTGTGCACAGAAACAACAGAAAAAAGATCAATATAACAACGATAATGAACATCAAGAGGATTCGTTACATTCTGATAGTCCCATAGTTAGTGAAATTTCTGATAGCGATTAATTTGTTCTTCGGTATATACTTGTTTCATTTCCTTACATGTTACTTATTTACTTCTAGTTTATACAAAAGTGTCATGTAATATATTGAATTGGCAAATAAGTGATTGCGGATTTTGTCAATAGGTGGTCTTAGCACATTCTTTTGTTTTGTCAACGTGTCCAAATAAAAAAACCTATATTGTTTTCTTGCTATTTGGACTTCCACCTTTAATTTAGTAAAGAAAATTGTATCGATTAGTTATTAAGTTTCGTCTTTATCCCAATTTAAAAATGGAAGAACAAGACACGCATTTTAGACATATCTTACTGTATTATTTCTGAAAAGGCAAAAACGCATCACAAGCACACAAGAAGTTATGTGCCGTATAAGGGAATGAAGCCTTAAAAGAAAGGCAATGTCAAAATTGGTTTGCCAAATTTCGTTCTGGGGATTTTTCACTGAAAAATGCTCGACGATGATGTGGCCGTACAGTTGAAGCTGATGAGACCCATATCAAGGCTATTATCGATTCAGATAGTCCTTGCACAACTCGTGAAATTGCAGAGAAGCTCAATGAATTGCATACATGTATTAAAAAAAAAATTAAAACGGCTTGGCTAAGTCAAGAAACTCGATTTATGAAACTTCTAAAACGCAACGAAATTGATCCATTGCTGAAACGACTGATTACTGACGATGAAAAATGGATAGTTTATAATAACGTTAATCCAGCCCAGACGACACCAAAGTCTGAGATTCACTAGAAAATGATTATGCCGTCAGTTTGGTGGGATTATAAAGGAATTATGTACTTTGAACTTTTACCAAGAAATCAAATGATTAATTCAAACGTGTACGTTCAACAACTCGCCAAACTGAGCGATGCAGTTCAAGAAAAGCGGCCAGAATTGGCAAATTGTAAGGGTGTTATTATTCACCATGATAATGCAAAGCCCCACACATCTTTGTTCTCTCGCCAAAATTATTGGAACTAGGTTGGTATGTGTTGTCACATCCACCATATAGCCCTGACCATGCGCCTTCATATTACCATTTAGTTCGTTCCATGCAGTACTCCTTAAATGGTAAAATTTTTAATGACGCTGATGATGTAAAATCACATTTAATTCAGTTTTTTGCTGGCAAAAATCAGAAGTTTCATGAGCATGGAATTATGACACTGCTTGAAAGATGGCAAAAGGTTATTGACAAAAACGGACAATACTTAATTCAATTAAGTTATATTTTTAAGCAAAAATTTTGAATTTTCCTTCTGATATAAAATGCGCAATCACTTAGTTGCCAACCCAACATTTCATTTATACGACCGAACATTTCAAGAACAATAAAGCACCCGTTAAAAGTGCTAGATATGAAATTGTTAATGGAGCATTGTACACGCGACACGCCTTTTTAAAATATTATTATGAATCTCTTATCTATTTTTTACTGTTATTGTTGCTGCTGCTGTTGTTGTTGTTGTTGTTGTTATTATTATTATTATTATTATTATTACTACTACTATTTTATTAAAGATTATTCCATGGTTATATTAAATGAGGTATGAACAGTTGCATAGAATGTTCTTCTTCTTCTTATTATTATTATTATTATTTTATAATAATATATATTTCTAATCTTTTCACAAATTTAATCTATTGTCGCGTTGACGATAAAATTTCTATATCTAGTGGAAGAACTATCAATGTGACTGACCGCTTTCGATCGGTAAGTTTCGAGTTGTTTCTTTGCATCGATATCGTTCAAGACACTGGAAGGAATTGTGGAACATCAGATTTGCAATATCATGAGAATGAATATATTAAACGTTCGTGGAGCTAGTGATGTGGAATCTGTGCGTGATTGTGTGTAAATTGATTTCAATAAATAAATCAAGTAACCGAACGAACTCCCGTGATCCATCGGTGTAGAATAGCCCTCGTAACTTTCATGCGAAAAAATAGCTAATCCTAATAGAATACGTACGCTTGATCTCTAGTTCTGGCCTCTGTTTCCATCTTCCTTTCTATATACGTTTCCTTCTGTTTCTGTAATTCACCGTTAACGATACATATGGTACGAAATACGAGGAGGGAAATAAAGTACAAATTGTTCAGATTGTGCACAAAATTTATTGGTTCGATTAGAAAGGAAGTAGCTTAAAGGCGCACGTGTGCGCTTAGATGGTCAGAGCATGGATGAAAATGTGTTTCTCTGCGATGTCGTCAGCTCGTTGGTTCTGTTTTGTTTCTATTAACTTGCAACAAAAATTCGATTCTTTTTCTAGATCCGATGTACGGCCAGTTACACTCGTCGTTTATGCGGGCTGAAATGATAGCAAGGGGATCGATGCGGACCGAAGGTTATCAGCCAAGAAGGAATTTTGCCAACGATCCGAAGGATGAGTCGTTTCTCTACATGGAAAGTGGCTCTCGTCAAGAGCATATATCTTCCGTTTCCAGGACACACTGGCCTGACAGTGTCTCTGTTCAAAGTTCCTTACCAAGGAAAAAGTTTTATTGTCCACGATGTAACAGTGGCTACACTAGACTTTCGGACATGAAAACACACTGTCACTTCCAATGTGGTAAGGAGCCGCGATATCAGTGTCCATATTGCACGAAGAAGGCGAAATTCTCTTCGAATATGTATGTTCACGTGCGACGAATGCATAAGGACGAAAAGCTACAAATTATCGACTTGTATAAGCAATTGTCGAGAGTTCGTTATTAACAACCGAATCGGGACGATTATAACTGAAGTAAAAAGAAAGAACAACAGGCTGAGAAGAAAATTTAAAGAATAAGGAGTCGAAGCAAGGATACTACTAAACAGTTGATACATATCTCTCCAATTTATTTAGAAATGTTACTCTATCTCTACTCTAGTTACAGTTATTCCAAGTATTATTAACGCATTTTCCTCCGAACGCATAATTTTCTTCGAACGATAAGGGCGAAAATAAAGCTAACGCGATCATTTTTTCGTAGAATCGTCCGAAACTGTTGGTTAAGATTAAAACGACGACGATGTCGCCGCCGCCGCCGCCGCTGCCGAGGCCGAAAATGGCATTCATATTTTGATCTTTCATTGAAAATCCCTGACGTTAACGCAGAATGCGTTTGAATGATTTCCACTATTGTTCAAAGACGGATCGATCGTTGATGTCGATTCGTCTTGTTTAATGTTTGTTATCGACCTGCTCTGAATAAAGTACCTTTTCAAAATATCTGTCGCATCCCAACGAGTCTCATGTTATTCACATTTTGTGGGATTTTTATTTGTTCGTTATTTTTCGTTAGCATGATTGTTGTTACGAAATAGCAATATCTTCGAATCTTTCTCCGCCGTTTGCGAAAACTCGAACGCGATACGCGCGGCGACGTATCGTTACTCGTCGCAATCCTCATTTTCCATACGAGAAAATATAAGGTACGCGCTTTGTTACACCAATTGTCGAAAGTTTCGGCCCTCTAATTTTTAAACAGCCAAAACGCTTTTCGTGCTTCATCCATTGCCACATTGTACTGATAACGATCACTGAATTTTTCCAGGTTTCAGACAATTTGCCGCGTCAAGAATGTTATTGAGCGCAGGACAGCGCGGCAGACTTTACAGGAGTTTCATACCGAACAGTAACCAGAGATATCCTTGCGGCAATTGCACGAGCGTTTTCGGCCAGAAACGAAGTCTCCTTACACACTTGAGATACGAGTGCGGCCAACCACCGCGCTTCAAATGTCCATACTGTGATTTGATCTCGAAGAAGACATCCAACGTACAGAAGCATATACGACGGAAGCACGAGGGCAACGCGGTCTATGTTCAGGATATTTATCGACTACCAAACTTGGCCGTTTGAGCGATTATCAAGCGATATAGTTTTTTTTACCACCTTCGTTCGCACTCCCCTCAGCTATCTTTCATTTCACGATCTTCTCCTCTGGTTACACTGCGAGAGAACGATGTTACTAATATGTGCTGGAAGTTTTCGGTAAAAGTGACAACATCGGGATTTTTCTACCGATCGTTACATGGCCAAAACTTACAAAGAGTTTTTCACTCTTTCGTGGATATACGGATCGTAACGATACAACGTAAGATATACGTTGAACCGAATACGTTTTATACAATATTATTTCTAATACTCTTCAGATTTCGTCCCTCCTTCTTTTTACCTTTCTCCCTTTATTTCTCTTCCTCTCTCGCTCGTCGTTCTTTTTATTCTCGTTCTCTCCTCTAGACATAGTAACTATAACAGTGAGAGCGCGGTGGAGAAAGAGAGAGAGAGAGAGAGAGAGAGAGAGAGAGAGAGAGAGAGAGAGAGAGAGAGAGAGAGAGTGAGAGTGAGAAGGGGGAACTGCAAGTTTAACTAGTTTTGCGGACAATGCAACAATTTAGCATTTTCGTTCGCCATGCGCGGGTCGTACTCGACGTCTACGTCGAGTGTTCAGAATGTATCGTCTACCACAGCGATTTTCAACTAGCTTGCCGCGAGTATTTTTAAAACTTGCGATGCTCAGCTACTTTCTTTTTCTTTGTTATTCATTCAGGGCTACCGACCTCTTATCCCTTAGATTGTCAAACGAAGACATTATAACAGCCAAAAGAACACTAGCCAACCGATGCGAATTCCCTGTCTTGAACAACATCTATCACATTCTTTGACAAGCTGCAGAATTTTGGTAATTGTTTTACGTGTGCCGTGAGATGAAAAAGATTGAAAATCGCTAGTCTACCATGATCGACGTGCACGTTTTACCAATAAAGAAGTTATTTGAACATTGAGAAAAGTCACTTCTGTCGCCTGCTCGAAACTTGATACTAACCTGAAATGACGGTCACTTTAGGCATAGCGTTAATCTTAAACGAGAGACGTTTATTCGGCATAACGAACATTTGTGCTTTCAGCTGCCAAGGTACCAAGGTATGGAAGGGAAAAAGTTTGGCTGCAGAATTGTACGAGTAACTTTGTCAGATGGAAAGGGCGTGGCGTTGATTATGTTTCGCGCATGGGGTCGTTAAGAATTTACGAATAAACTGCCGTGTGTAGTCATCGATCATAATCACGATCTCGATCACGTATAGAAACTCGTGAACACGTACGGTGGAAGTATCATGGCCAGTCGATGTCGGCGTGCATCGATTTGAAACATCGTTCGAAGAAAACCCGACTCTGCGTTATTCCTCGATTAAAGTTTCGATTCGCTGAATCCGATGTTTCTCGATCGATCGACAAATCCACGGTACATTCGTTCGTGAATCGTTCAAGGTACACCAACCTACTTCTCTGCAATTTGTTTCTTCTGTTCGCAGACGAGTCGTTTGCCCTTGAAGCTCTAGAGGGTGAACAAAATGCTTCCACGTCCTTCGCTTTGCAACACGTTTGCAACGTCAAGTTTCCCTGTCCAAATTGCAGCAGCGTTTTCAACCGGAAGAACAACTTGCAGAAGCATCTCAAGTACGAGTGTGGTCAGTTGCCGAGGTTCAAGTGTCCGCATTGCGAGTATCGTTCGAAGAAAACATCCAACGTCCGTGCGCACATTCGGTCCGTACATTTTGGTTTTATCGTTTACGTGATCGATCTTAAATCGAGCTGTGTATAGCTGTTTGTAAATTGTACTTGGAAACTCGAACTTTGAACATTGACACTCGTTCAGAGACAACACGAGATCCGAGGAAACTAGAAAATAAGGATGAGTAGGAGGGAGGGGCAGAGTTGCAATATCTTTTTTACGTTTAAGTCAGTTTTGATACATTTTTGTATATAGTGGCAATAAAGTTTTTATTCACTTGAACATACGACGAACGCGCGTAACGAGAAAAGCTCGGCAACGATCGAGTACCATCGTTCAATTCCTTTATCGTACGATGTTTGTTGGTGTTTTATTTTCAATATTTCCTCTCCTTCGTATCCTATCCATCGATATGAAATCTGTCGTCCATAAATGGAACGTGTTCGTTGCTCTAGAGCGGACTCTGACGAGTTCCAAACATTTTCTTGCAGATCTGGAACATCTGGGTGGCTTCAAGATACCGTGCAATGTGATGTCAAGACCATCGGAATTTCAGGACCGGAACAAAGACCGATTTCCTTGTCCAAAGTGTGCGAGCACTTTCAACCGGAAGAACAATTTATACTCCCACTTAAAGTTCGAGTGTGGCCAATTACCAAGATTCGGTTGTCCGTATTGCGATTACGTGTCAAAGAAATCTTCGAATATACGTGCGCATGTACGTCGAAAGCATCACGGATACAAAGTCAGAGTTTTGAACGTGTTGCAAAACGTGCCCTTTGAGACTGAAACGGAGGAGGAAAACTCTGACAAAATCGACTAAACTATTTAACAAACGCGTTTTGAATTTGACTATTGCGAGGCGTGTCATCTCTAATCATGTTCCTCTGCTACCATAATATTCGAAATCGTCTTATATATCGTTATACATACGCGCAAAAGTACATACGCGTGAATATGTATAGAAACATTTACAAAGTACATATTAGGTGTTTTTTTTTTGTATAGCATTTCGACGTTATTTCGGGATTAGCATCTACTATGTATCATCCACTTCCTCTTCTATACACCTTTCGAATAGCGCTCTCTTTGCGTTAACGCAATAACTTCATTATGTAAACAATAAAATACCAAGTTGTTAAGTAATTACGATCATATAGGAGCGGTCTTTTTATTATTTCATCCTTTTCTTCATGGAAGATGTTGCGTCGCGGAAATCGAACATCTCGCCTCCCGGCGTGTCATTGACACTCCGGAGATCGACGACGGAAGAGCGTTTGACATCAGCTCCGATTCTTATTTTCCTCTAGTTCCTCTTTGTGTACGCCGAGTTCCTGACAGTATGAACGACTCTGACACGGGTATCGCGCTCTTGTTTCTGTTCCAGGTATAACTTACTGTATGTTCACCAACATGGAAATGCACTCGCAAAACCTTCTTCTTCAACAACCAACTCACGGCTCCTCGGGGAACGCTACGGTCGTTTCGCCCTCCGCTTCCTTGAGAATGATCGCGCGCAAGTTCCCTTGTACCAATTGCGCCAGCGTCTACAGTAGAAAGGGCGGGCTGACCTATCATCAAAAATTCGAGTGCGGTCAGAATCCACGATTCAATTGTCCGTATTGCCGCTATCGCGCCAGACATATCTCAAATGCTCGACGGCACGTTCGCAAATGTCACCCAGGAAGAGAAGTGTACGCCATAGATCTTAGCGACTTGCAACAGTATGTTGCTTGAGATTACGCACGCCTAAGATTCGAAAATTCGCGTATAGAAGGGTACGGAGAAAGGAGGAAGAAACTGGCCGATGAGCCGTGGATCATAAAATCTCAATCGACCAGACGCGACGAACGCGACGAACGAATGCATTCTCAAATGCAATCTTCTTTGATGTTCAATAACATCCTCGTTTTGGACATTGTCGTCGTCATCGTCGCCGTCGTCGTCGTTGTCGTCTCGTAGAACGGTACTGATCGATGCTCCTGTAAAAGAAAAGTGTTCAAATCGTACGCCATAAATAAGCTAGTATCGAATCGATTCGTTGCAACAGACGTTGCGTAAGACTGTTGGATTAATCCTGAAAACGGTTACGTTATTCACGATCGTTTCGGAAGAATTTGATTTACTTGTGACAAGGAGGAAAAAGGGGAGAGACGTAGGAACGCGTAAAGATGTCGCGTTTAAGGCTACGATTGGAACGGTCTTTTCTTATTTTAATAATCGCACTTGCTACATTAGACTTGGCACGTTTTAGAATTGATGGCGATATTCTTTCCTTCTTTTTCTAGGAGTTCCAAGCATTTCGTCGCGCGTTACGCTTTATCGGTAGAAACTACCGGTGGAAAGAAGAATCTCGACGAACAGATGATTGGAGCCGGATACGTACACGTACGCGAGGGCAGCCAGTGTCGAATCAGAATTTTCGTCTCCGACAGAATTTGTAGCCCTCTATCTTTTGTGAGTCTCGACTAATTGTCTCGAGTAATCGAGCAAGAAGCGTACCGTATCGACCAAATTCATAAATGGTACGTTTAATCTATCGTGATACGGTTTAGAGAAACAGGAAGTACCATGTATGCTCGACGCGTCATATTTGCAGTAATACCGAGCAAGTTTCTCATAAATATATGAAATAGGGTCTTATTTGTTAGTTACGTTTACTGGCAAGGGGATATACATATATACACATACATATATATTTGCAATAATATATATCTCCAATTCCCGTCTTTTCCTCTTGTGATTATCAAATGTACCCAGTTGATGGCTGGTTTGACGACAAACAAAACGTTCCCCGAGGTCTGCTCCTGCAAACGAACCTGAAATTACCTATCGAATCGCATTAAAAAACTGATCGTTGACCAGACGAACGCAATATTTGACAAGATTCCTGTGTTGTTTTTGTTTCAGAGTATTGCCAAACAGCAAATTTTTCGTGCGCGTTGGCTGACGGGAGAAGACGTCAAACTTATCAGAAAGCCGGAGTTTCTGTAAACCAATATACCGTGAAGCGAAAGTTTCCTTGTCCGACTTGTCCAAGTGTCTTCAGCCATAAGAATAATCTCTACTATCATTCCAAATTCGAGTGCGGTCAATTACCGCGATTTAACTGCCCTTATTGTACACATAGAACAAAACATGTGTCTAATGCACGTGCTCACGTGCGTAGAAAGCATCCTGGTAACAGAGTTTACGCTATCGATGTCTGTAAAAGTTTGAAAAGATAAATACTCTACGCGGCACCAGTTTCGACATGCTCGCCTGTATTTTCAGGGCGTAAACACAACTGTGATGATTTTTACGACCGAGGCGACGATAACGACGACAATGACGAGAATGACGAGAATGACGGAACCGACACTTTTCCGATAGTTGTCGGCAGTGGATGCTTGAGAAGCTCGCTGCATTTTTTACGTGTCCTCGGACGCATTTTATTATTACTGTTGCTTGATTATATAATATAATATATTGCTTGTTCTTACATCGTACTACGACATGTACGAAGCAGGGAGGATTAATTTCCGAGCATTTGCGAATCAAATGTCGTTCAAATTCGATTTTTATGCCCGATAGTCAAGAATAATTCTAGTCTGATGAAGTGTGTACGAGTGCTGTTTTATATCGTACAGATAGGTTTGTCCTAATTCGCAATAAATATAGCATGTTATATTTGTATGTATTTATATCTATAAAAGCATTTTTAAATGTACAATGTACTTCCAAATGAAACATGTACTACCAATGGTGTTACGAAGATAAATTCTATAAATATTGGTTCTTAATTCTATCGTCTTTAAGAGAGATCATCTCGTTTCTTTCGCACGATTTTATTTTATTTTTTTTCTTTGCTTTGCCCGGAACATTAACAGTCGTGTTCCATTGCCCCTTTATTATTCCCCCTTCTCATTTTATTATTTTGCCTTCCGCTTGTGCTGTCGTATCGGAAGGACGTAAATTTTTGGATCTGGAGACGGCAGCGAAACGAAGTAAAGTCGTCTCGTTGATCCATGGATCGAAACTCATGCGCAAAATGTCATTTCAACGTGTATGGAATGGCCTGTAACGAATGCGAAAGACAATAGTATGAAGCAAGTTTTCCCAAGTTTCCAACAAATTGCGTTCATTTAGTTGTTCTATATTGTCATCTGTAGTAGCGCTTTGGTGAAGCAAGTACGTTCATGAAACGGAAGCGATTCCCCGAGCGGCAAGCATCGCGAGCGGCTTAGTTGTTAGATGTTTGGAATTGAAACACGTTGAGCGTTTACGAGAATTAACCGTAAGAACGTCTGCATTTTCCAGAAGAGGTACCAATTCCGATCGAGAATTATGGGTGGAATCGAGCGGTGGCAAATCGTAAGGCGACTACTCATCCTCGGGCTCGACACAAAGTGCTGCACTTCTGCCCAAAATGTGGCAGGTCTTTCAACTGGCGATACAATCTGCAGCACCATTTGAAGTACGCGTGTGGACAATTACCGCGATTCAACTGTCCATATTGTGCTTACAGGACTAAACACACGTCGAACGTTAGGGCCCATGTGCGTAGAAAGCATCCGGATAAAGAAGTCTACGTCGTCGATTTAATGAGCGCGCAGCATTAAACCGTGACTAGAGCGCAGCGTATATTCTCGCGAAGCTGCGAATCGGTTGCCGGACGAATCTCCAATAAAGCAGCTGTCAGCCGAACACTCGCTCTTTTAAAGCTCCTTGTGTGCATGCTCCCTCGTCTATCTATCGTATACTACAGTTAAACGTAATTGATATGAATGTACATCGAAATTTGTTTTCGACAAACGATGATCGAACCCGCCATTTTGTAGATAAAGTGACTCGATACGGCGAATATCGTTCCTGCAAATGTTTCATGCAGTTGCGTGAACGTGATATCATAAACCGAGAATGAAAGAACGATATTTATGCTTTTTTCAGAGGCAAACTACTTAGTACCACACCAGAGCCAGAAGATCGTTTGTTGGTCGTATTCGCCGACGAGAGGAAGCACGTTTTCGCGAACGAACGACCACCACGGGCAAAAGTTTCCTTGCGGAAATTGTTACAGTGTATTCAGCAGAAAGCACAATCTTCAATATCATTTGAAGTTTGAGTGCGGACAATTGCCGCGTTTTAATTGCCCTTATTGTGTGTATAGAACGAAACATCCTTCAAATGTGCGGGCTCACGTGCGTAGAATTCACCCTGGCAACGAAGTTTACGTTGTAGATATAAGCAAAACTGGTCAACTTCTATGATTTTCGCAGCGCATACCCGTTGCGTTATTTTCAGCCATAAATGTACTCTATCTTTCGTCTTTTAACGACGCGAATTCCTCAGTATCAAAGGAATTACTCTTACGCGAACCAACTTGTCACCGTTATCTTATCACATTGTGATCGATTCACATATGATAAACATTTACGAACTAAATTTTTACTATTCACAATGCTTTTCTACTGTATTTTTGTGCTTGAGAAAAGCTAATATTTGCTGGAATCCTCTTCTCTGTCTGTCTCTCTCTTGCTCTCTCTTTCTATCTCTCCTCCGTCTCTCCTGTTACTTGTTTCACTATGTTACGATTTAATTTGTTCTTTGTATATAATGTTTTTTTTTTTTTTAATAGTTAACAGTTTACACCGATGTTATTAATGTTAAGGAATTGCGGAGCGAAAAGAATACTTAGGTCGCGGCGATTGGAAAGTATGAAATTTTTTATCGTTTAAGATCGAGACGAAAAGTCGACATAGTCGAAAGTCATTTGGTTGACCTTTTCTGTTCACAGGTGTTCAATGTCCGGTATCGTATTGTACGTGTTACCGTGATGGGACTCGTTGCATCTACTATCGAAACGAACGAAGCGAAAATTACCCTTGCCATAAGTGTGGTAACGTTTTCACGCGAAAAAATAACTTGTATAGTCACCTAAAGTTTCAGTGCGGCCAGTTGCCGAGATTCAATTGCCCTTATTGTCCGTATCGTACGAGGCATTCTTCGAACGTCAGGTCTCACATACGTAGAATACATCCTGATCAGGTGGTGTACGTTCTGGATATTCGCAAGAAGCAACAGAATAACGAAGCTAGTAACAACTGAATTTTTGAACGATCAACGAGACGACGCTTGACGAGCTGTCATCAGATTTACTCGAATAATCCGGTCGAGAGTCTTTCGACTCTCATTGTCAGCCCCTCCTTAGTTTGCTTCTCTTTCCGTTCCTCTTCCCTGCGAAAACGGAAGAGACGCAGTTCCGCAGTAAATAAATCGACTGCATTGAGATTGTCTGTGGCGCAACGTGGCATAAACTTCTGTATTTTTCCATAGCATTTAAAGTAGCGCAAGTTGATTCGCTGTGTGATCAAGCGACAGCCAATTTTTCTGTATCGCTCAACAGATTGAACATTTTTTTTGGATGGTACATGGCGTGTGGCAGCTTCTACCGGTTTGTAAATTCGTTGTAGCAAAGCTATTGTCATTTTCATCGCGTTCGCCGACTTACTTACGATCTCTATACTAGTCAACGATCGTCGATCGCCTAATTTTTGCAAATTCCGTGGTTTCGCTTTTCGGTAAGAGATGGATTCTCTCGATACGCACTCGTAGATCGTTTCCACGAACGAAGCGCACGTATAAACTCGCAATCAGCCAGACCCGTTTCGTTCCAGATACTACGGGCCCGTTCAGCGTGTTCGGGATCAACGTTGGTATCGGAGACGACCAAGGCCAAAGTATCGGCAAACTCTGGTCCCGATCGTCGAACCAAACTGATTTAGACAATAACTTTAAGGCGAAGAGGTTCCCATGTCCGAACTGTACCTGTGCCTACAGCCAGAAATACTCGTTGAATCGGCATCTGACCTACGAGTGTGGCCAAGAACCTCGGTTTAAATGTCCCCACTGCGAGTATCGATGCAAGAAATCGGCCAACATTTACGAACACGTGAGAAGGAGACACAAAAACTGTCAGGTGTACGCGATCGACGTTCTAAAGATCGCTCGTAAGGAAGACACTTAATCCTTTGTTCCTCGTACATTGAACGATGTTTCACCGAAGTAGCAGCTGCCATTTTCTACTTTGCTCCTTATGCATTTTCTTTGTCGAGTGGAATTTTTAAATTCGCTTTTTATAACGCCATTTTTCTTACCATTTACGAATTATACATGTGACTATGAATAAAGGCATACGTTCACTGAAAAACAGCTGCTCGTTTGTCGTCGTTTATTTCATCTCCCCTATCCTTTCCACGAGATATCGAGACGCAACATTGCTTCGCTCCGCTCTACGCTGCTTCTCTCTGCCCTGTTTCGCTTTACGCTCATTGTCAGTTCCGCCCAGCCCTGTCCTGCCCTTCTCTGTTCTCTGTCCTGCACCGCTCTGCAGTCTTCGCGTTCTTTATTCCCTCCATGATTCTTGCCCAAGTTCAAACGAGTTAACGATACACGCTTTACAAGCGATAGCTGTTTACGTTCAGTGAATCTTCTTTTCCAGGCGTCGTCTTGGTTTGCGCAACTTGGAGACAGCGCAAATCGACCGCCCAACAACCCTCCGCTGCTAGTAAAAGGTTCTTCTGCTCTAACGCTTGCGGCAGTTCTTTCACTCAGCGCGGCTCCCTAACCAGACATCTGCGTTACGAGTGCCTACAAAATCCACGTTTCAAATGTCCGTTTTGCGACTTTCGTTCTAGATGGACGTCGGACGTCTATAGGCACGTGCGTAGAAGACACGAAGGTAGCGCTGTACGTTGCATCGACATGGGTAGAAACTAACATCGCGCAACATGGAAATAATTGTTTTCTTGTATTCGTGGAGTAAAACTGTCTCACAATAAAAGCTTGTTCATTTATCATTGTCGCGTTATACTCTGGACTTGGGAAGCGTGCGAGTTACGATGCGGCGAGTCGTCTCACTTTTACAGCGACGGAGGTCACAGACAGCGTCGCGCCGAACGAAAAACAGACTTCTGTAAACTTGTGGTGTATTCGATAGGAATCGAGGTCCGTGCTCATGTTCGTCGAAGCGTCGTCTACCGTTCGGAGCATGCCGATCGGCATGGTGTACACCAATCGAATCGGACAGAAACGCGTGTTCACGAGGGAAAGAGGCTATCTTCCACTAACAGGACTAAAAGCGGGTATAACGCTTGGAATTTCGTCTCGCAATGTATAGGAATAGAGCAATGGTGCAACGACGCGTGCGAAATTAGCGCGACTTGTTTTCGCGCCTTCTTGTTCGCGCCTCGTAAAGAAGGAGCCCGATCCAACTTTTAAGCGAGTAAACGTAGCTCCTTCGCGTCGCTTCCCGGACTTTTACCGATCCGAATAATTGACCATGAGTATTTTATTCTGCTTTCAGATTCTCGGTATCACGCGAACCCTTGCTACAAGAAGCGACGAGTACGATACACCGACGCGAGTAACAAGCAATTTCCCTGCCCTAATTGCCCGAGCGTTTTCGTTTGGAATTGCACGCTGAAGAGGCATTTGCGTAACGAGTGTGGACAAGGACCGCGCTTCAAGTGTCCCTACTGTGTGTACTGTGGTAAATGGAAGGCCAATATATGCAGGCACATCAAGAGAGTCCACAAAGGTTGCAGCATCTACGTCCTCGATGCCTAGACTTTTTTTATTCGATCGATTCTTTGCGGTTCCTTGCGATTCTATCGATCGAACCGTGTTTCGTCGTCTCGCATTGATTCTTTTTAATAAACCAAGTATATGAAAAATCGAAAAATTGTGTTCTTTCTGTGCATGCGTTAAGTGTTGAAACGGTGTGGATGATGAATCGATATAACAAACGTGTCAACGACCGATTTATTGCAAGGAGATAATTTCGTCTGTTCTATTGTTTCAGATTCCGAGCAGAGTTGGAGGCCGTACATAGAACTCCGTAGATCGCAGAGACATAGGGCAGCGAAACGCAAAACGACGAAACGTAGAGTAACGAAAGTGCACAACGATGATATGTATGTGAACATGATTTACATGTGTCCAAAACCGGATTGCGCCAGGTCGTTTCGTTGGAAGGGAAACTTAAATAGACATTTAAATTACGAGTGTGGCATCGATCCACGATTCAAGTGCCTGTATTGCCAGTATCGTTGCAAACTTAAAGGAGACATGAGCAAGCACATAAAAAGAAGACATCGCGGTATGGACATTGACGACTACATCGACTTGTTTGCTACCTCGTCTTCAAATTAGACGACCTCCACGCAAACCCGAAATCTGTATTTTCATTTGAATAAAATTTATCTTCTCTAAATTTAGTGTCAAATACGAATAAACTTGTCCGCTGGCGGCCCCCGTTACTTTCCTATCGCTGTTTCTCCTTTCTTTCATTGCAGGTAATTGCAGGTAATTATAGGTACACGATTACGTACATGTTTTCTTTTCGTTGCTTAACGGGCGATGAAATTTCCTCGATAGATGAACGATGGCGATCCGTTGGTACTGGATACGAAGTCTTGTTTTTTTGTGTTTTTCTTTTACGTTTCTTACACGTACTCGATGTCATCTTCCAAGAAGCGTTTGATCACGGACGATTCGTTCTTTTTTAGGATACATAGCATTTGCGTCACGTAGAGGTTGCCAAAACAAGAATTGCCTCTTGAAACCTGTGAAATTTGCCCGCGCGGGTCCGAACTGTCGAAAGGCGTTCACTTTGAAGAAAAACTTGAATAGACATTTGAAATACGAATGCGTCCGCGAGCCGCGATTCAAGTGTCCGTATTGCGAGTATCGTTGCAAACTTAAATCAGATATGAACAAGCACATAGGAAGAAAACATCGCGGTATGACCATCTACGTGATCGATTTGCTTGCCGTCCCGCCTCCAAAGCAGTCGATTGCCACGCAAACCCAAAACCTGTATTTTCATTTGAATAAAGTATAGTTTGTCCAAGTTGAGTACTAATTTTTACGAATAGAGACGTTACGTAAATCACGAATAAGCTTGTCCGCTGGCGGCTCTCGTTACTTTTCTATCGCTGGCTCTCCTTTCTTTCTTTCCAGGAAATAGCAGGTAACTATAGGCGTACACGACGATTACGCGCATGCCTTTTTTCGCTCTTTGACGAACGATGAAATTTCCTCGATAGATAAACGATCGCGATCCGATGGTGTCGGATCGGATGTAGGGGGCCTCGTTTCCTTCATTTTCTCATACACATTTTTTTACACATACTCGATGCCATCTTCCAAGAAGCGTTTGATCGCGGACGATTCGTTCTTTTTCAGGGCATAATGGATCTACGCCATGGAAAGATCACCGAGACAAGAGTTGCCTCTTGAAACCTAGCAAGTACGCCTGCCCGAATAAGAACTGTCGAAGCGTGTTCGCTTGGAAGAGAAACTTGACCAGCCATTTGCGCTATCAATGCGGCCAACAACCGAGATTCAAGTGTCCTTATTGCGACTATATGTGCAAAGTTAAGGCTGATATACGCAAGCACATCAAGATCAAGCACAAGAACAACGACGTCTATGTGATCGATATTTATCAATCGTGGCAAATTGTTTGATGAATCGTTTTGCCATTCGATCGAAAAAGAATGCGCGGCGGCGTTGTCGAACGACCCGGTCCGGTACCTTTTGTCGACTCGCGATTGCCACGAAACATAGTAAAATCATCCATAACGAGTATCGAGGTTTGCTCCTTGCCGACGCTTTGCATGCAATCGCGGCCTTTTCCTTGTCCCCCTGTTGCTTCAAGGTTTCGGCATCTATATCAACAACTGCACACAGACACTAACAACGAATCAAAGTTTTCACACGATTCGAAATCACCTCCTCCCATGTTTATTTCTCGTTTTCCATCCGTTGTCGTCGAACCTTCCATTAGCGCGATACGTTCGGAACGCAACGGAGCCGACGAGTTCGAGCCGAAATTGAATCGTCTGTCTGAAATTGTATGTCATAAAGTTAACGTATTTTGATAACTATACGACTCAACGTTTTTGTTTTTTACTAACGTCTGCCTCGACGGTATTTTCACTCTCGTGCCTTGTACACATTTCCCTCGAGAACCACAAGCGTTACACATCGCAGGCGCAGATCGAAGTTACGCTCAATAAAGTTGATCAAAATTCCAAGTACTCGCGAGTCTTTATTTCAAGCAAAGTTCACCGTTCACTCCTTTATCCGAGCCAACAAGGCTCAAAACAAACTCGGATCGCTAATTCGCGAGATCGTGTAAAACCTATATGACACGTCCCTTCCTTCTTTCTTTTCGTCTCTCCTTCTTTTCTTTCTCCTCCTCCTCCTCCTCTCCTTCTTCTGTCTTCCATCGTCTCTCGCTTTTCTGGAACTTCATATCCGTTTTTCTTATTTTTCGAGTCCTTTTCTTTTCTGTTACTACGCTGGCATCCTTTATGCATTGTGTACGCTATTTGTACTCTAATGGGAATTTGTCTTCCGTATACGCAAGCAATAAATGGAATTAAATTAACGTGAAATTTTCCTCCTTCTAGGTACCCATGCCTGCGTCGTCGTTCAGACGAAAATGAAAAACTCGGATCCGTTTACCAAGACAAAGAGGTTTCCATGTCCAAATTGCACGAGTGCCTTCACCCAGAAACCGAGTCTGACAAGACATTTGCGTTACGAATGTAGACAAGAGCCACGATTTCAGTGTCCTTACTGTCAACAGAGAAGTAAAAAGACGTCGGATATATACACGCACATTAGAAGAAAACACGCGAATTTGAAAGTTTTTGTCATCGATCTTCACGAATTGATCGCGCACAACACATACAACTCGTTCAAAATGGGTCGGCTGTGAATCAACCGTTCTCTTACAGTTGCTTCGTTGGTTGCTTCGTTTCGTCAACGTTTTTTGAAGACTTGACTTTTCTATTCTCCGATTTGACTCGAATTACGTTTTTTCTAACTTAAATACTATATAGACTGATATAGGTGCGAGCGAGCATGCGCTTGCCTCTGTACATGCATAGGTACGTGATTATGAACGTAATGGGAATGAAATTACCTTTGAAATCACCAAACAGAAATTGATTTTAATAAAAGTTTATTCATTTTGATCGTGCCGCATTTATATACCATTTATTTGAACCACGCGTTCCGGAACTTTGTCAGTGTCGTTTCGAGTTTCTACGATGCAAAGCGATTTGTTTCAGGTCATTTTGCCGAGCGATACAGTCAGTGGAAATTGCAAAATCGTTCGATGATTTTTTTGTAGCGCGTGACTCGTCTCGAACGTTTCCAGTGTTCGATCGGTTATCGATCTTTCGATACGTCAGCGTCGTTGTTTTCGTCGTTGTCGACCTTCTCCTCCTTTATCTGCCGTAGTTGCATGCACGAATTTTGTCGTCAGCGATCTATGTGACTCGACTAGCTCCTACGCTGTGCGCGAGTATTTTGTTGCGTTTTTTTTTGTTTCAGTTACTCGTGCTTTCATCATCCAGAACAACAAGAAATTCTGCTGTCCTAACTGTCCAAGCGGATTCTCCAGGGCAACGAACCTTCGAAGACACGTGCGGTTCGGATGCGGGCAAGTACCGAGGTTCATGTGCCCCTACTGCCAGATGCGCTCGAAAGAGATCTCGAACGTGTATAGACACGTTAGGAACAAGCATCAAGGAATGTGCGTCTATCTCGTCGACACCGCCACCAATGAACAATTTTTCGCACAAAAGTTTTAATCGATATGCGGATATTATACGCTACGCGAAGCAACTGCCATCGAACTGCTACGTGATGCAGAGAAGGTGACATATTTTGCAAATGACGCGGTAAACAGCACTATTTCGAGCAACCCGATCGCAAGAAGAATTCGTTTCTCGCGTAGCGAGCCCGTTCACGCGCATTCTCCAAATTGCCACCAATTTTCGTAGAATGCTGATAACGAAGAACCTGTAAGCTCAAGTACTATATGTACAATAAACGTTCATCCTTCAAGAAATCGGAAGAGTTTTTCGATTTTCTACAATTCCAATCGTGCCAACAGAGAAAGAAAGAAATACTGCTCTAGGTTTTCTGTCAATTATTTTTTTTTCTGTCTGTCTCCTCCTCCTCCTTCTCTTCTTCCTCCTCCACCTGTTGCTCTTCCGTCTCTCCTCTTCCTCGTTTCCTCTTTGCCTTTCCCTCGCTCCTCTTTACGTCTTTCGCAATCGACGACGACGTTACGGGAACAAAAAGAAACGCGTTACATCAGAATCCACTCTGTTTGTGATTTCAGGTGCGATGTATTTACCGGAACCATCGATCTTCCAGTATCGCGTGGATCACTGTGTGCAGTTGCAGCCGCAACAGCAGCGTTGTCGTCGGCTAAGGAAGAAGCACGGAGTCAATGATAGCAATAGGTTAGTCTGATTCGTTGTTTGGTCGCGATCTCGCGTACATTTGTCGCGTTTCGATGACGATATCTGGTATTCGAGTCGCGCGCAAACGCGCTAATTCGCGATTTTTCTGTAACGTTACGATGATGAATCAGGTATAATTGTCCAAAGTGCGAGAGGACTTACCGGCACTTGCATCACATGTTGCGCCATTATAAGTTCGAGTGTGGCAGCCCACCGAGGTTTCAGTGTCCCTATTGCGAAATGAGGAGCAAGCAGTCCAACAACGTTTATAAACACATACGTCTGAAGCATCCAGGATCGAAGCTCGAAGTCGTTGTTCTTCAATATGATCAGCAATGAACTTACTTCTTCCCTTTGCTTTGGTTAAGAAAATTTGCTAACAATAAAGAGTTTGATTGCGATAAATAAATAACTAGTGTTTTGCGTAGACCAGTCATTATCCTTCGATTCCCACGTGAAAAAGGTATTTCATCCAGCGTTCACGAGGTGTAACGATTAAAGGTGCGTCGAGTTACTTTCCGCTTTACAGGTTGGGAATCGGTGAAGTCGGTTAAGCGCGTGGAAGAAAACGGCAAGGACAGTGTTTTGCCAACTCTTCGATCAACCTTGTTCTCGTACATACAGCTTCAAGATGCCTGCAATCGCTTTATTTGTTGTGTGTCTATAACTCGACGAGATAGTTGAACGTTATCGTGACGCGCGCGTGTATGTGTGTGAGCCTGCAAGCATAATTTCCGAGTTTCCCCCACATAGAGACCATTCAGTTTCATTCATCTTTACCTGTAAATCTTCTTGTTCACCGACGATCCTTCGCACACGCGGTTCTTCCGTAGCGGCTCGATCGTTCCGATCGGACGACTACCATGGCGAGAAACAGTTCGCGAGTTTTCACGAGAAATCGGACGCACGATCGTACCGCGGACAAAAAGCGTGGAAAAGAAAAGCAAGCCTTGTTCGAATCGAGGAGCGTCTCGGGCGAGCTTTTCAGAAATCTCAACTAACCGATCTATTCCGTTTTTGTTTTCAGCATTCCTACAAATGTTGCCGCTACCTTGGGTCGAGGACAAGTACCCGGAACGAAGCTCGAGAAAAAGTAAAACCCGATTCCCTTGTCCACGTTGTCGAAAGAGTTACACGACCAAGAGCGCGGTGACGGCCCACATCAAGTACGATTGCGGCAAACCGCCGCGCTTCGAGTGTCCTTATTGTGGCAAGTTGAGCAAGAAAAAGTTCAACATCCAGGATCATATACGGCACAAGCACCCATCCAAGCCGGTCATCTGTAACACGTTGTTTTAGGACCATTTTTTCTACCGTCACGATGTATGACGCGTGTCGATGCGTTGGTTGCCGTTTCTCGAAACGATATCGATACGAATGTCGTTGGTCGACCTGACCTCTGTGCGTTGCTTCTTCGCAAACGGAACGGTTTGCCTTCGATTCGTCCAAATCGAATGGAAAAGGTCGCGATCCTCAAATCGCCAAATCGACCACGATCGGTTCGCGACGTCGGAACGACGCGTAGTGATTTGGTTTCGTTCGTTCGAATCGGTGATCGATAACACCGTTAAAGAAGAGCCCGTTAACCGAAAGGCGTGTCTGAAAGCTTGGAAGAATAAAGAAAGAAACTTTTGTGGGAAAAGCGAGAATAAACGTGTTCGGTGATATATTCTGTATTCAGTTTGAAAGAGCGACATCGGCTTTGATATTGTTCGTATTGGTCGATGTGTACTCTACTCCTACGCTATATCCTACTTTGCATGATCCCTTGTGTCTCCCTCTCGTTTGCGTGCCAATTGCAAGGCGATGTTCGAGAAAGCTGTTCAAGGGAATTAGGGCTAGCTTACGAACTTGACCGTGATACGATGTTTTGTAGGTGACCGACTCTACGATCTCTGTGTCGCGCATTCGAGGAAGTACGCGAGGAAACGGGACAAGCTGTACAACGCGTTCACCGGGAAATTTCACTGTCCCAACTGTAACAACGGCTATGGCAGGCGAGACACTATGTTGGGTCACTTTAGGTACGAGTGCGGCAAGGCGCCGAGATATAAGTGTCCTTACTGCACCATGTGCAGCAAGAAGACATCCAACGTTTATCAACATATCAGGTGTATGCATCCCGAAGAACCTGTCACCCTCGTTAAACTCTATTGAACCGTTGTTCGCGGCCTACCAAGCCGAACAACATTGGATCGTGCAGAAAGCATCCAAGCGTTAAAACCTCCTCTTCCTCTACATTTCTTTCGAACACGTCCAATCAAATGCACGATGCAGCTCGTGCTGTTGGATCACGCGTCGTAGACGACCAATATTTTCCAATTGTCGTTCGAACGAATAAAATAGCTGAAGAAGAACAAACTCGTTTCTCCTATTTGATCTCGTACAACGTTTCCTCTCGAATTTTTAGCAACGACGATGTGCAACAACAGCGACGCCCGACGACTTCTCCTTTCGTCACGTCTCGTTTGCTTTCGTTTGGTTTCCAGGGTTACTCGATGTTGCACGAACGTTCGTTCGATTAACGAGCCTTTCGGTTTGTTTCGTTTCAGATATCGCAGAGTGGCGACCGAACGAGAGGTTCGTTTGTCAGGTTTGTGTCAACGGATTCGATGACGAGCAATCCTAGGCAAGACACGCATAGTCACGAGCGCGTTGGCATCGAGCTACGTTCTCGCTGTTCTTATCAAGGAAAACGGAGCGAACGTGCTACGCTGATTTATCGAGAAGAATTCCATTCGAGAGGACCATGGCGAACTATCTGCACCCAATGGTTTCCAAAAAATCAACGACGCTGTGCCCAGAGATCGCGTTGTTCCTTCCAACGGAAGCAAAACCGTTGGTTTTAAACAGTTCTTTTTCATTTGGACGCCTTCGTCGATTTTGGACAGGTCCCCTGTCTGCCGTGAAGGTATCGCGAATGACAAACGATCGAACATATTCTTCTTACTGCTATCGCGCAAAGAAGATGGCAATCGGGACGCACGACTATTCGCGTATTGCGTCTCTGCAAAGCTTCGAACCATGGACTCTATGTATTCCTGTCAATAAATGAATACTACACGTAGGACACAACAAACACACAACCAAGCTTGTCCCTCCTTTGGAAACAAATACGTGTGCGCGAACGTACGCGACGTATGATCCTTCCGATCCCTTTAAAGATGGCGAGACGAACGACGGCTCGTCCCGAATTGAATTTTCGATGGCCCGCAGTTATATTTAATTTTCGTCACCCGTTCCCAATTGGTCAAACGTGTCAGAGGAGATACGATTTGCTGCTTTCACTTCTCTCTAACGGTCCATTCTCGTCTCTTTTTCTGCTTACAGATTTCAGGCCAATTGTCTTGGGAAAGTTCCACGGTGTCGTTCGAAATTCTCGGCACATGCTGAGGCTACAGACGTCCCTTAACCGGCGCGGCTTTCCATGTCCAAGATGCGCCCGTACATTTCACACTTCCGGCGGCATGAGTCGTCACTACAGACTCGAATGCGTCGATCTGCCGCGTTTCAAGTGCCCGCACTGCGATATGCGCAGCAAGTATACTCAGGCTGTGTATAGGCACATTAGGGCCAAGCATCACAACATGGAGCTAAGATTCGTCAAGCTTTACTGAACCCTTCTGGCGACGCTGCTACCTATTGCTTCGATTTCGAATCGTCGATTCAACCTAATCCTATTTATACCGAATATATCGATTGTCGTAAACTGACGGTACACCATCTCCATTTCGCGTTTCAAGCGCGTGCTTACGGCGGTGGAACACGGTTCGAGCAGGCTGCAAAGCGCGCATAATTCGAACGACCGAACCGGCCGAGTTGTTCGGCAAGAAGAGACGGAAGAAGAGGCATGGAAACGATCGCAGCGAGAGACGCGAATTGCGAATTGAGAATCATATTGTTATTAACGTTATTACGGTTACTACGCTATTGTTATTATCATCATCGCCATCATAGTTGCTACTATACAGCAAGACTTTGGTATCGGTAGCAAATCGTGGCAATGTACCGTCGTTGTATATCTGACAAAAATTTGTATTGTACGTTTGCGTGGATGCGCTTCGGCGCAAGCTTGTTTTTCCGATAGTCTTTGTACAATTGCCCATAGTTTACTCTCGAAGAGTTTAGAAGCATTTTTACGTACCAAAGGAGTCGCACGAATAAATTAGCGTACGAATTGTGAATAATTGCAGTCAGGAGAATTAGGCGAAAAAAGGAAAAAGAGAAGAGATAAGAAAAGAAAGGGTAATATCGCAAAGACAAATGTCGTTATTTTTTATGTTTTACGTATGTCTTTTTTTTTTTGCATTTTTGTTATCGTCCGTTTTCAATATTGTCTAAGCTGTTGTTCCGATTTCATCTTCACAGTTTTCATTCTCCTTCCCTATATAGTAGCACGGACACTCACGAACAAGTGCGGTCTAATCGAAAATTTTGTCACCGGCTTGCGATTTTCTGCGCCTGTGCTTTATTCGTTCGATTTAATTGTGTACACACAGCTCTGGGTAGATCGCGATGCAATCGATTTTCTGTTGTTAATAATCGATACTTTGAGTGATGTTGAATTTCTTCGTGTTTAAATAAAACAAATGGCGTGCAAGGGTGGGAGAGAGAGAGAGAGAAAGAGGTGGGTGAGAGAGAGAAGAAGGGGATGATCGAGACGCTGATCGTGTGGCGAAATATTTGAATGTTGATATGAAATCCGTGCTTGCAGGTACAAAGCCGGCAGATCATCAAGATTGGTTCCACTGTCCTCGTTGCACTCACAGTTTCCTGACAAATGATCGTATGATGCGTCACTACCAGTCCCATTCCAGCCTCGACGAGACTCGTTTTCGGTGTGCGTACTGCGATTACGGGTCAAAGTATAGCTCGAACGTCTACAAACACGTGCGAAGAATCCACAAACAGGCGCCATTGTTTAAGACACATCGGCCAATTTTACACTAACAAAACGAAGAGGAGATGTTCTTGTTTTCGAAGGGCAACGGTGGTAAAAAGGGAAGAGGAAACGCGGAAATATCGACGTTCCAACGACGATAACTCTGCGCTGCATCGTTTCAACGAGGAGATATCGACGCGTGGTTCAGCAACCTCTGAACGACCCGTGCTGCGACTTTTCACCAAAGATTGCTATTCCTCTCTGTCACGATAAGACTTGTACTTGATCAAATTTTTTCTTTAACCACCACCCGCCAATAAAATTCCTTTATTTTATTCGATTATCGGAAGCCTGGTTAATTATTTGATGCAGTTTAACGATTGCGTCTACGTAGAAACACGCGTTTACCCGACAACGAAGAGACCTTTGAAAACGGTTGAAAGGATCTCGCTGTTGCAGTCTGAGATCGATATCGTATTCTCTGAAATTCGTCGCACGAACCGTAGACAAGCATACTGACTCGGCCTGTGATCTGCTTGTCTTTTGCAGGGTACGTTGAGGAGTCGTGGCTGAGGCAAACCGATCAAGTTCAGAGATACTTTTGCCCGAGATGCTTCAGTTCGTTCAGTAAGAAGGCGAACATGCTGACACATTTTAGATACGAATGTGGCAAGGAACCACGGTTTCAGTGCCCGTACTGTGGCAAAAAGGACAGAAAATCTTCGAACACCTACAGGCATATCAGGACGTATCACAAGGGCAGTAGAATTCAAGCGTACAAGCTCTACTGAATCGATGTATCGATCTTTGGAGGAAGGAAGGAAGGAAGGAAGGAGGGCAGGAAGGAAGGCAGGAAGGAGAGCAGGAGAAAAAAGATGAAAGTACGGAAGAAACGCAACTAACGAACCGGTGTGCATTCTTTTGTAGACGTGCGATTCGAGATCGATTGGAACCGAGCGAAAAGCGCGAGCAGTTGTGTGTACAAGATTACGAAAATAGATGTCTTCCTTGTCCCGTGAGAATCGCTGTTCTCGTTCTATCCCGTCTCTCAGCTATGTCCTTTTACTCGACGCTACTCGATGTTTCAGCGACTGCTCGAAATCCAACAACAAGATTAGATATTGGTTCGCGTATTTCAGGATTCTTAGGGGCTTGTTTCTCTCGACCTAGCGTATCGGCTATTCGTTTCACTGTTGTACTTATTTCCTTGTTCCTTTCCGTTCGGTACCGACTCCGGTTTCGCTGCTTGCTAACCGTTGGCTCTGTTTTCTTGTTCGTAGGACGGCGCCTACCACCATACGCTAACAGGGCCATTCTGGATAATTTGAGAGCTGACATGGAGTACAGGGGGAGACGGACTGCCATCAAGCACGAAGACGGTGTATTCTGGGACTCTGGCAAAATGTCCTATCATTGTCCTATATGTAACGCAGGTTACACCTATAAGAAAACATTGAAGACACACATGAAATACGATTGCGGAAAGGAACCGAGATTCAAGTGTCCTTATTGTAACAAGAGGGACAAGTGTTCGTCGAATATTTACAAACACATCAGAATGCGACACAACGGGATGCCTGTGATCGTTCATCGGAATTAAAAACCTCTCATTCATCGAATTTACGTTCGAGTTTATGTTGTCTGTGTTGCGATTTTGATCATCCGCAGATTAAATTCGCGGTTGCCTTAGCTCGACAACGGCGCTGATTGTCCGTCGTGATATAGCGATCTGTTTCAATTCAATCAGTGTGTCAGTTAGCCGCGCCAAGTTTGTCGATCTATCGACCTTTCTCGCGTTCGAAATCACAACGATAACGACGCGACGTTGCACGCGATTCGCATCGAAGTAAATTCCAAATTTCCTTTGTGTGGCGTATAACTCTGCGCAGCTCCGGAAACTAGATTACTGACAACGCGTGTACGCGAATGCCGATATCCTCTAGATCCGATATCCTAGGTCGCATTTTCGCATTTTCATGGTAGAAGAAGATGAGAAGGACGGAAGGAAGAGGGAGAGGGAACAGAGAAGAGAAAGAAGAAGGTGGAGAATAGGAAGGAGAGAAAGGAAGCGAAGCAGAAAATAAAGAAAAAAGAGAGAAAAGAACAAAGATAGTAGAGACTTTGATGATCGAGATCGATTAAAATTACAAGTATCGAAATGGACGAACAGATTGAGTGATTGCGAATTAGATACGCGTGATAGAATGATACACGATGTATCGTTTACCTCAATAAAATCGCCATATCTTTAACCCGTGGTATATGATATATACATCTGCGAGTATAATGTTAATTTCAATCATTCCAAACAGTCGTTCGTGTTCCGATCGCTGTTCCTCTTCCCTTTTCACAGATGCAAGACATACAGAAACACACATACACACAAACATGAACACAGACGCGTGTTTGAACGCGTGTTAAGTTTCGACGAGGTTCGCGGAAACGTGAGCGTTCGAGCAACGCGATGGACGTTAAAACCGTTGGTAAATCGAGGACGCGTGTTAAACGACGTCGAGACGACGGAAAGCCGAGAGAGGGGAGCAGTTTCGTTACAGCGCAGCGGCTCGACTTTTTCTTTGTCTCTGTCCGTGTTACTTTGTTATTCTAATCGCTATCGCGATTAGATACGCTTGTCGATAGCCACGTTAGATCTGTTCGCAGGGCCTATTCGAGACGATATTACATATAGTTTTGGCAAACGGTAGCGAGTGACATGACGCAGGACTAATTGTCCTGATTCTTTTCAGATGTACGGATATTGGAGTGGCCAAACGTGAGGACGCAGGCCGCGGTCTCGAGTTACATCTGTTCAAAGTGCAACGCAGGATTCCGAAGGATGTGGGACCTGATTAGACACAAGTGTGGCCAGATTCCTAGATACGCGTGTCCTTATTGCCATAAGAAGGACAATTCATCCTCGAACGTTTACAGGCACATCAGACGATGGCATCCTAAATTGCCAGTCGGTGTGAATAAAATGTTTTGAACGGTGTGAAATACTGCCGGTGAAGTATCATAGTTTAGAATCGTTGCAATAGCAGATCAAATCGACACGAATCCAACTCGACCGGATCTTTTCGTTTCTCGGCTTTTCAGTTCTTTTTCTCCACTACGCGCGCATTTTATTCGAAATAGCGATACCGTGCGTGATCGATGGATTATACGGATGACGATAGCAAGCTTCCGTACACGTATACGAAGAAAAATGATTTTCGTCGATCCGATATTCTGTGTGCCTGTGTGCGCGTGTGCGTGTGTGCGTGTGTGCGTGCGTGCGTGTGTGCGTGCGCGTATTCCCGTATACGCGTATTTATGGTACGTGCGAGCGTGTACGTGCGTCGTGCTTATGCGGATGTGCATAGGCGTGTATGTGCACTAGCGCGAGAAAGGAACTCGGTCAAACTGTTGTTGGTGTACGTTCGAGTCACGAAACGTTTCGTCTCTACGATCAGGATCTGTAATCAGAATCTACGAGCTCTATGATGTTTCCTTGGTGTTCTACTTTCATTTACGCGTAACTATGTAACGCTTTGTAGATATGTATCTATCTACGCTTCCATGGAATGAATTTGAATTGCTGATTTTCTTAACGTGTACACGTCTACGTGTGGACGTGCACGTGTACGTATTTCGGCATAGAAATCGTGGATCTCCCTACGCGCGGTTCCGTTATAGCTGGAACTTGGCTATATATCGTATTTGTGTTTTAATTTTCAGAGTGGAACGACACGTCGTCCCGTTCGAAGACGAACGCGACAAAGTGTTCGCAGTGCGGCAAGATGCTTCCCAAGCAAAGGGACTTGGTCTTCCACTTGAAGCACGCGTGCGATCAGAAACGCAAGATTCGTAGCGTGAAAAGCGTCGCAGCTTTTCTCTATGGCACCAATTTGGACTGCAATCAATGTGGGAAGACGTTTAAAAGGCGGAAAGATCTGAATTACCACGTTCGTCATTTGTGCGGTATTCGAGGGATACAGTGTCCTTATTGCAACAAGTGTTACACGTATACGTCAAACGTCAAATATCACATAAGTCGTTACCACGAAGGGAAGGAAGTTTATTACAATAAGCTGTTTTGAGCGATTGATTTTCGCGAATATCAGTTGCCACGGTACATCGATTCCTAATCGGTATTTCCAATCGTACTTAATCCACGCGATATCTCACTTCGCACTGTCGTATAGTTCGTCTCGTCGCGTCGCGCCATGGCGGTGCCGTTTCTGAACATCGTTTCAGAACGAAATACTTTGTCTCTTTGCCCGAATAGAACATGGCGTAAAATTGGAGCCGCCATCCTCCTCTCTCTAGTCGTTCGAGCATTCGTTTCAAAGCTCGATGACATCGTCGGTGATAATTGTAAAGGATCTCGTAACCATCATGTATAACGTGTTTGAAACGATTAAAAGCTCGATGAATTTTCAGTTTCCGTTGTTTTTCTCTTTTCCTACGTTTCCACCGTGTTACGTGCAATCGATTATCTCGTAAGTTGCCCTTACCTTCGCCCACTTTTCTTCGTCTTTTACATTCGTAATACCCACTTGGCACCTTCTGGAACCAAATTTCCCCAAATTACCCTCTCACCATTCCAAAGTCTTTCCCTCTCTCTCTCTCCTCCTCCTCTTTTTTCCTTTTTTTTTGTCTGTCTGTCTGTCTGTCTGTCTGTCTCTCACCCTGGTTCTCCCTCTTCATTCTCTGCGTCGCGCGCGCGCAATTCTTCAGGAACGTTGCCCATTGCACGGTATTAAGTGCTCCGTGGCTTTGACGTGGATTAACCATCGTGTATCTTGGTGTTTCCAGGTGACTATCAAGGGGAGCAGTTTCGCAAATGGAACAGCGTGGACTTTGTTAACTATTCGTCGGAGATGAAAAGCTTCTTGGATAGGTATAGATATCATCCGAACGAACGTAAAAGATTCGAATGTCTCAACTGTGGATGTCGTTTCACCCAGAAGACCACCATGACCAGACACCTGCGATACTTTTGTGGCCAAGGACATCGCTATCAGTGTCCTTATTGTGAAATGAAAGCCTCGTGTTCATCCAACATTTATAGACACGTCAGATCGAGACACGTCGGATACAAAGCTCACGCCATCAAACTCTTCTCTTCGATAAATCCTCGTAGAAACATGTAAAGCCGATATTTCTCGTGTTGACTAAGGATGACAGCGCATTCCAAAAAGCTATTGGAAACGAACGTTTCAAGGTAGATAAGATAGACAGTATGAAGACAGTACGAGACGAGACGAGACGATATATATCCCAAATATATTGAAGCACAAATTGAAACGAATCGAGGCTATGTTAGTAACGTAAGGCCGTGTACAATTTTTCACATGTTCTCCAGTGTAAAATATATATATATATATATACGTATATATGTCTTTCTGCATCAGTCTCTGGTCGCATTGCTCCTTCGGTACATCGTCCCATACTAGCCAGCTTTGCTTGATCGACGTTTCAACGAGGATTTTCCCCCTTTTTTCGAATCTCGGCCAAGAAGATCCTCGTTGAACGTCCCCTCTTGCCGATCCAGACGTAAAAATGGATTCTCTTGATTTTCTTTTACTTTCTCTATGTCACGACGACACGGAACGATGCACTCGCACATGCTCCTGGACCTGAAAGTACTTCGAAAACGGCTCGTACATCGTGCTGTTTCCTGCTAACACGTTTCTTCGGTATTTCAGGTGTTTGCGAGAACGTTCCGAGGAAGAGGCGGAAAGTGTACTCCGTGCACAAGAATCACTATTGTCCACGTTGCAATCGTGGTTTCACCCAAAAGAAAAACATGTCGCGGCATCTGCGTCACGAGTGTGGTATGGCGCCGAAATATCAGTGTCCCTACTGCGACAAGCCTTCCAAGTTTACCCAGAACATCTACGCCCACATCAGGAAATATCACCCTGGCGAAGTACTGTGCTTTAACCGGCTCTACTGAACTCGCGGTTCACGGTTCAGAGATTTCTGCTAATACGAGCCTCCGCTTCATCGATGTGTCGCAGCAAGTCAAATAAAGTTGTCAAGCCCAGTCTCTCGAGTCTTTTTATTTATATTCGAGAGTGTCAGACACAGCGAAGGGAGGAAAAGAGAAGAGAGAAAGGAAATGCGCCTATGCACCTGACTAATCGTTTTGCTAAATTTGATTTCAGGTGTATCGCCGCTCAGAGACGGAACCAGATCCTTTGTCGTCGAATCGTTTGCTTCTGGCGACGTCGAACGGTCATCCCGCAACGGTGGCGAACTTCGAGCAAGCTCTTTTCCCGCGCTGAGAGTCGTTCGTCGTCGTTTCTCTTTAGCGAGAAAGACCCTGCTTCTTTTTTATGCATTTGTCAAGGAGAATAAAGCGGAAATCAACACTTCCGACCGTCTTTCCTATTTATCTTTATCCAAAGAACGGCAGACTCGGGATAGTGTGCGCGATGTACTGTCAACTCCCCTGTAACACACGGTTAATACGTTCCGTGTTGAACGTAAAAATCGTGTTACAGGAGAGTTGTCGCAATGTTTGCATCGTGTTATATCGAAACCGCGTTTTCAAAGTACCACGTTACAAGAGGGTCGAGCGTATTTCCTAGATCGATCCGCAACGGTTGCTTTTAAGCGCCTATGTTTTGCGTCTAGTTTCTTATCGTAGACCAGAGTTGCCGCGATCGAAATTTTTCGAGAAACGGCCAACTCTTTGTCGCAGCATGAGAGAAAAGGGGGCGGGGCGGGAGGGGAGAAAGTACTGCTCTTATATGTGTCGTTGAGCTAACGTTTGCCTGTTAATATCACTTACCGAGAAAACTACCGTGTAATTTCCAGTGATGTTCAACCTGTCGACATTGCCTTACGTGACCGTTCTGGCTCCGGATCGGAGACGAAGATGCTACAACACCGGTATTCTTCCAGGAGTGGACACCACATCCCGAGGTAACTTTGACTGTCCCAAGTGTCAGAAGACCTACAAATGGTATCGAGGACTTCACAGACATTTGAAGTACGAATGTGGTAAGGCGCCGCGCTTCAAATGTCCGCACTGCATGTACACTGGCAAACACAGGTCGCACGTGTACTCGCATATTAAGAGCAATCACAGCGATCGGCCGATTTACGCTCTGGATACTCAGCAGGGGTGAAAGCCGTCCGATATTTGCTCGCGCCAATTCTCCTGATTATCCAAACGGGAAGGACACGTCCTTCCTACGCTTTAGTAACCGAACATTACCGATACGCTTCGAATCGTACCGATACGAACATTCGTATCGACGCGACGGATGCGAACATAGCGAAGAATGCGCAAGATCGATTCCGTAGCTGGAACCGATTTTCACCATCATACTCTGTACATTTCTATTCGTAGTCACTCTGTATAGAAAATAAAGGATTCCTTAGCGATAGCAACGGCTCGCTTTCTCCACCTTCGATCGTCTTTGCGTTTCTATACCGTACACATCACTCGTTGATCGCACGACCACCATGTACGACGACGAAGAAGCGTAATGGAAAGCGAAGTCAAGAGCGACATCTGCTGCTGCGGTCCACGCTTTTGTTTCGTTTCACCTTAATAAGAGTAAACGAACTTTTCCTGTTTTCCATTTCGCTGGACGTACGAACGTTCGAGCCCATCGCACAGTTCTCACTTCTCGTCGCTTCGCCCTCCCGGTTTTCTTCGACCGAGCAGAATTTCGATTTCGTCCTGTCTCGAAGCCGAGACCACCGTCAACGGTATATTGAGTGTTGAATGTTATTGTTCGTCGATCTTTTGCAACTAACCGTTTAAAAATTTGTCCTCTTTTTCAGAGCCCGGAAGATACCATTGGAACAGGAGACATCCGTGCCCGAATTGTTCTCGTACCTACAAACACCGAAGTGACATGATGCGGCATTATAATTACGAATGCGGAACATCTGGGAGATTTCAGTGTCCTTACTGCAAGCATAATCTTCGTCAACGTGCCAACATGTGGACGCATATACGCACACTTCATCCGAAACATAAACTTTATTGCATCGATATCGTCACAAATACCAAACTCTACCATCAGGAGTATCGCTCCGATTAACTCGCATTTCCTTCTTTCGTCGTTCCAATCGATCGTTCGATCAACCTCTCTCTCGTTTTCTTTTCGTTTAGCTTTTCGTATTATCGCATTGTCTAGTCTCGTGTGATCTTATCGCGCTTCGATACGTCTCGTTACATCTCGTCTTACCTCGTTTCGTTTCATCTCATCTGGTCTCATTTCGTCTCGCCCAAACCTATCCTCCTGTTCGTTTCTGATCGTCCTTCCGAGATTGCATTTTCCAATGTTAAGGCGCATGCGTTAATTTGATGTATTTTATCGACATTTTGTTCTCGCACCTGTGTTCGACGATAAGAATTTTCAAGTTCTAGTTTTGGTGGCTGTAACGAGCGTTGAAAGAGCTTCGATGTGAATAAATACTTGATATTAATTGTCAACTTTGCTATTTTTCTATCGACTGCGATCGACTACGATGTACTTTTACTACTGTTCCATAGTCGTATGTAAGCGCGTTAAGTTTCGTTCTCGGAAACTTGATTCGACTAGAAAACGTTGATAAGCAGCGGCCGACTGGACGAAGCGAAATGGAATACAGGTTTGTGGAAAATGGTAGTAGAGTTTCCGAGGATCGCGCTAGAAAGAAAAAGAAAGAGGAAAAACCTAGAGAAGATTAGATTTGGCAGTCGAATTGCGCGAGATGTGCAATTCGAAACGAAGAACGCGGACTTTTTACTTGGGATTTCCTTCAACGCTGTTCCTATGAAAAAAAATCCCTCGAATATAAAAAAGGATAAAAGGGAGAACGTTCAGGTAACGAATGGAAATAATGGTTCGCCGATAATAACGTTCTCTTTGTTTGCGTACTTGTTTCAGAAAGAGGAAAAGGAAGGACGGAAATCGAGCGGTTCCATGGTCGTTCTGGCAGAGAATTTACGATCATCAGACGAGACGGAATGTACGAGTGTCCCAGTTGTCGCAATCTCTACAAGTGGAAAAAATCGATGCTGTCGCACTTGCGGAACCAGTGTAGACAGCCTCCGCGCTTCGAATGTCCTCACTGCTCGATGAAAAACTACCAAAAGTCGCACATGATCCGTCACTTACGCGTACATCATCCTCAACTCGCGCAAACGTTCTGGGACCGGAAGCTCAGCGGCTTCTTTCGATTGTAACTTTAATGTTTCGACTTGCATTGTCGTTCTTTCGATTGTTGCTCGCAATAAAGCATCGTGGCGAATCGAAGAAAGAAAAAAAAGAGAGTGAAAAAAGAAAAGAAAAGAAGAACGATATTTATTCCTCCCCTTGTACACAAGATCCATTCGTTCGATCGTCGTGCATCTTGGTGCGCGACAAACACATATCTGGTTCGGATATCTGAATCATCTCCTCGATATTGTTCAGCCAACGAGCGATCTTTCTATGGCTGGTTGTAAAGTGTGTGGATGCTTGGTGGAGAGATTTCCACGAGATCCATGTACTGGCATCGACGAAGTGCACGCGAGAAGTCTCATTTGTTGTATGGCGCGATCGTCGATTGTCCAGACGTATGGAGAAAAGCGTATCTGTAAATTGTTACTTTGAATTGCGAGCACGCTTTGGTAAGCGTTTCGAAGAGAGAATTGAGAAGAAGTGCGCGTGTCGAAACGTAGGTTCCGTGGAATGCGTACCTTTGCCAATTGCGTGGCTGCTCGATGGCTGCTCGTTCCGAGTAGAGTTCCGATGCGGCTCTGTGCTCGCAACGACCAAGTGGTCGAATCGCTGCTGGACAAGACGATATGTTATTTCTCGCAGCGAACACGAAGCTACCCGGAGCTAAATAGTATAACGGGTGGTAGGGAGTTTGCCGTCGAGCGGAGTACTCGAAGAGCGACGCATTCGAACGGAACGTCCGTTCGACGGGGTGGCCAAACTCCGTAAGCTGTACAGCATCTTCTGTACAGCGGTCGAGAGTATGCTGTTCAGTATTTATGTCTCCGTGTTTCAGGATTCCATATTCCACTGCATCCGTTCGGACTAAACCTAGACTTCGATAGCCGATGGGGAACTATCAAGAAACATTGTTTGGAATCGAGCAAATCCGCGAAAGAGAGGAGCTCAAAGAGAAACGCTTCCGACAATAAGAAGCCGTTTCAGTGTCAAAAGTGCGGTCGCGGTTTCACCTTGAAGAGAAACAAAGATCGACATGTGAATTACGAGTGCGGCCACGAACCAAGATTTCAGTGTCCGTACTGTGGTCTTCGCAGTAAACAAACCTCGCCGGTCTACGCTCACATCAGAAAAAAGCATCCGGAAGAGGAAGTGTTTATCTTCGACATGAAGCTGTGATTTCGACGTTGAAGATTCCACGAAACGCCAATTGCCGACGATCCATCCATTTTGCGCTCGACCTCGTTCGATGTAATCGACACGTGTCGCTTTTCTACTTTATACTCGCATTTTACGGAGACGTATTTCTCTACCGCACACGTTCATCTCGAAGGCTTTCGCGAAGCAACGTGTGAAGCTATCGACGCGAAATATCGATTTGCATATAGTCCTCGAACGACACTTTTGTGTATATATTTCGAGTAAAATGCATGCAGATTTGCACAGAAATTACAGATGCACGCAACGATCCTTCGTAGTTTCATACTTCTCTTTATGGTATATGCAAATTCTTGACAACGTGCACGCCGAATATCTTTACGATTATCAAACGGCAACCTGTCGTCTGTATTCTTTCGTGCACGAATGGCTAATCGAACCATCAGGGACGTGGCCATCGCCCGAAGACGGAATGGTACACAACGAGTTCTATTCGATAGATTTAATTATCGTTAACCTAGCCTAAGATGCATTTTTCCCTAGTACGTATTGAATTAAACAGTTAAAAACAATTAGAAATAATGTCCGTTAAAATTGTGCGATTCCATATCGCCTGCTTTGAAATTAAAAAGAAAAAAAGAAAAAAAAAGAAAGGGAGGGAGAGAGAAAGAAGGGGCGGGGGGTTCTGGAAAATGCTCGAGACTGGCTCGACGTTTTCATCTAGAAGATCATCCGCAAATTTTTAAGGTATCCTTCTTTCACATTTCCATTTTCAATGCTCAACGTCGTCGATCCGAAGCATGTCGCGATTTATTAAATCAAACCGAACCAAACCGATCCGATCCAACCACGCCCGGACCGATTTAGTTCGACCCGATCCAATACGATCGCTACATCTCTAAAGGAGAGTCCGGCTTTGACCGACGGCGATCGATTCTCGGATCCAGCGATCCCGCTCTCTTCCCAAATCGTTCGTCCGATATTTCCCTGATTCGACTAACCAGCCAATCTTGAAGTTTCAGGTTTCTATGCCGCGGTCCCACAGTTGGATTTAAACTTCGTTTTACAATCTTGCAAAGCGTTTGAGAATGAAGAAAGCAACAGGGAGATTGGTCAGACTGATTCCGGTGGTGCGACTGCGCCGAGATCTTTGCCGAATTACTATTCCCAAGGGAGAGAGAAAAACACGTTTGCAAAGGGGTCGCTCGCGGACTGCTTCAGAAAGCCATTCGGCTGCCCCAAATGCGGAAGATGCTTCACCGTGAAGGGCAACATGACCAGGCATCTGAAGTTCGAGTGCGGCCAACCGCCGAGATTCCAGTGCCCTTACTGCGAATTCCGTAGCAAACAAACGTCCAACGTGATGTCTCACATTAGAACCAGGCACATAGGTCAGCCAGTTTACGTGGTGCACCTGGAGAAGTGAAGGATCACCTGTGAGAAGGATCATCCGAGGCTGTCGAGAAGACACGAATCGGAGGATTTAGTACGTGTTCCTGTTGCTCGTTCGTTAAGGAACGATGTCATAAAAAGTGAAGGCCGAGAAAAGGCGACGCGAGGTGCGAGTGTTCGATCGTAAAACAATCGACCGCTTTTCGCGTAACAGTTCCCGCGTTTACGGCAGATACGATCTCCGTCCCTTTCGAGATCCTTCTGTCGTCGATGGACTGTCTCGAAAGCTTGCTGTTCCCATCGGAAACGTAGAAGCTACTTCAGAGCGAACGCCGCCTTTCGCGATTGTCCCCCCGTGTATTAGAAAAATAATATATACACATTTGCGTATACATTACATACACGTAATACATGTAATATACTCATATATACCTACACACGTTGACATACAGCTACATTCATTTACACACATCACGCGTATGTGAATATTATACATACATATAATATATGATACATATTTTTTCCGTTGTTGTCAAATTTTTAAATGTTTTATAAAATCAGGGAACGATCGTTTACGAGATTTAGTCGTGAAACGAGACGATGCTCAAACGAATCTCAAATTTTAGGATATCGAACGCGACCGTCGGTTAATTTGTTGCGCGTTGAAATTGCTCGTGTTTTCTACGAATGGTTCACGTCGTTGGTGACGTAATCATTAGCCGGTAACCGGTTTACCCGAGAAGTTGAGAAGTCGAACGTAAAGACGTTTCAAGTACAACTGCATTTAAAGTTCCACGATGCATACGAGCTATCGTACGAAAAGTTCTTCGATTTCTAGACGTCCTACTAGATAAAATCGCATGTTTTCTATGGGAGAAAGATTGAGAGAGAGAGAGAGAGAGAGAGAGAGAGAGAGAGAGAGAGAGAATGAGAAACTGTGCGAGAGGAAACGAGGAATGAATCGATGGAAAAGATACTAACAATAACAATAATAACGACATCCTTGTCGTTCATAGCAGAAAAAGAAATGGACTTTAACGTAACAGTTTTCATCCGTCGGTGAAATCGAGCCAACTATATGGTTAAGAAATAAAGAGGAAAGGCAAAGAAGAGAAGCAAAGAAATTGGAGGAATAGGAAACGCGCGTTCGTCGAATAATATTTAAAAGTTTTTTCGGGTAATTGTGCGTCCGGCGTATCGTTGGATGTTCGAAGGGGGGAGGAAGGGGAGGAACAGAGGAAAGCGTGCCTTCTTTCGGGCGATTTGCCGGTACGCTTTCCGCTTTAAGACTGAATGGTACAGGGTGAAGCGGTCGGGGCAAACGTTGTGTTCTTTCACTTTTGTTTCTCGTCTAACAAACTGAATGAGAACCACGATGAAAGATAATGTGCCGAGCTTTCAAGCTTTTCGAATCGATGCGCGGAGAGAGCAGGAGAGAGTAGTACTTAGTGACGAACGTTTGGTACAAGCACGTGCTTACGGCGGGAGCATCGCCGTTCGCACCGCGACCGAAATGTTTCCTTTGATTCCCGTTTTCTTCTACGTGCACCTAGACGTTAGTGGCCGACTGTTTTTGTTGCTGTGATATAATTAACGATGTTGTAGCATTAAGTGCGTTTATTAATAATAACTGTACGCGCCCGTTCAGAGCCGGGCTAGACGCGTTTCTCCATTCATCGTACGAACAAGTTGTCCTTTCTCCGTTTGATCGGTCTCGTACGACCGATCGTTTCCTTCAGGACTTGACTACGAATAAATGTTCGCGAATCACATTCGATGTCTAAACAATTACTATTTCCCACTTACCACCATGTTTTGTGATCGTATATCGTCGTCGCTGTGGAATTGTAAGATACGAATAATAAATCGATGTTCAAACACTCTACCAATTCTATCTGCGCTCTATCACCGAGCATATACCGCACGATGCATTTCTTGGTCGTTCACCACCCGTGTTTGTTTTTCTTTCTTTGTTCATCTTTCGGACTCTCTTCCTTCTTTAATTTTTCTTTGTCTTTTTCTTTTTCCACAATTGTTTTTCTTTCTCGTTTCTATCTCGCGCCGCTTTGCTAGATCTGGACAATCTTTTGGGTCGGTGCTACCTATTGTGCTTTTTTTCACGCGATATATATGTACTAATAAACTATCATAGGTCATCGATCGTGTTCCCTTGTTCGTTCGACAAATCGATTCCTTCGATCGACGAACGAGAGGGGAAGAACACGAACTGGCGTGCGAGTTGTATTAATTGCATACTCAAATACTTTGAACGGACGTTCACCGTACCTTGTTTCTTCTTTGCAGATCTGAGTGTGTTGGACTCGTTGATGAGCACGGTAAAGCCTGGTGACATCGTGGGGAAAGATCGTTTGCTGTATTACTGTCCCAAGTGTTTGCACAGCTTCACGTTGAAAAGCAACCGTAATCGACATTACAAGTACGAGTGTGGACACGAACCTCGATTCAAATGCCCTTACTGCAATCTGAGGAGCAAACAAACGTCGCAGATCTACAGTCACATCCGCAAGAAACATCCGCAAGAAAGAGTTTGCGTGATCGACCTTAAGTTTTAATCTACCCGAAATGTATTGTACTCGTATAAGCAAAAGTAATAAACGTTTTACTCAATGATGACATTCCTCCCACGTGCTTCCACACGATCCTTATTTTATATTTCTCTGGAAGAGAGAAAGAGAACGTTTACGAGAATGGCGAATATTTGTGTGGGAGCGGAGTGGTTCCCGAAGGAGGAATGGACGGATTAGGACTTTCCGGTTCTCTTCTAATTCTCGCATCGCGATCGGTAGTCGCGATGATGGTTGCGGTCGTCGTAGGCGTCGCGCGATCGATTCTCGTATAATGCTAATCATTGCGCTTTTTTGATTTCAGTGGATCGTTCGTTTCGGCTATTGTACGGAAATTACGATGCCGGGCCGTACGAGGAACCGAGCAAGTTCTACGCGACGGACGATGTCTACGAATCTCTTCGACGCAGAGGCAGGAAGAAAAGGAACTACGTGTGCCCAAAGTGCGGGAATGGTTACACCGTGGTGAAAAGTCTGAAGCGTCACCTTCGTTACGAGTGCGGCGTCGCGCCCAGATTCAAATGTCCGTACTGCGATAGTCGCAGCAAGCAAAGGGCACACGTGAACGAGCACATACGTAGAAAACACTCGGGTCAACGCATCTACATTATCGATTCGCCTTGATGATGAACGAGCTCTTCGTAACAGCTGTTCCCCGTCCAGTCCATCATCGTCATCGACGTTTCTCCGTTTCTCGTTCTACCGATCGTCCACGTTTTCTTTTCGCAGTTAGGATCGCATTGCAACCGACGACGAACCTCTTGTAACGAAGGTACAGCGTCATCGTTGTCGCCTCGTCGTCACGATCTGCGTCATCGTTATACATATACATATAACATCGAACGACGGGAGTACGGGCCATCGCAACGTGTGTGAGGTTTTTGACGAATGTACATGTGAAATGCGAATAAAGCATTGTTACGGTGCTACTGGACTCGAACAAGTACCACCACCTGTTGGCGATCGTTCGCGAGAGACTTTTTCCTTTCGCTTCGACGCGCGACGACCGACGTTCGCTTCTCTTTGCCGTCGAAATCGAATTCGGTAAACGACGCAGCAGGCCACTTGCGCTTTGCTCCGCTTCGCCGGTTAACGAGTTAATCGACGGTTAATCGACGGTTATTCTGGTCCCTGGGCCGAGAAGCTCCGAACACGGAAGCTCTGCCTTTGCGTGTTTGCTCCCTCAAAGACACTGATAAAAGGTCAGCTTGCGGTCTTCTCGGGGACAAGGTGGCGGGAAAAATAACTCGCGGTAACCCGATCCTCTTCGTAACGATAACCGCTTCCACATCATTTTTGTTTTCTTCGTGTATCTGACCGGTCATGCGAACACGTCCCGATACTGCGACTAATTCCGTTTCCTTTTTACTTTTCTTTTTTTAGACATCAAGAGGATCAAGATAGAAACCGATCTGGAGAATCTTTGCTCGGTGGTGATGGAAGAAGCGAAGGATTTCGATTACGAGGAAGAGAAGCCGCTCGGCTCGAGGAGGCGTAGGGCCACCGCTATTCGAGACATTGAGAGGCACACGTGCTCTAGATGCTCCAAGAGCTACATACACGCCTGGCATTTAAAAAGGCACACCAAGTTCGAGTGCGGACAAGAGCCGAGAGTTCAGTGCCCTTACTGTGCAGCGCGAATGAAACAACGCGGTCACGTTTATAGACACATTCGTCAGTGTCATCGTGGTCAAAACGTATACGTGATCGATCTGAATTGAGATCGAACTCTACTGCGATTAATCCGATTTGTCAACCACGGACAACAAGTTCCTTTTGTCGCGCGACTTTTGTGCTCTACGACGACGCGTACTATACTCGCCGAGTAAACGACGAGAAACAAAACGAGGCGACGAGAAAACGATCGTCGAATATCGTTGCTCCTCTAACGCGAGCTCTTTCTGCCTTTTAGTCGGCAACAGAAGAGAAATCGGTTCGAGTTTCGCGCCTAACGTTTCCGTAAGATTTCACGCGTTTGGCGGACACGCGACAAATGCAATTGTTTGCTTCTGCAGAGAATGACGCAGGATCGCTCAACAAGCACTCGCCTAACTGAAGTTGCGTAGCGAATGTTCAGAGTTTCGAGAGTGTTTGAAAAGTAAGAGAAAGTGGACGGAGAGAGAATAGCGAGACAACGGCGAGAAAGGAAACACGTCGACCGTCGTCGATCGATTCTTTAGCAAACGTGTTCTCTGTTGTCTTTTCGTTTCTGTGCATCCTCGACTATCGACTATCGACTAACCTTATTGTATCGTAACAGCATAGAATCGAAGAAGAGTATTAGAAACAATAAATCACACAGTACAATGTTTAAAGCTATTGCATAAATAACGTACGAGATAAGAGACAAGCATTTTAATTAACGCTTTCGCGTTCCCGCTACTTCGATTTCCCTGTAAATCGCCTTGACAGTAAGACGATAATCGTTGGACGATCGATCGTAAGTCGTTGACGAGACGATCGAAAGATACGAAAGAATGAAAAACGGAAGGAAATTTCTAATTGGCACACGTTCGATTTCAGGTTCGCGTCGAAGCGCGTTGTTTAACATTGGGACGGACGTGACGCGTCGATGCGGAAGGATCCATGGCGGACCGATGGAAAATCTCTGCTTCAAAATAAACGATTGTTCGTCAACGTTCCGGGGCTCAAATTTCTGTCCAAAGTGTACCGTAAAGTTCGATCGTTTGACCGATCTTCGTACGCATATGATGCGAGTGTGTGGATTCGAGTCGAAGAAGATGTGTCCTTATTGCGATACCGTGGGGAATACCATCGAACAGATCCATCGGCACATCAAACATCATCACCCGAAGCTCCGCCTTGCGGTGCTCGAAGTGTATAACACGAGCGGAAATTGAATAGCCATTTTTTCCTTCCAAACTCGGCCGGCAATATTTTCGTATTTTGCCTGTGTACTTGTCGGTAAAGGCCCAATTCATTGCTAGTTAATAAAACGGAAAATAAAGAAGGAAAACGAAAGAGAGAAGACGTGTATTTCTCGTTGAATCTTAAACGTTGATACGATGTAGTTTTGATGTTGATTGAAAATTGTTGTGCCGCAATTAAACGAAACGCAATTAAACGAAATGTTCTTGATCGTAGTTGGATTTCTTATCTGACAAAGCATTTCCCAATTCGAAGAGTCGCTAGTTTATGCTCGTCAACTAACGCCCGTCGTTTTCTTCTTCCTGTGACTTGCAGACATACCGATCCGGTGCATGACTATGCCGAAGAACTTTCAAAGGAATTGCAACTACCCGATGATGCCTCTGATCAAGGACCTGGCGACCCTTTGGATGGCGAAGCGGGTCGAGTTTCCGTATCGGTGCGAGACGTGCGGCAAAGGGTATCAGCATCGCGCCACACTGGTCAGACACACCAGGCACGAGTGCGGCAAGGAGCCGCAGTTCAAATGCCCCTATTGCGTTCACAGAACCAAACAGCGTGGCAATCTCTATCAACACATTCGAACCAATCATCCTGGCAAGAATGTGTTCTCGAGTAGCATCTAGGAGGCTTTACTCTCTCCCTCCTTCCCCCATCTTTTTCTTGTACCTTCGTTTTTCGCGTCGTAAGCCTCGTACGCTTTGTACGCTTTGTACGCTTTTGTATTTTCTCGTACGTTACCACTGCGTTCGCTGAACGCAAACGTTATATAGGCAAAAAACGAGGATTATCCGTTCTCCAATAGAATGACATGAATCGAAACTTGTAACGCGATAGAATAGAGAGCAGTTAGCGAGATGTTTGAAACTGCGGAATATTTGTGCGCAGATAGAATTACTCCACTGCTATCGATTGAAAATGAGATTTTACCATCGTACGTACCATATTGTACGCCTAAGTATTGTCGTGATCCTGTATAAAGCCATGTGCCAAACGAATATAACAAAGAATAAAAAGCGACGTTTGTAAAATATTTAAACACGTTTTGTTCCAACAGCAATTTATCGCCACTGTCTATTCAATTTGTCATTGTTATCGATGTACGAAAATACGCGGCCAGACGAGAGTTCTTAGTAATAATAAAAAAACACCCGTTCTTTTTCCAGAGCTGTCCTCGCCCGGAAACCGTTACCGAAGCAGAATTATCGGCCAGCACAAACTGTTGCTATACTCGAAAAAACCGACTGTGGTGGTGAATCGGAAATCGAGCAACTGCCCGGACAAGGTGCCACCAAGTTGCTATAGCCCAGGCTGCAACAATTGTAATCGCTGGCTGAGAAAAATGAAGCATCACTTGAAAACGGAGTGTGGCAAAGATCGAAACGAATGTTGCCCGTATTGTCCGCACAGGACCAAGTATAAGAGGAGCTTAGAAAAGCACATCATTCGAAAGCACTTTGGTTAACGAGATACGTCTATCGTTCTTATTTCTCGTTCGTTGCATCCCGCGGAACGATGAAATCACCGATTGGCCAACTACGATCGTCGTATTTATTCGCAATCGCTCAAACCTGGAACCCGGAGAATTTACATTTCCCTCGCCCAAAAATCTGCTATATGAATAATATATTGTTGGCAGATGGTTGGAGAAACCGTTATTCTCGTCTCGTGTGTATTCGATTGCAGTGCCTCACAGCATAGTATCGTATCGCGTGATGCTCTTGCAACGTGGATTCTCTGCGTTGAAAAATCTAAATTAACGGATATCGAGAAAGTGGAGAATAATGGAAAGTCGGTTGTGAACCGTACTTGGAAAGCCTACTCCTTTGCCAATGCACTGACTAAAAATTTTTGTTTCAGGTAGCGTGATGCATATGTGCGAGTGGTGCAGTCAATCGTTCTCTTGGCTCTCCAGTTTGAAACTGCATCAAAAAATGGTTTGCTGGAAGCCACCAAATTTCTGCTGCACTATCTGCGATTACAAGTCCAGTTTTAAGGGAAATATGAAGAGGCACTTGCTTTGTGAACATCGGATACACATGAATTAGCAAATGGATTACTGTGCAAGCGACCTACTAGCTCATAATAAAGTGTACTTTTACTGCATGCAAATACCTAACGCGAATTCCATGGCGCTAAAATTCTTTCGACCGTTTTGCAAATTTTTTCAGACAATGGCAGCCAAACGAAACGATCTGGAGCAAGAAAAATGGAACGTAAGTATATACGCGTGCACGAGTACGAAAGTACAGGTGTGTTAGCATCGTCGTTTTTTAGCTGCTCGAAACCGGAAAGTTGCTCTTTTCGAGGAAATCGCGAAGCGAATATTCGCCCGCATCGGCGACGAATAGAATCAGCTTCGCAGGTTTCTGCTCGAAGAGCGCGTACGATTATCGGCGACTAGACGGGACTGTCGTCGCATTCCGTTGTGTTCTATTAACCTGGCAAGGCATGCGCTTCGATGTCTAGAAGCTAGCCACTGCGATCTCCCATCTTTTCTTTTTTTTTTTTTTTTTTTCTTTCTTCTGGAACCTGCCCTCCTAAATAATCCTTTCGGTTTGCGCCACGTCGCATCGCATCGCATCGTATCGCATCGCGTCACGTCGTTCGCTCGTCGTTCTTTAATAATCGAGATTTCTTTCCAGATGCTCCTTTATTCCCGATCGTGAGGCCGCGACTGCACGTTTGTCCGCGTTGCGGACAAATGTATTCCTGGGCGTCAAATCTACGGAAACATCTGAAGATGGGCTGCGGAATGGTTACGTTTGAGACTCACTTCTCCTGCCAGTATTGCCCTTACAGATCGAGGATCGAGGCCTCGTTTCTCAAGCACCTGCTCTCGGTGCACAACATCAAGTAGACAGCTGTTTCGCTGAACGTCATTTATCGTCTACGACTCTTTTCGTTCAGCGATATTTGTACGATGCCAGAGTATTTGGATTTTGCGATGGAACTCGTTTTCCACGCGGGAAACCGTGCTGTTCGGAACAATGTTTCTTTCATACGGTTTGATTGGTGTTTGTAATCCGTCACTACGCATACGTATTGGTTTATCCTTGTCGAGTCGATATCTCAACACTTGAACCTTTGAAGAACATTTTTCCTTTAACTCACTGCATAACATACACATTGTGGATCGGCCGAATTTTGTGCGAAGCCAAAACATCTTCGAAATGTTATTGTCGTCGATGATCAAATATTTGTAATCGTTAGAGAGTGTTGAAAGTTAGTGTCGTGTGTCGATTTGCGCTAAAGGATTGATTATCCGTATATCGATGCGGTACCGCGACTCACAAAATAACCGTTACCGCTCTTTGATAAATCGAATCTAGTCTACAGGCTGTTTTTTTTTCTTTTTTTTTTCTTTCTCTTCCTCTTCGTCGTTTCTTTCGCTTCCTATTTTTCTTTTTTTTCCCTACCGTTGTCGGTCGAATCTAGCGACATGGATTCGTCGGATCGTACAATCTACAACTTTTCATACGTATTGTCATAACTTTTACCATATCGAGAACAATAACGATAGCGCCGTAAATTTTAGCAACCGATTTCCTGCATATTTGATATCGAAGCGATCGTAGTATGGACAAGCATGCATTCACAGCCGTCTTTTTCTATAAAGCCGTTCAAGATTTTGCGAGTATCGCGGTTCAAGTGGTAGAATTGTAATTACGACGTTGTACGCTCAATTTCCTCTCTCTGGCGTGTTTCGAACAAGAATTCACGGCTGCAAGGATACGATGTTTCAACGTCGAGTTTCCTTGTTCGAACGAACGTGCTTCTACATCTCGAGAAACTAACTTTGACGTGTGTCGTACAAGAAATGCGCAAACGCGTTCAACAAATTCATCGTCTACGTAACATTTCCTCTGCAAGAGGGATGAAAGACGAAGGACAGTACGATAATTTCTTTCTCTTTCTTGTCCGTTTTCATTAAAATCCGATGATTAAAGAGAGACGAAAGAGGGGGGAAGGTGAAGAACGATAAGAAGAAAGAAGAAGAAGGAGGAGGAGGAGGAAACCGTTCGCTCACATGTGTGACAAGCTACGATCGATTGAGATCGTATCGACGTAACGGATGCAATTCCATATAAGTATTCACGCTAATCAAGTAGTGAACGTCAGTCACCTTTCATCTCATTCTTTGTGTAATCGTATGAACGCGAAAGATGAATCGTACTTGTTATCGATAGTTTAGAAGGAATAATGTACGCGAGTTGTTCGTTTACGATGCATGAACATCTAGCCTATCTTATCCATTCGATTCGATAGATCCGTAAATCTATTAGATCGAGCAAGAATACTGCGCAGTGATGGTTAAGTGTTCCTGTGTAACGATGTCCAGCAGTCGATTGCTTTTTAAATAAATACCTGTGTACAGATCCAACCATCTAAAAAGATTCTTCGAAGATTCATCCCGTTTCGTTATCATTCATTCGTTTTTTTCTTTTTCTTCTTCGTTTCTTTTCGTTTTAACGACGATTCAACTTTGACGATCGTTGCGAAACGCTGGTGCCACGATCCGACCGATATTAACCGATATCGATGATTTGCTCGTAGTCGATCAACACTGGACGAACGTTCGTAGAATCCTTGTTTGCTTTTTACCGAGTAACGAGCTTCTAACTATGTTTACGAGTCCTTAAGGGAGAAAATGGTGTGACCGGTCGTTGAAGTAGACTCGTGGTAACGAAAGTGGAAACAGAAACGCAAATACAAGCAGAAATTTGTGTAATACGACTGTTCATATAATACGCTTCTTTGATACATCCCTGTGTAGATTCTCATGTTGCGGAACGTACGGTTTCACGTATAAACGCAGATGTATATAAACGCGCGTGATATTTTGTTTCAGATTCAGCGGCCGCTTTCAAGATCAGGGAAGGAATCGGCGAACGCATGGAGTTACTCGACGTGACCGACGTTTACGTCGCAACCGCGAGGATTAATCTTGAAAACGAAAGTGTCAAGGGATATACAGACGATTGCGTGATAACCGAAGAAACTTGCGAAGACGAAGACGACGACGAGATCGAAAGTATCGAGTACGCGACGGGTGGTTCGAAAGAAGATAAGCAAGAGTATAAATACTCCTGCTTCAGATGCTTGAAAAGTTACAAGAGGAAGGGTCATTTGGTGGAACACCAAAAAATATTTTGCGGAAAAGATAAACAACAGTGTTGTCCATATTGCAGCTTTCGTACATACAAGAAATCTAATTTGAAAAAGCACGTCAGTCGTATGCATTGCAACGACAGCGACACGGTCGTCTGAGTCGATTATTTAAACGGAACACCGGCGCAAATAAAACGGAACGAAACGAAATTTTGCACGAGGATTACGTTTTAGTTTTTCGATATTGATGTTACATAGATGAAAGGTAGGGGAATTAACGAGGAGATTTCCCGATCGACGTAGAACGCTTTGTGTGTAAGCTTTTGTCATATTGTGATTTGTAAATGTCGTACTTGGACAGTAGAGGGAAAGAAAAGGAAAACGAAGAAAGAAAATAAAATTGATTCCGCTTGATATATTTATCCAATGTTCCCAGAGTAATTATAATCCTAATCCTCTCATGTTTTTCATATTTATCGCTTGGTCCCCTTATCCATTGACCGTGACTGTTTTCCTATCGAACAAACGATTATTCGGCTACTTTTAGATTTTCGTTAGACGATCCTCGACGGTGCAAAGGCGGTAGAACCTGTCAGTGTCGAACGCTGTTAATGACAAATTGAATATTGTGTTTCAGGTGAACTGATCCTTTGGGAGGAGTATCAGGTATTCGAGCCTACTACGCCTACGGTAACCGAAGCGAGCGAGTTACGATCGGAAAGATGCTCGTACGAGGCTAATTATTTTGGGTCTGATCGCAAGCCTACCCGAATATTCAGAAACAAAAGCACGGATCCCATCGGAGGCAGATACAAGTGCTCGAAATGTTCTAAATCGTATCGTTGGAAGCATCATTTGGTGGAACACGTAAAGGCGTCCTGCGGCCAGAAAAAGGCCGAGTGTTGTCCTTACTGTAGTTACAGAAGCAATCGAAAATGGAATCTCAAGTCTCACATGAAAAGAATACACGCGGACATATAGATCCTCGATTCGTTAGCGTCATTCGTCGCTGTTTCACGATCTTGTATGCAATAAAACCAAGCTTATTGGCGTTTTTTTTTTTTATCGGATCGTTTTGAAATCGCAATTCCTAACGTTTGTTTTCATCCTTGCCGCCGTAACAAGCACATTGGTTGAATCGGAATTTCCGAAAGGTACGTTAGAGCCGATCGCGTTTTTGGGTAATGCGTTTTCTACGCGTCTTTCGATCGCTGCCACCGGTGCGTTTATCACCGTTTTTCCTTTCCTGCGTCTTCTCTTCTCCGATCCATGGCCAGACGCACGCGCACTACGCTTAAATGGGAATCGGACGGCATGAGGACAAGCCAGATAATTCACCCTAATTACGGTGGAACGCGCTGTTGCGTTTCTGTTACAACTGCAATTAATTCGTGTTACAGGACAAGGATATTACAGTGCCATAAGGACAAGATCTTTCAGAAGAAGATACACGAAATGCGAATTCGAACTCGAACGAGTCAAATCAGCTATCGAAGCAGTGGCCAATGGGTTGTCTTTGAGGAAGGCAGCTAAAATGTACTGCATATCCAAGTCTGTTCTTCATCGTTACAATAAACTGGGAATTCCAGTTTTAATGCAGAAATACATGCGAAACGGTTGGAAATCTTGGAATAACAATACTCCTTGCAACGACTAATTTTTTCACGACTCGTTCTCTCATTGATTTCGTTATATGTATATATATATATATATACATATATATATATATATATATATATATGTATATATACACGTATATATATGTATACGTATATATATATATATTAATTTATTTATTTATACAAAAATAATAATAAAAAGAATAACACAACACTAATATAATAGATACAATGAAAAGTATGTCTAATAACAATTAGCAACGTAATAAAGTATGACTGATTTATCACGTATCGATCATGTACTTATAATTTACCTGCGTTGTAACTGTGGTAATTGAAAGTTACCCGTTTGATTAAAATCCGATCGGTTTATGAAGGAATCGAGTCGTGGAATGCCAGAAGAAGAAAAACAGCAGAGAGAGAAAAGAGTTGGGCATAAAGTAACGTGATGGTATTGTTTCATTTTAGGAAACAACATGACAAAGACTGCATGAGACCCTGCCTCATAGTTCCTCGCGGTACTTTCCGCGCCATAACCTGCCGTGCCTCTGCCAGCGAATTCTCTAAAGCCAGTGTATCGTTTTTCGAGCAAAACGATGAAAGAGGCACGTGGCTCAAAATAGTCGTAGCTATTTTGCGCTACGTATTTTCCCGGATGAATTCTCGAACAACGATCATCCAACGCGAACGAAACCGCTCGCTCGCGAAATCTACGGATACTAGCTTCGGTACTTGCAACGAAGCTCGCTACGACACGAATGGCACGGCTGCCCTATGAATATCGCGAAAGTGTCTTCCTCACGAACGAATTCCTCGGTATTTTCGTCGACCGTTTCTAATATCCATCTCTTCTGTCTTTCGAATTTTTCAGAGTCGCGTTCCGTGGGCTACCTGAACTGCCAGAAAGTCACCTATCCGTGCAAGAACTGTGGCAAGGTATACAATTACTACTCCAGCCTGGCGAGGCATTTGAAGCACGAATGTGGCGTGGAACCGAAGTTCCACTGTCCCCTCTGTCCTTACAGAACGAAGCACAAGTCCAGCTTGAACACCCACTTGAACGGCAGGCATATGAAACTTTTGAGCGAATTCTACACGATGCCGAATGGGAATAAGCTGTCATCCTCCATGGACGCTGGAAACTAATCTACTTCGTCAACGACTATTTCGCTTTCTACTCGAAACACGTTGATCGACGTCTCTTCAAGACTACATCGATCACGGTCAATCTTCTTTCGGTCCTCGCGATAGTTCCCTTTCCCTCTAAAACTCGAGTCTGGTAATTTCGCTCGTGTAGTACAGAAACTAGATAGAGAACGAAAATTAACGCAATTAAAGTTAGTCGAAAAACCTCGCGTGACCGCTACCTTAAACGCGATTAGCGGCGAAACTTTTTTATTTTTCAAAGCAGCTCTATTTTCGCAAAGTTTCATACCGTGTAACGGTATGCGCGCTGTTACATACCTACAGTGTGTTGTTACTCGTAAGAATTTGTTCGTTGAGCGATTATGAGAAAACAGAAAAAAGATAGTCGATCGAGTACATCGCGTGCTTTTTGCGCGTCCGTTTTTATGTACAGACAAATTCGTGCATCGGCGTAACGCGCCTTTCTTCGACTATTCGAGGTACGAGACGAAAGACATAATTTGGTAAAATGTACGTGTACCTTTGAAACGCTACGGTTTATTTGCAACCTGCGTTGGCGAATTTTGTGCAAACCGTTGAGAAAGTTAGCTGAGACATTAATCGCCACGCGCAATACAGAAATCTATATCGGTTTGTAAACGAAATTAGAGAAGGGTCAAGTAGGTTAAAGGGTGGTAGTAAATTTCCCGTTGAGAAACGAACGATCGCTTACGTTCAATTCACTTACGCTTACTATACATATACGCGATCGACAATAAACGAACGAAATAAAGAAATTTTAACCGTTGTTATAGCCATGTACATTGCGTTCACGTTCTTTGAAAGTTCATCAACCCAATTAGACGAGAATTAGATATCGATTGTAGCACTTACGTGCTTTACGCGCATACATAAATATTTCTTACCAATAAAAGAGAAAACTTTGAAATTCGGGTATTTCTTCGAAATTTGTTATTTCTTCACCAAAGTCGATGTTCATCGATAACAGAATGTTCCGTTCTTCGGTAAGACGACGACATTTCGTTCTTCCCGTTCTCATCGATCGACATACTCTCTAATCTGAATCGAAGACAACCGATCGGTTCTTTCCGTAGAAATTTGCATCAAACCAACAGAGCCAAAATCGAATCGTACGAAATTCCAGCACGAGGTAACTCGGCTTAACAAACACCAAGTTTTTCTTGGCGAGTCTTTGAATTTGTTCCCCTCCTGCCCTCTCTTTACTTCCTTTCTACTTCTGCCAAATTTCTCAGCTCTTTTCTTCCTTTTCTCTCCCTCTTTCGCCCATTTGCCTCATATCTCGGTTACTCAATGCACGGACTATCCTCCTTTAATATGACGATCGACGATTCCAGAGTGCAGTTTCGACCGTGTGAGAGGTTTCGCGTCGCGGAAAGGCGAGCGAAACAAAAAGCGACGGCGAATCGGACGAGAAACCGTCGGGTCTAAAGATCCACGAGACGTCGCTTCATGACCGAGCGTGAAAACCTGTGAGAATCAGAAGATACATATGCCTATACCGACATCGTCGCAGCAAGTATAGGAGCAGTATATCGAAGCATGTGATGCGCATTCGTCCGAATCTCCTCTACTCGTGATCGAACGATGCGATGGTCGTGCTAGAAAGGACCTAGAAAAGTGTAACCCATACAAATACAAACATCAAGTTTATCGTACAAATATCGGCTGCGACAATAGCGATCGTTGTATCATTCACCGCCACGATCGTAGGCGAAATGTAATTTGAATTTTTCGAAAATATACTTCGCCTGACATACGTAACCTGATGGCTAAACGCAGCTTGCTATTCGCAGTTGTTATGCTCGATACTCGTCGCAACGTTGCTCGATGTTCGTCGCAACGTTGCTCGCTGCTCGCTGCTCGACGCTCGAAAAATTGACTTCGAGGCTGTCGACGTGGCAGCACGTTCTCGTTTGTTTTTTTTTTTTTTTTTTAACAAAGATCTCCGATCCAAAACTACGACAATTCGTCCAATCGTGTTCGCGTATACGATAACCATCTGCATGTAACGAAAACGTATCCCGTTTGTCTTTCATTTCGGACAAATTACAACGTTCAATTTTTTTCCTTATCCTCTAGTCTCCTTTTCGGTTTTCTCGTAAGCATATGTTACGTACGTACGTCATACTCGCGTTGATCGATCAAAGGACGTTCGTTGCCTGAACGTAAATAATGCGTTCAACGACGATCGAAGGAACGACGACCGCGATCTGTAACTTGGAATTTTAACCGAATGATTTCTTCCTGGTTGCAGATTATGCGAAAATGAAGTTCTACGTGAGTCAATTGCCCAAGGATCGAAGGTCGCGCGGACAAGGGCGATTCGCCTGCGACAATTGCGAACGCCGTTATCACCAAATGAAGAACCTCCGAAGACACGTGTCAAAGGAGTGCGGTAAACAACCGATGCACCAATGCGCCTTCTGTCCATATCGAGCTACCTACAAGTCGTATCTACAGGTGCACATGATGAAGCACGCCAGGTCTGGGTTTATGCCGCGAATAGCGAATCTCAGACAGAACAGAAATCTCTGAACAACGACTAGCAGCGATCTCGCGATCACTCGTTGATCGATCAAACGTACGAATCGAACATCGCGTAAACAGCGCTGGATGTGATAATTTCGTTAGAAACGAGAAAGCTCACGTATTTATTCTCTCTTATACACACGCAGACACACGAGAATAGCAGCTACGCACGCACACAAATACAAACATATATGTGTATAATACATTCGATAATGTTCGAAAGCGATCGGTCCGTTCTCGATTCGTATGCTTCTCGATGTTGAGCGTGAATTAGTAAAACGAGATGGAAAGAGAACAGAATAAATAAACGGAGAACAAGGAACAAAGGACGAGGATACGAATTTTCACACCACCGTACGTTGCAAGGTTTTCCGTTTAGCTGGACTTTCGTCGATCATCGAGAGAAAGTGGCACGAATCAAATAAAAATCTGTCACGTTCTATACCAAAACGATTGTTGTCTGTGTTGTCTGTGTTTGGTGCGTTAATCACCCCCTCCGAGAGACGTTACCTCCTATTCATCTTCCTTGATTTCTTGTTTGTCGGATCGTTCGAGGAACAAGTCGTTTGAGATCGTCCGACGACTTAAGTTGGCCAACTGTTTCGCTCGGGGACCATCGATTTCGACTAATCGATGAAATTTCCTGTCTGTTTCAGTGGAGTCGCAGTATCCTGTGATTTCGGCATTCAAGCATACCTGTACCACCTGCGGCAAAACGTACAAGCATAAGCATCATCTGAAGAGGCATCACGATTTCGAATGCGGCATCGATCCAAAGTTCAAATGCGCTTTCTGCCCGCATAGAACGCGATACAAGGACAGTCTGATGAAGCATATACTGGCGAGACATCAGCATTTTCTCGATCAGAATCCTCGCTATAGATTGCAACAGGTGGATGCCCTTGCCGATGTCGAGGGTAACGTGCACATTCAGGGAACCATGTACGCCTCCTATCACGAGTTTCCACAAAATTTATAAGATCATCTGTGTAACGCGCGGCCCAGCGTTTGCCACGCGTTCAACCGTCTTTTAACACGGCGTTGAACCCCGTGTCGAATTTATCTTTTATTTACATGATTGTAGACAAACCATTGCACGACGTCTTGTAAATAAAGATCATCTGTATTTTACATTTGCAGAAGTTTCTGTCTTTTGAACGGAGCAACATATGCTGCTACGTATACTACGAAAATGTATTTTCTGATCTGAGATCTCAGATCGATAACGATAGAACGTGTGCAGATCTACGATCGCACCCCGCTTTCCTTTTCTGCGTATGAACGAGAATGCTAAAAGACTTTTATTTCGTTTGTTCGTTTCCAGACACACAGAAATACAGCTCCTCCAATTGGACAGTACTGACATTGCCGGCATTGACACCTGTCAATGCCGCCCTGTACACCAGGCATCTGCGGTCCATGACATTAAAGGGCGATCAGGACAAGGTGCGCCGTTACGGCCCGAGGAAATACTTCTGCATCGATTGCAATCGAAAGTTTGCGTTGATGGCCTCGTTGAAACGTCACAGAACCTTTGAGTGTAACAAACGAACGGCAATGGCTGAAAAGAACGTTAGGGAGAAATGGATCGAACAGGAGAGGAGAAGGAAGAAAAAGCACATTTGCGGCAGTTGCAATCGTAGCTACAAGTTAGTCACGTCGCTTTGGAGGCATCAAAACTACGAGTGCGGTGTCGAACCCAAGTTTACTTGTCCCACTTGCAAAAATAGGTTTTCTCAAAAGGTTAACCTCGAACGACACGTTAGAACAAAGCATTGATCATCGTCGTCGAACCTCCTTTATCTTTCTCTCGTCAATGGACGAACGCTCTTACCAAAAACTGTACTATTCGAATAGGTGTCTAGCTATCAAAGAAATATAGTAAAAAGCGTATCGCGAATATCGTAAACACTTCGCATCTATGAGTTTTCTTATCTAACGTTAAAATTACACATTCAAATTCACGGTATGAATAACGTAGCAATTGCGATTAATTCCGAAAGTTCACCTGCGCCTTTGAATCGTCTCTTTTCCGATTAGAGTCTGTATAAGTAAATGTACTATAAGACGATTCTCTCGCGAGAACTGATTCGTTGTTGATTAAACCGTAGCTTCGTTAGAAGGTGTGCAACGTGTCCAAAGATGAAGTGTAATTATACGAATGTAATAAACGTGTACGATTGCTGAGTCGATGCGATCCTCTATATTCAACGAAGACCAATTTCTTTTATTAACATTTATCGAACTGCAGCTGTCCAATCGACTTTTCTCGATCGGTGTAGACCGATTTTTCCTTACGATAACACAAGAGCCTTTCTTCGGAGGGAGTTTCTAAATGTTGCAGTGAAGTCATTCTTCCGTTTTGGTGTCCAATCCACGTAAATTGTGTACTCCACGAATTATCGATTATTTCTCTCTAATATAATCTCCCGTTTATTTATTTCTAGGATTCAGAAGGAGTATCGCGTTCCAGAGTAACGTCACACGTACGAGATCCATAAGCGTGACAGAGACGCCTGTCAAGTGTCCACGATGCGGAAGAACGTATAAGATGAAGAGAAATTTAACCACTCACATGAAATTCGAATGCGGCGGACAGAGAAACTTCACGTGTCACATTTGTCCGGCCAGATATACGCAGAATATCGGCCTGCGTCGGCACCTTTTGCAAAGACACAACATCTATCTTCCACCAAAGTTTTCTGTTCCTAAACGAATATTTGCTCAGTGATAGATGTGGAATCGAATGGAGCGAACGCATCTATCGAATACGCGTGAATCGATCGTTGTCGAGTAGTTTATAATTAACGTGATTTTTTGCACCAGCAACGTCATGTTTCAACCGCGGGCGTATAAATACAGATTATAGCGATAAGACGAGGTAAACAACCAAAGACAGATATACTGTAAGGTCGTTATTATACGGATGATACTGAAATAAATGTTGCGCACGAGACAGCCTGATTTTCTTTAATCGTCCAAGAAAGAGAGCCGTTCTGGTAAGAGAGCAGCGACGGAGAGACAGGAGACTGCTAGCTACTTTGTAGAGAGCACCTTACGTTGACTATTTTTTTAAAGTTCAAGGAATTTAGAAGCACCCCGATAGATCCTTCTTGACGCTTTGTTTTCATTATTTTGCAGAGACGCAAATCACCGCTTGGGGATCCAGAATCGGATACTTCAGGAATGTGGAAGTGTTCAGCTGTCACCAGTGTGGCAGGTCGTATCAAATGAGGCACAATCTGGCGAAACATTTGAGATTCGAGTGCGGTGGGCAGAAGCATTTTGCCTGTAACCTATGCCCAGCGAGATACACGCAGAACGGAAAGCTAAGACAACATATGCTAAACGCGCACAACATCTTTGTTCCTCCGTGCAAGACGCGGATGAGATCCGCGCACGGTTAAATGCCGTAAATTTCTCAACGTTTTCGTTCGTTACCGTTCGTTCAGAGTAAGATACCTTTTGGTACAAGCAACGCGATTCTTATTAAGAATCTTCGTTCATGTAACCTTTGTCTGCTTAAACGACGAAAGAAACAATAAATCGGTTAAAGGAAGCGAATGTTCACGAGAAGCTGCACCTTTATCTACCATTGCTTCCCACGCATCGTGCACATTCGTCAACGGTATCACTTGTTTAACGTGACTTGACAACCACAGTCACGCCGCACCCCTTCGTTCGTATTCGAACTAAAATTTTTTCACGCGATCGAATTCATCGGACTTTGTCGGCCATATACTAAACACCGAGCGTTTTGATAAAATTTCGAACGTCTCTTTTTTTCAGGTCTCCACAATTAGCTCAGTGTTACTGATACTTCGTCAATTGGAAGATATTACTTGCTGATCATCAATGAAGAACGCAGATCTTCGTTTCGCTTCTGGCAGAAGAATTATTTTCAAGGTGCACAAATATAAGAGACGATAAGCCAGATCCACGAAGATTCGGTCGAAGACGCGTTTCGCGCTCTCCTAACGTTTTAGTGGCTCTCTCCATGTACAAATGAATAAACGATTATCCACCAGTCGTGTTCGTTTGGTCGTTGATTCATTTGACACATAGCGAAAGTGAAAACCGTAATCGTAACTCTTCGTTTAAACATAAACGCACGCGCGTTCCAATGAAAAAACCGTTTTACAATAACTGTTTCCCGGTTTCAGTGTAGTTAACACTTGACGGACACAACGCGCCAACGAAAATTAATGCCAGTTTCATGAAACTGATTTTTCTTTGTCCTCGAACAACAGATATAAACGATGAAATCGCAGACAGGAAACTTTTTCCTCTCCCTTTCTCTCTGTTTGTCTCTCTTTTGACAGAGACTGGCAGTTAATTTGGACATTTCGTTGTAGTAACCCACGAACAAATGCTCCGCTTTATCAATGGCTGGGAATTCACTCGAAGACGGAGCATACGTGACACGTTTATCTGGTCGATTAGAAACTTCCATCCATGTCAGAAACGATAGCTTCTCGATGTACCAATTGTTCGGTTGCTTGCCTGTTCGATGAACCTTTCTGACAGCAGTATTTTCTTTGCATTTGACAGATTTCGTGAGGTCTCCGTTCGTCTGTCAGCAATGCGGTCGAGCATACACGATGCAATGCAACTTGAGGAGGCACATGAGATGGGAATGCGGAGGAAAACGGCAGTTTCGCTGTTCCTACTGCAGCTACGGTTTCACTCAGAAGACGAGCCTGCAACGACATGTGACCGTGATTCATAAGATGGACATTGTCAAGGAGGCGAAATCTACAGAATACATTCTTCCAACCCTCGAATAGAGCACGTCGAGATCCAATCGCTAAGTTGTACTCGCACGTTATCATACAGTTCACTTTGAATGTCGCAAACCGCTAAGTATTCGCGACGCAACGATTTGTACATAATATAATACTAAAGATTCATTGTTTTCTGTCGTAGAAGAGCTACAACTTTCGATTATAGTTTTAAATGGCAGTCAATCTTACAATTGGCGAGAATGCTGTTCCCTTCCATAGCAACAATTTTGCGTACATTACAAGGTCCCCATCCGTTCGAATCCTTCTGCACGTAGGTTGCTCCTTATGTTTGCCTTCGTCCAGTTTGTCCATTTCTTTCGGTATCCTTTTGCTGTAACTGCTAGAATTTTTTCGTGACAGCAGTATCAACGAGCAGGAGGTGAGAAAGATTAGCTTTGGGAGAATCGATGGATCGATCGATCAATGAATTGATTCTCCCAAGTGAGGAATGAAATGGGGAAACTCTGGTCCCCATTGGTGCCACGTCGATTGTTCCAACATTTTTGGTTCGCGATTAACACAACTTTATTCTTAATGTTCCTCTAGGTCTTGCGGAGCTAATCCATCCGTCGATGGTTCGCGTTCAAGTATTCGGTTTCAGTCAGTTAGACAGATAGATAAGTAGATAGATAGGTAGATCGATAGATAGATAGATAGATAGATAGATAGATATAGAGAAAGAGAGAGAGAGAGAGAGAAAGAGAGAGGAGTGAATTTGTTCATCGATAGCAAAGTCGTCCTGCATTCGGAAGAAACTTCCTTCCTTCACCGAAGAACCGTATTCACGCCAGGAAGATTGCATTATCGTGAATCTGGCTCAACACTAGGATCGAAGATTGGCTGAAAGACCGACCTGGTGACGTTACATCATTGAAGAGACAACTATGACAAGTGGCCACCAATCTGCATCCTCGAATTCGAAGATATTACGCTAAGGATAATCGAAACACGCGATGAACGTCTGCAAATTGCACCGTGTTTGATCGTTCGAGTCTCTTAAAAGATTTCGGCTGAACGCATTTAACGTAGTCGGTGTCGTTTGTTTTTAATGCTATATTATCAAAGTCCGTTTTAACTTTTCTCCTAGAATATCGATAATAGTTTGATGTGACATTAAGTGTCTAACCATATACAATACAATATACAATACAGTATAATAATACAATTTTCCAAAAATCTACCAGCACTATCCGCAACGATCGCTCGTCTCCCACTCGAAGATTGGATATACACACCGTACGTGCACATGCAATAATTAAAAAAAAAAAAGATTCTCGTTTGCAAATTTAGTATACGCCTCCTCAGTTTATAGAATACCACCGAATTTATATTCTCCGATAATTTGTTTCCTTTATGTAACACGGAAGAAATAGAAATCTTTTGATCACAATAAGTTCTTGCTCGTCCTAATCGACGTTGATAGCTATCGAAGATATTCGCCCTGCGTCTCATTTCGATGTACAAGTATGTATACAATAATTATTACCGATCAATCTCGCCTTGAAGATCTTTAATCGGCCGTACGATCGTTACCGTTTCTCGCCGATTTTTGAAATGTACGTGCGAAAAGAATAAGCAAAATCGTTACTGATCTCTTCTTTGTCTCTTCTTCCCTTCTCGTAGTTGCAATGAAAGTGGGCATGAGAGCGAGAATGAAAGCAAGAGCGAAGGTGAGAATGAAAATAAGAAAGTCAAAGAAGAAACACCATTCGCTAATTAATTTTCTTTTATTTTCCATAACACTTCTCATATCTATAATTTTTGTATCCGGAATATGTTTATCTTTACTCGCGAGATATGCTTGAACTTGTTTTCTTTCGATAGATCATTCTCTTACTGTCGACTGCTCTTTGATTTGATAAACTTTCTTCTCTCCTTAAAATTTTCACCTTTCCTCCCACCTTAACGTGTGAAATTTATTTGTTTTTTTTTGTCAGAAAGCGAACCGGATGACGAAATGTACCTAAAGTGTCCGCTGCCGAACGATGGCCACAACGACGCTGACCCATTAAGCCTGAATTCGAAGGATATCTTCGAGGAGATTGGATACCGGGCTTCTCAACATTGGGTACCAGAAACGGACAAACCTTACATATGCTCGAACTGCGGGAAAGGATACACTCACGTATTCACTCTTAATCGTCATCGTAGGACAGTTTGCGGTAAAAAAAGGAATAACTCGGGCAAATGGAAGTGTGTACGTTGCAAAAGATCCTACGCTACCAAAGGGAATCTCGATCGCCACATCCAATACGCGTGCGGCGTCAAAAGGAAATTCTGCTGTTTCGTTTGCCATAGCATGTTCACGCAACGTTGCAGTCTGATCAGACATTTAAAAACATTCCATGACAGTAACGATGATTAAGTTCCTTAAGAGTATCAACCGATGAACATGTGCCGTGCGGAGGCGAAAAAGTCCGAAGATTCGGAAGTATGAAGATACTCGTTTCATTCAGACGCTCAGAAACAAACATTAAATTATCGATTACGTTTAAGAATATCAAATAGTAANTCCGAAGAGGGTGTCCTTTAAGAACTTGATTTTTAAGGTTGCTTTTGAATTATGGATTTTCGTTGTGTTACGTAATTTAGCCTATAATGTAGAATTTAAGTAAGAATAACATGTAGTCCTTGCTGTGATTTTGCTATTTGAAATTGTTCTGTGTACGTACATATAAGAAAAAGAGAAACTCAAAAAATGTTCGTAGAAACTGTACACGTCGTATGTCCATTGTCTATGAATATAAGTATTTGTCCACGGCTTAAGTACTATATATCCTTTCGATAAACTATCGGCTGTCAAATATATATATATTTATATTTATATATATATATATATATATATATATTTATATTTATATATATATATATCTAATGTGTGTAAAGTAAGATTATAAACAAAAGGCGAAAAAAGATTTTTCCTACAGGTTTGAGATCATAAGCATGCAATGATCACGATATTCGCGATGGTTATGTACCCTCTCTTTGAATAATGTCTTACAGTTAGATCAATAATGTATTAATGTAAAAAACAGTGGTACGCTTCGTTGTAATTTGGAAGTGTTCTGCGGGTACGAAAGCGTAATTTGAAACGAACACGATGTCTTCTCGTCATTGAATATGTTATAGTTATCAGTGTGTCATATATAGCCTCGTTAAAAAAATCGTCGAACTATTGGTTCGGTATTCGTATACTGGAGTTAGGAGAACGCCATGTATTCGCTCTACGTATTTTGGTTCGTCGAGTGATACGCGATCGAATATTGTATATCTTTTTGAAGTGTAATTTTGGGTTAGATACTCTTTGATGGTGTTGAATGATTTTATACTTTTTTATGACTATTATTATTATTATTATTATTATTATTATCACCATTACTTCTACCATCACTATAATTACTACGAATATTATTTACAAAACGATGATTATTATTATTATTATATTATCATATTATTACGTACAAATTAACCTTTTAAGACTGTGTTTCGAAATGTACACTAAAGAAGTTTTATAACGATGTATATTAGAATTAAAAGCTGAAACGGGAAATTGCGATTTGTGCTAGATTATACCGTAATCCTTAAATTGCGTTAAATTAAAGAAGTCTAAAAGTATTAATTATTTCCGTCGACTCGTGTTTGGTAATGATTAGGCTGTGAAAATTATTTGTTCCACGTCTGCTATTATTTTTCTCAGTAATGATGCTACAGACGAGTAACGGTGGATGGTAAAACATACGCTCGTATATCAGGGGTCCGTGTCTGCATCGACTCTTGCTTTATCTCGACACCACGATATCGACAAACACGATCTAAAAGAAAAATTTGTTGTTGTATAAGGTGTTGCATGAGAATAATAAATATCAATTACGTATCTCGTATGACGCTTTCCTTTCATACTGGCGCATCAAAGTGTAACGATGAGAATTTTTGCCACAACGAGAACACACTCCTTTACGTGAAATTGGGAACACCTGCTTCTAAACACCTTTTCCTGTCACGAAACAGTATGAAGAAAGGGAAACGGAAGGAAAAAAGAGAGGAACTATGTGAAATCATCGCCGGGTAATCTTTCATTCGCGTCTTTCCTCTTCCGACTTAGTCGTGAAACGATCCAATCGAAAGTATCTGTCAATTTATGTATTCAATTAATTTGAAAATCCGTATCTGTATCGTCCACGACATCAGAGGAAGTCGATGTCGCATTCCTTATGACGACTCTCGTTTTCTTTTTCTTTCCCTTTCTTCCTTTTCAAGCGAAAGATCAATTCACTGATGCAACTTTCCGATGCTGTTTCAGCCAGAGGTCCGTTTTATTGCGACCAGCTGCCAGTCGATATTTGGGATCGTTGCAAGGAAAATCTTACCTGTTTGAAGTGTGCAAAGAAGTACAGCGACTGGAGGAGTTTGCGGAAACACATGAATTATTTCTGCCAAATGGAACCACTTTATCCTTGCCCTTATTGCAAGCACAGAGCTAGAATGCCGACTCTACTCAAGTATCATGTGACGCGCGAGCACGTAGCTTGCGGCGTCGATCGAGTAGTCTATTAACGTTTCACGATGTCCGAGTTACTTTTCGTTATGAATTCGAGATCGGTGTGTATCCGCTCTGTGAAAGAAAAGTCAAACGGCGTGATTTGAAATCGAATGAACTTTGTGAATAAAATGTTGTTGTTGTTGGCGCTGCTATAAGCTGTAATAAACGTATCGTTCATGAAAATTTTCGTATTTTCACGTAATGGTTAGTACGGACTCGTAAACCGTATCTTAATGTTCTCCCTTAGCGAATGCGAATAGTTATCGTCATGTTTCACTCGTATTCAGCGTCCTCGGTTCGCCATCGATTTCCATTTCTCTGCGACTCCGTAAATTTGAAACCGGTGAGACACCGTGCGTAGTTTGAAGCTTACATGATTGTGTCGCATTTTTTTCAGACAGGCGCGCTCTCATTTCGAAGCGTTGCAACCGCTTCGATGTTGATTGGATTTGATGAAAAAACGAAGAAGGGGCATAATTTCTAACCCGAACGCTTTTGGTTTTTAGGGGGTGGCTTGTCGGGCCAACAGTTGGACGACTCGCTGACGCCGGACCAATCCGGCAAACCTGTCTTTGTCTGTCCGAAATGCGGCAAAGGTTACACCTGGAAGGCAAGCCTTCAGCGTCACTTGAGCACTGGTTGCGGATTACCACCGATGTTCTGCTGCAAATTGTGCGACTACAGAACCAGCAGGAAGGACATACTCTTCAGGCACATGAGACACGTGCATTCGCGACTTCCGGCTTAGCGTAATTTTACATTTGTTCGTCGTCTTTTCCGTCGCTTCTCCGACCGATCGCGCGCTTCCAGAAGAATTCCAAAGGATCTTCTTTTCGCCAAAGCGGACGTTGAGAATTGAGAAGCGTTCGAATTCGAACGACCGTAAGATCATCGAGGTCGAATGTCTGCGTCAACAATGGTACATCGATCGACTCTTTCCTTCACTCTTCTCTTTCAAAGTATTTAACAAGTATATTATTTTTCAATTATTTAATAAACATAAGCACGTCGAACGATTCTATACTTTAACGTGTTGCTCTTTGTAAGCTTCGCTGCAAGTATCGTTGCAAGATTAAACGAACGTTACAGTGGTCCGCGATCTTCTTCTCTTTCATAAACACATTAGTGCACGTATGCTGAATTCTGGTTGTTCCTTGGCCCGTTAAGCGTAAGCTTTACATCACAAGCAGGGATTATGGTGTACGACACGTCGTTGAGAGTTTGAGAGGCGATCGAAGGATGCTCGTGGAGCGCTTTATTCGTTGAACGAGATTTCGATGCGGCGTCGTACGAGTTCGCTCGATCCGAAGAGAACAACGACGTCGTCGAGGCATATTCACGAACTCTGCTTCATCGATGTTCTTTTGCTTTGTTTCAGGCGTTTGGAACGTACAAGGTTACGTGACTAACTACGGCCCCGTCGATGACCTGCAACTTCCTCCGGAATTCGATAAGTATAAGATTTCCGCTGCGGCACAGTCCCTGTTGAACTGTCACAAGAGGCACATGTGCGGTTTCTGCAAGAAGGTCTTTCCGTTGAAGAACTTGTTGAGGAGGCACGTGCAATTTGGCTGCAAGATGAATCCCAGAAATTCACAATTCGCTTGTGCCTTCTGCCCGTACAAGAGCACGTACAAGGCGAACATGGAAAGACACGTGCGAAATGTTCACGATACCGGGGTGTTAAAGTTTCGTTGCGATCTATGCAACTTTCGCAGTAATTATTCATTCTGCGTGAGAAGGCATATGAAGACTTTCCATCGTACGAGTGACTCGAACGAACCGAAGCAATATTCGTAGACCGTTCGCGGCTACTTATTTATTTTTTTCATCGTAAAATTCGAAAAGTCTATCAAAGTCTATTTAGCAACCATAGACTATGTCGTAGCACGAAAGAATAAAATTGACGGTGGTTACGTGATTCGCACGTAAGATGTGCTTTGCATGTACATCGTCGTATTGGTGACTATACACGTATCGTAATATTAGTCATAAGAAAAATTATTTGTGACTCTAACGAAAATCAGTATAATCTCACACTCTCATATGTTGCGAAGAGTTTCGGAGAGTTTCAGAGGGTTTCAGAGAGTTTTAGATAGTTTTAGAGACTTTTAGAGAGTGATTTTGTAGGAAATCAGTATTACGCCCGAAGTAAACGTATCATCGTTTGATTTCTTCGTTTATAGAGATGGGCGATTACGCTGTCGCAATGCTTGTCGTATCCACGAAGAGCGAATAATATGATAAGCGCGCATAATTAATCAACGCATACCGTTAGACCTTCGTCTTTTGCGTTACAGTTTCTTTGAGTTTGTTCTTTGAGAAGAAAAACTCGAGTTAGACGCGATCGACTAAATTCTCGTGTGAATTGATTTTTATTAACGTTATAGATATTCGAGAACAATCGTTCTTCGATATACTCTCATCCATAGTCGATGATATTGTAAACGTTGTTTATCGAAATAAATAACAAATGTTCAGGTTCTTTGTTAACTCGTCCGAGGATACAATAAACGATTTTATAGGTTTTACCAGCGTACCACGAACGTGGTCGTCCCCTTGAACGCATCAGCGTTTGCTGAACAGCAACTGTATATGTATGTACGTATGTACATCTATCGCAACAATGCTTGTTTCGTTTCTCGCGTTCCCTCTAATAGTGAACTGAAAAATGTGCGATGGAATTCAAGTATATCGCGAAGGTTATTTTCAGGCTTCTTCCTATAGAGCGGAGTCGTCTCAACGTAACAGTGAAAACGGAAATTTCTCGAACGTCAGCGACGCGTGTTATCTATATATTCGATGAAAGATTGTTACGTATCATTTCGCGAGGTTCGTGGTCGATCGATCGCATTAACCAATATCTGCTGTTGTTGTTTCAGCGTTATTATGGCCTTACAAGACCATCTTTGCGTTCGAGCCAGAAAACCAACTCGCTCGAAGGAACGATTGGCAACAACAGCAACAACAACAACCACAGCAACTTCGTCAAGCTGGCAATTCGGATATTCGAGAGAGGAGTTTCGTTTGCGTCGACTGTGGCAAGGCGTACGCGGTTCACAGGTCGCTCTGGAGACACCTAAAATTCGAATGCGTCAATGCCAAGCCGAAATTCGCGTGCGATGCCTGCCCCTATAAAAGTCCTCACAAGTGGTGTATAGAGAATCACAAAAAGAGACATCACAGAAACGTTTGCAATTGATAGTTTGTTCATTCGTCTGTCTACGAAAATCGATGCACGAATTGAACGAGATACCCGATGCTTGCTCGTTACGGAGGATACTTTTAAGAAAATTCTTATCGCCTTGACCGCATGAATGTAACCAATCCCGACAGTTCGTCTCTTCGAGTTATGAATTTTTCGTCCTATTATACGAAATAAATTTTATTCTATGTTAGACGTCGACGACAACGATGTTCGATTTGTGCGTGATCGAAATTGAAAAGTCACCGACGCCATACCCCGTTTTTATTCGCGTTACACGTTAAGACCACTGATGTTTCAAGCTAGCTCGAATACCTGTGATAAGCCACTGTGTATCGTTGTCGCAGTATTTACAAGTATAGTTTTCTTTTTTTTTTATTATTTGCACGCGTAAATATTTATGTAGAAAAATATTTCTATACGTAAGAAAACAACTTGTACATGCGTTTCGTACTTTTGTAGAAAATAATAGACAGACGGCTGTGCTCGCTCTCTTTCAATTTTTCTCGGCCTTACGGGTAGATCGAGCATGAATGATAACACATCTACTCATGCAACAAGTACTACGTATAACGATATTCTAATTTAGTCGAAGCTTCCGGAGCCTGGTTTCGATTTTGCACGTGACAACGAGGCGATAACAGGCGGCCTAGGGCGAGATAACAAGGATCGAGTAAGAATGCGAAAGACGAGGGACAGCGGGTGAACATAAGCTATTGGGAAGCAACGATTTTGATAATTGGTTGCACATAGTGACTTACGCTTGTCGTTTCGTAACAGTGATTGATTAATCCGAAATTTGCAATCACACTTGCGTTCGATCGACGACTACTTGATTTCTGTAATAAACCGATTCCGCAGAAATGCGTTCTATGTTGACGATTTCTAACCTCCGGTTTCCTAATTATGCCCACAGATTCATTCTGCCGATCGAATCGAGTCGTTCGCGAAGAATGATTTGCGCGACGATCGATGCAACGACGCCCGTTACCGTTACCATTACCGCGACGAATCGCGAAATATCATCTTTCAGATTTGATAGGGGACGCGATTCGATCGAAGAAGCTGGCCCTCTTTCTTTCCTCCGTTCGTCTCCGTAACTCGGCTATTACTAACTTGGTCCCTCTGCTTTCAGCCTACCGCAAGATGTACATGGGCGACCAGGTTCTCGGCTATACGTGTACAATGTGCAGCAAGTTCTACAAGATGTGGAGCAACTATTTGAAGCACAAGTGCGAACCACCTCAGTTCAAGTGTCCCTTGTGTCCATTCGCTGCGTTCAAGGCCTTCATTCTACACGCCCATCAGGCCGAACAACACTTCAAGGTCACATCGCCGAACACCTGAACCTTCCGCTTCGAGCGTTTTCCGATCCGCGTCTCACCGACGCGGTATCCGATTGCCTTAATTCGCGTCGAAGCTTCCTCGTGCCTGCCTGCTCCTCTAGCGGAAACGGTTTTCGGATCGACGACGAAACAACCGGTGTATAGCGGAACGCGCACAATTTGATTCTTACTGTTTGTTCTCGCTTCGTATCACCGATTCGTATCAGAGTCACGTCCGTAATTTGCTTTTCGAGTCTTCCGTGCTTTCCACACCTCTCGCGCTTTCCCAATTAGCAATCTCGACGATTCGTTTTCTTCTGACCTCTCGAACAGCGCTACGTATAACCACGTATAATGATTTTTTTGCGTTGCGAGCTACGATCTACGATTAATCGATCGAAATCGATCGGCGGCAAGAAGTAAATAGCGGACGTGGTTACGATTCGATCAGCGCACGCACTTCGATCTCGACAAAGTAGAATACGGACCATCTCATCGGAAATGTCAGGAACGTCGGGGAGATGGTTACGTCTGATCCTAATTCAAAGATTGCATGCGTTCGTCGGCCGATCGTAATCGCCGTTCATTTTGTTCTTTCTTCGAAAAATGATCAAAAATGCAGTTTGCGTCGTGTTTCGAGTTGTACGGAAATCGTCCCGATGATCGACCTTACGTATTAAACCTTATCGAGAGGATTAAATCTTCTTCTTGTACATCGCTAGTCTCGACTGTGTTCCAAATACGAAAACGTTATTTTCCATCTGATATTGCTTCGATCGTTATATATAATACATCGTTTGACTCGTTCCTCCAATACGTCTCGTATTTTTTCTCGGAAACGGCAGAAGCCACGGACACACACACGCACACGCGCACACACGCACTCACACACACACGCACACGCACACACGCACACAGAGTAATTTTCGCCAGTTGTTCGTTATGCAAACGCGTGACTGATTTTACACCGCTTAGACTTAAGAAAAGCTAAAATTATATAATTAATGATAAAGCATCGGCTCGAACTGTGTTGCTCCGCGTCGAGCACTGCATCGCACGAATGACGCCGTCGTCGTGAACTTGACACCTAATCCCCGCTACTCGTAAATGCATGTATTTTCGTAATACCAAAAATAAAGAAACAGAAGAGTATCGTAAACGATCGAAGAAACTGTATTTTTTAGGCAACCGACGCGACAACAAGAGCTTTTCTCTTCGTATCAACCTTTCTCTTTTCTTTTTTCTGTCTCTCTTTCTCTCTCTCTTTCTGTCTCCACCCTCTCATTTCTTTTACCCTCTTTTTCCTCGTCGGTCATATTAAGGGAACAGATTGCGTATAGAGAGACCGGAAAGATCGTTTAACGGCACAGAAGCAAAGGACGACACGATTTCTGCCAGGATCCGTAATAACGAGTAATTCATTTTACGTGTTTCAGCTATCGTCTATCCTTGTGGTTCCTGCAGCAAGGCGTTCAAATGGAAGAAAAGCTTGGTGCGCCATGAGCGAGAGGAGTGTGGGAAGAAGCCTTACCGCTGTCCTCACTGTCCTCGCGTGATGAAACTTAAGGACAGTCTTGTTACTCATTTGTTAGTAAAACACGGGCAAGATTGTCGCGTTAAAACGCGAATAGTGCACCGATCGAGTTCCCTGAGGGCTCGGGGTCGAAAGTTACATTGGCACCGCGCCGGATAACGAGGTGATTCGATTACCGAGAAAATTCGCCACGAATTTGTCCGCACGATGTTGATGGATCAATGTTTTCGTCCAAACAACAACCTCACTTCCGAGTTCTCGTTGATCGCAGCGAACCTTGTTTTTTGATGTTTTTCAAATATTTCCCTACGAATAAGAGTGGGATGGTGCGTGCATACCCTGTTATATTCATTCGTGATGATCGTTATTTATTATTCGTTCAACGTATAGGATATGTATGTTCCTTAATAAATGAAATATCTATATATGTATATATGTATATATACACATATATAGAAGATGATAAGAACGTAGAAACCTATGTGAACGTTGTTATTTCGATACGTTATTACGATATCTGTCTATGTATACGTTAAGTGTCGATCGTGAATATCGATTTGTGAGATGTAGGAGAACATATCGGCATCGTACCGTTGCAAAGATGCGGAAACACTTGGTTCGACGGTACCGTTGAAATTAACGAAAGAGTTCGAATCGAACCGAAAGAAGAAAGTGCACGAAAACGAAACGTCTCGACGAAAGAGGAAGCTAAAGAGAAGGGAGAAAGAAAGCAAGTAGTATGCTTTGCTGATGCTTTTGTGGAGCGACAGCTTATTCGTGAAAAATGGCATTGAACGAAACGTGTTATACTCAAAGATATCTCTCTTCCTTCCTTTCAGGTTTCCACGTGTGCTGCGAGTGCAAGAAAACGTACAGATCGAGAATGGCTCTAAATCGGCACGTCCGAGAGGAATGCGGCAGAGTTTTGTACGCGTGTCCCTTTTGCCACAGCATCATGCCTATGAAGTTCAATCTGCTGAACCATCTGAAGAAGGAACACGGCTGCGTGACTAAAATTTGAAGCGACCTAATCTCCGAACGGTCCGGATCGTCCCTCGAGAATAAACATTCTTTCTTCCATACCGTATCTTCTTTACAACGACAAAGCTACAACGAACTGAACGAACGTCATTCGCGATGATCCATACTCGGTCGGATCGGCACAACGTCCGTCATGCATTACGATGTCATATACATATGAAAAACGCTACGCGTTCGTTAAGCGCCACAACGGTTTTATCGATCGAATTAATAAATCCGACAACAAGAAAAAAGCGTGACATCGGTTCGACTCGCTCGTTTCAACCAAAACGTTTCCGACCAAAGCATAACGTAATTAACGTATATACTGGTATCGCGCAGACAGACGTTCCGAGCTAAAAGACAATCAATAAAGTATCACCGAAACAACGACTCGTTTCTCATTTGATCTCGCCGGCGAGGTGGAGTGCGATCAATGCGAAATTATCGAGATGTGCGAGACGAAGCTGAATCGAATTAAACGCAACCGAATGACACTACGCTTTCTTTCTTGCCGCGATGCCATCGTGGTCGTTCTCTTTGTTCGATATAGGGTTGATCCGGTCAAAGGTGCCGTCAGTTGTTAGGCACCTGCATGCGCACATACACATACGCGCGCGACAGTGCTCTATTTGATCCATCGATGAACGGTAACAAGTATCTACTGCAAGTGTTTGTCGAGAAAAACGATGGAGCAATTTGTTCTTCGACTTGGACTGCCCGAAGTTTGTGATTTCTTTCTTTCTATTTTTGCAGATTATCTAAGTCTAACGGGGAATCAATCGCACGCGTGCAAGAGTTGCGGGTACGTGTACGTTATATATAGGTACATATATTACATGTATTACGTGTCGATGAGGCACGCGGAAAAAGAATGCGGCCAGGCACCGATACATACCAGTGTCTTTATCGTCCGAAAAGGACCAAGTTACTAGTGTGTTGAAACATGCGCAAAAAGCACGATCGAAACGGAAAGTTGTTCGAGAGATGAGATCGCGATCGAACGCGCGAGTTCGGCAAATACAAATGTAATCGATTACTGAAATTACTAGATGTGAAATCGCGCAGCTTCTTCAACGCGACTGGACACCTTCGCTGATTCAAAGAAACATTGCCAATTTAATTCGATACGATAACTGATTCGCTGCTATTATGTCGATAAACTTTTCCATCAGATTGGATATTCGCGCTCCTGGTAATCGTTCCTCGTTAGAGGTAATCTTTTTCACGTATATATCTCTCGTTGTGCGTTTTTCTCTTTTTTTTTTTTGACGAGAGAGGAAGAGAGAGGGAGACCGTTTGTAATATAATGTAAATTTTTCTCGATAGCATGCACACACCTCTTTGTAAATAAATAGCAGAAATTAGCTGCCGAGCGAAGACGAAAAGAGATTTTTTGAATCGATCGATTAAGGGCAAACACAAATTGCCGGTACACGTTCGAGCAAGATGGTGACATATCGCCCAAAGGATTGCGACGTTGGATACGATAACGTCGTTGTTTATAACGGAAAGACGATCGGTGTTTATAACGAACTCGCTCGAATCTCTTGGCTCTTGGCTCTAATTCTGCCTCCATCGAGCCATTCTGCACACGAAACACACCTAATAGAACGTAATCGCGCGAGTGGTTTGGTTTCTGTAAAGGAACAATCGAGCTCAGCACCAGCCGCGAGATTTTAGAGCACGTCCACGCGTATTTTCTGGTGAAATCTGTTCGAGCGTATCACTGACGAAACGAACGCGTTTCTTTTTCAGAATGGAACACCTGTTTGGCCTGCTCGAAATCGTACAAATGGAGGAAGTCCTTGCATCGGCACGTGCGAGAGAGCCCGGAATGTTGGCCCGTTCTCCTAACATCTGGAAACGGCGAATTCATCCGACAGATTCACTACAAAATGCTTTACAACGTTAACAATTGATTCGCCTCGTATCCCATGTGGCCTGTCGACATTTGCGACAGTTGTAAACTGATTAAATGGACACAGCCGCACGCACCGTTCCTGCGTGGCCATTTCTCTTGTTATTTCGGATATCTTTTTATAGAAATAAATGTTGCATTATATTCTGATACAAAAGGCTACTGCGTTACGATTACGTCGATACTAAGCTCTCTTTACGGACGAACAACCAGTATGCTGTGCCCTGTAGTGGCAGTTGTCAAGATGATTTTCCATTCTTTTTTCAGATTACTTCTCACAGTGATGTCTCGCTCTTTCTATTCTCTTTTGATTGTTTATGTGGATTGGAGCCAACCAATTTATTTAGCTTATCGTAGTAGGTGTGACATTTAATATTTTTGTTCACGTTGAACGCGTCTCACATTCTTTTACCCTTTATCTCTAATCTTTATTTTTCTGTTTTAGCTGTCTCATTATTCGCAAATTTTCTCGATCACCTCCCGTAAAAAATCGAAAGTCGCGAAAGCGTTTTTCCTTTTTTTTTTAATTTAAACGTCGCCTCTCTTTCACAGCGGATATATAATCTGGCTGACGCAATGGTTTTTCACAGATTTCTGGATACATCGTTCGACTAGGACAACGAATAAGCCGCGAAGGAAGTACCCTTGTGGAAAGTGCCAGAAGGTCTATTCGAACGCCTCTTCTCTGTATCGCCACTTGAAACTCGAATGCGGCATGCTTCCACAATTCCACTGTCCCTACTGTCGCTTCAGCTCAAAACGGAAGTTCAATTTGGACTCTCACGTGGCACACAAGCATAGGAAATTTCTCAACAGCTATGTAAATAAATAAGTTAGAATCGCGTGGTGTTTATTTTCTCTGACCAGGATGAATTACTAGCTAGAAGCTAAAAAGAATTGTCGCACGGACAAACATGTTGTACAATCGATACGAATAAAAAATATTCGTGTCGCTTCTTGTTTATAATCGATCCTTATAATTCCAATATTATAAGAATAAAGCGCAGACAATTATGATAATTACGTGTGCGTTTTTTACAACTGTCTAATTATTTATTTCGTATATTCGTTATCCTTGCAATTAGTTTTGTACCACGTGTGACAATACCGTAGCGTTTAAAGAAATTGCTAATCGTTCGTTTGATTTTACAGGTAAATTGCGTCGATAAGATTTTTGCATTTGGAACAACGATAAGTATCGTTCCCTCTGAGATATATTTTCAACACGGATTTATCACAGCCCCCGTTAAACTTGTCGATGCATGTTTTTGTTTCAGGAAATCGCGTAGCACATTTTGTGTAAGCGTCGCTTAGCGGTTGTAACGTCACCGAATCGTCCCAGTGGTCGAAAAAGGTTACTTTCCAAATGTAGACTACGTAAATGTGTAGCGATCGCTTGCATTTCAAAATTAAAACGATTTGCCTGTCTTTATCTTCTCTCCCAAGAATACGCGTACGTGTTTCAAAAGGAGATACACGTACATATACGCATACAATGTATAAACTCATTGAACAACAACAAAGTACATATTTCATATTGTACATTAATAGATATAGATATTTCAATATATATGTACGAAACCAGATTGTTTTACGATGAGCGAAGCATCCTGTTTGATTATTTCATTGTGGAGGGTTGGAAATTGGCATCTTTTCATCAATGAAGGAGGTTGAGGAAGATGGAGAGACACGATCGAGCGCAGACCGTTACGATCGAGTAACGATCCATATTGAGTAAATATCGAGCAAACGCAAGCTCCACCGTCGTTATTTTATATAGATTTGCTACGTAGTTGCGAGCCAGCCTGTCTCTCCGTCTTTTTTCTCTCCCTCGAAAACCTCACGCCTATTCACGTAAACACGACAAAATTTTACCACTGGGCGCACTTATTTCTCGGGGCTATTGGCTGATACGTTATGTGTTGGGTTGGTTACGGGTTTAATCTCACTGATCTCTCTTGCCGCATAACTATTCGTACATCGAACGAGAAGATACTCGACATCCTTGACATCCATTTTACCACACTATCCTTCTCGTCACATACGACCGTCCGTCATAATTTGCGTTTTTGTTTCTCGTTGATTTTCTTTTAATGTAGTAAAATAACCTTTTACCACGATCTCGCGTCTCGCTTGGCGTCGGGACCTGTTGCAGGAATGGTTGCATTGCTGTCGTTATTACGATCGGATTGCAAGCAGCAGCACCAGCACCAGCACCAGCAGCAACAACAACAGCAACAGCAAACCAGTAAGAGAGGTCGCCCTTCGACGTCGACCACTGCAACCACGACGAGAGGCGGTGTAGTTTTGGCGAGCAGACGCGCCAGCAACACTTGGGACAGTAACAGCTACGATAGCGGAAACGACAATGGTGGTGGTACGCGTACTTCTACCCGTGAGGTGGTATTTCCTGACTCGTTCGAGGTATTGCCGCAGCCTTGTGATCTTAGTGTTGTATATATGGGCGTTCCGCATGAGCAACAACGAAAGTTTCGCTGCCAATTTTGCGGAAAGGGCTATAGATGGAAGAGCACGATGCGTCGTCATGAAATGGTCGAATGCGGGGGCAAGCCGCCAGCTTTTCAGTGCCCTATGTGCCCTTACAAGGCAAGGCAACGTGGAAATTTGACGGTACACTACAAGCGTCATCATCAAAAAATCGAGTACGACGAAAGCGCCTAAAATCGGAAACGTTACGAATTTTGTTAGATTTACACGATCGTCCTAGAAATCGGAACATGTACACGTGCACTTCTCTGCTTCTGTTGTTTCGATTCGATCTACCTTCCTTCTCGTACCTTATCGAGTTAATTTTGCGCTATTTCTCTTTTTCCTTCGTTTTGTTTCTTATTTAGCGTTAATTGGATTCAGGCGTTGTAAATAGCAGACGACGAAATAGTAAAAGGAATCGCTCGATTTTCTTTTCCCCGAGTTTGTTACCTCAATATAAGAATTTATTATATTTTGACTCTATACGTGTACATAATTTCAATTTACTTATTGTTATTTAAAGTTTCTTTTACTTTTATCCTGTAAAAATCGTTTCTTAGAATTAGTTGAATTGAATCGACAACCAATTGTGCTTTTCGTTTCTTTCTTTTTTTTTTTTTTTTCTTTTTCGTTTCCCTACATTTTCCATTCACAAATGAAGGTTGAATTGGCATTTCCTTTATCGTTTAAATCTCCTTTCACCTTGTTTATTATATGTATATCGAGTACTTACGAGGATCGTACTACAATCAGCGCAAACTTTGATACACTATCCACGAAATGTAAAGGAATAATTTATTTTAAAAAGGTACGACTATTTGTGGTACCTTCGAGTCGTACGATATCGTAGAGTGAAACTAACATTGTCAAGCGATATTTATCTCGCACGCAAGATATTAGGATAGCTTTCTCTCGTCGACTGATCAACGTCGGAATAACATTGACGATCGTGTTACCACTTCTGAAATTTGTTATCTTAGAGTCGTGTACGTACATTTTCTTGTACTTTCATATATACATTAGACATTTTTGTGTTTAGATACTAAGTTAAATACTTTCATGTTAAAACATTACATGGTACGTAAGGTAAATGGAACTGAAGAAATAGTACACATGAAATTATATATCATTTCGATGTAATAGGAATAAGCGAAGATAGTGCCTTTGACAAAACTGAGAAAAGAAAAAAGATATATATACATATATGTATAAATACATATATATATATATATATATATATATATACACGTACATGTACAAGCGTATGCGTTCGATATGTATAAAAGTAATCTTAGGCGTAAAGCGATCGTGTATTTATCGCGAGCATTTATCTCCAGAAAATCGGTTACCTGAAAACACTTAGATTTACGATAGACGATAATAAGAGTACCAAATCTTTCAACTTTGCCCTTCGTTCGAATACAATGTGCGATAGCTTCGATAACTTTATTGAATGTATACTTTGACTATAGCGTGTGCGACAGACGAGATGAAATCTAGTGGCAAAGTGAAAGATATAGATGACGATGAGTCGTAGGAATTATAACGTCGTACCATATATTTTTTTTTTTCTTTTCAGATCGCTACGAATCTCTGTGAATCGTAATCGCATTTTGAATGTCTGGTTTGCCAAGCAATCGTAATCGCTCAGTATCAGCGAAATACTTAATAACAATATAATAACGATGCTGTAATCGTTATCATTAACGGACGTCCAATTTGATATTGTGTAAACTCGTTAGGATTAAACACGTTACGAAGAACCCCACACGGGACAATCGACATTATAATCTCTAGGAATTATTATACTTCTTAAACGAATTTACCAATGCGCAGAAACTTGCTCCTCTTAATCTTAATTTAGCGGAAGGATCGACTAAATTTGCTCAAGCGAACAAAAGGGTCGATCTCTGCGCTATTCTTTGTACGAATTACCCTTGAGTTTCGTTTAGGCGGAGAAACGCTTTCGTCGAAAGATATAAACTACTCGAACATTCCTTACTCGAACATTCCTTCATTTTATCGAGATCGACTCGTTTGTCCTTCTACGTACAAGTATATATTCCTAGCCTTATAAGTAGTAACATTTTCCCATTTCTATATAAACATTCGTTCATGCGCGCAGTAGAAAGAGGCAGAGGTAGAGAAGTATACAAGTATACATATATCTGCAAAGAATGGAAAAAGAAAAGGATTCGTTGGGAGACTTTTCTGAACGAAGTCCAGTATTTTTGATATCAGTATTTACGGATGCTTGCATCGACCTGTTTGGCGAATTAACCTAGGATATACTCGTCTGTACCCAATTTCCCCTGTACTTTCCGTTGTTAAGTTCGAGGCGACTTTGCGTTTGACGTGTTTCATACGGGGATCAATCGACCAGCCAACCGCGATTAATTCCGCGATGTATCCGACTTTTATGACCGCTGGACATTTCAAGGAAACGGGTACCTTCCGCATGTTACTCGCGTCTTTGAAGTTCCTTGTTTCAATTCTGTTACAGATGAACAATGCATTAACGAGGAAAGAATGCAAGTCGTCTCTCTGGAATACTCGTTCCGATATTTAGCACTTTAAACTCTCTTTTTGGAAAGATTTATCTGTCGGATTACGAATATCTATTACGATTATCTGCAGTTAATTTTATTATTAACATTATTATTATTATTATTATTATTATTATTATTATTATTATTATTATTATTATTATTATTATTATTAATAAAAAATAATCTTTGTTGCGGGTTATTTTCTAAAGAGCGTAAGTGTTATTCTACTTTCCTATACCTCCATGATTTAGCGTCTTTTTACGTTAACGATTAGCAAGCAAAACGAAAATTCAACCGTCCGGTCTATGACGGAAGAAAATATATCCGTGACGAAGCACCGAATCTGCCGGTGTCGAGAAAATAATTTTCCAACGGACATTCGGCTAATCAAGGATTTCTGTTTTCAGCGTGTTGGTACCAGCTACCCATCGGTTTCGAGACATATCCTTGCGACACCTGCGGCAGACAATACAGGAGGGTGATATCGTTGCAGCGGCACAAGAGACTCGAGTGCGGAAAGGAGGCTCAGTTCGAGTGTGTAATATGCCACGCGAAATTCAAGCACAAACACAGTTTATTGAGACACTATAACGTTCACGTGGCGGACGTGAAGAAATCGAGCAACTTTGAACGCGAAGAGAGGTCGGCTTGACAGGCGAAACTGGAGACCCGGATGCGTGAAAAGAGAAGTTACGGTCGTTAACGGTTTCCATGCCTATTCTTTCATTCGTTACCACCGATCGCGCGTTCACGCGACCATTTTTTAAACCGTATTAGCTGCTCTCGAATTGCCACTTCGAGATTTCACATTTACGATTTTCGAGGATTTTTGTTCGTTTTATGTGTTTCCACCTTAATCGAAACTATACGAACATCGAATATCGTTACTAGTATTTGAAGAATATCGAATAATATATCAGCGATGGTTGCAATTACCTTCATCAAAGGTTACAATTCAACGCTATAGCAAAGACGAAGAAGAATATAACGATGAATGTGTTTGCATGGTTCATAATTGAGAAGGAAGTGGAAAGTTTCCTTTGTATTATATTACTGTTGTTAATGACATCATCAATGTTATGGAATAGAGCTTATTTTATGTTTGTTCTTTCATAAATATGAATTTTTAGATGCATTGAAATTTACAAGAATTTGCTCTGTTTCGGTCATTCACTTACGGATTTTGACCTTTCTTTAAAATGAATAAAAATTACATTTTCCAACGTGCTTCTTATTTGTTACACGACACGTTATATATTTTGTTTTTTATTTTTAATTCGCTAGCCAACAACTTCCAACCAACACCGTTTCTATCGCAACTTCCTTGTGTAAGTTTCATTTGGCTGTTTCCTAGGCGAAGGTGTTATTCTGTTTTTTGTGTCGAAAGTTCATGATATCAACGATCAGTCGGAACATTATTTACATCGTTCCTTTCCGTTTCAGGTTATTGGCTGCAACTTTATCCAAAGAATGAAAATACGACCGGGATACAGCAACCGGTACTAGCATCCAATCCAAGAAATCGAGGCGTCTTCCAATCCAGTCGAACGACGCGCAGCCAGTTAACGTACAAATGTACAAATTGCAATCGTTCCTACATGAGGATGTCTTGCTTGAAGCGGCATTTACGAGTTGAGTGTGGTCAAGCGCCGAAATATCAGTGTAAAATATGCCATGGTTGGTTCAAATACAAGCATAACTTGACGGCACATTGGAAACTTCACGTCGAGGAGCCGAAACACCATTGCGACCTATGCCCAAAAAAGTTTTACAGGCGAGACAGATTGCTAGAACATCAAAAGAGGTTGCATAATATTTTTCCAACGTCATGAGATTCTCATTGGATTTACAGACGTTGAAAAAACAATCTTGTAAAGTTCACGTTCAACTCGATATGCTGCCTTTCAAAAGATGCCAACAACATTCTTACGTTTTGTTTCACGTTGTATTACAGCTTAATCGGTCGTCGTGTTTGACCTATCACCGAGAAATAGTTTCTAATAATTTGTCCAGGAGAAAGAAAAAGAAGCAGAAAGAAAGAAAAGGCAAGAAAGGACGCGAATACAATGGCTACGTGCTTCGTGGAGTAATCGGTACAAATCGGTTGTTACGAATGCCTTCCAGTTCGAACAGAAAATTCCGACGAATCGCTGGTCGTTCATTGACCATTTTCTTCTGTTAGATATTTGCGCTACCTTATGCTTACGATATTGGGCGAGTTTATTGCAACGAGGATTTTAACGATCAACGCCTATGTATTTCCATATGCAGCTCTTGCGCATGCCCATTAATTTCACCAAAGAATCGAATATAAGTTCGCAGGTTCGTGAGTCAAGTTCGTGTAGCGATTTCTTCTCTTATAGTACTTGCACGCGGTTAAAGATACAAAATCGTTCCAGATCTAATTTTGTTACGAATCAGTGTTGTTGTTACTTTTAAACCGTAGGAAAGGCGATAAAATTGAAGCGTCATGGTTGCTCTTTCTTACAACAGTGCAATGTACGCTTCAAATAAATGACAGAATATATACGAATCATGCTTTCTTTAATAATTCAACGTTTTATAATTTTCTCTTGACATATAATTTTTTCTTTTCTTCTCTCGTATAGGTATGGATATATTTTGTAACGAAATAATATATGGATATGTACGTATTGTCTTCGTTCAGCGATAAATATTGAACAGTGGTTCGATCGTGTGCGGTACAGTATATATCGTTTTGATGGACGAGTCAATCATGTAGAGCACTAGTAGCTAATACGAGCCGAGAGAGGAATAGTAGTATATCCGTATTTGATTTTTCAGGTGGTGCGGTTCAGTGGAAACTCGCAGTGGTCCAAGTGACGCCGTACCAGTGTCCAAAATGCTTCAAATATTTTAAATCCTCGAAATCTTGCTGCAATCATCGAAGCACATGCGGCACAGACAAGAAATTTTGTTGCGCCTTTTGTGATTATCGGTCTCATCAAAAGGGAAACGTTCTTCGACATCTTGCCACGCAGCATCCTGAAGCGAGTCAGAAGAAACGAGTCAACTGCGTTCTAAAGATCAACGACTGTGAGAAGATCGCTTTATCGTCGAATGTAAAGTACAAGTAAACGTCTCGAAATAGCGGAAAGAGTGCGTGTATCGAAAATTGCAACGTAATTCGTCGATCTCTTCGATTTCGTCTTCGTCATCGAATTATATTGTATCGTATGCTTCGCATGCCCTTCGAGCGATGTAAAGTTGAAGAGTGATGAAAAAGTGTGGACAAAAGTAGTGTTGTATTTATTGTAACTAATCCTAAGAAGATCTTTTCTCAGTTTGTTTCGTGCTGTATTCGTACGACCATTGTGCGATTTATTCCTCCATTTGACGTAGATAATCGAGAATTGGATTGTTTTCCGACTCGGCAGAGAAGTACGTTCTCCTATTCTATTTGTTTGCAAACGATCGTTTGCTAAAAAATAATCCGACGTGATACAACGTGACATCGATTGTGTGTATTCGATCGGTGGTAACGCAAGCTAACGCGCGTAAAGTTACGCAAAGAGAATAAAATTTTCCTTCGTACTTGATGCACATTGCACGTTATATACGTATATTACGCAAGGAAGGCTACGTTTCGCCGGGTTACAAGCTGGTTTGTTGAGGTTAAGCCGATCGAAAGGCAGCGATTATCAGGTTGCTTCGAACACAGTATGTATTGTACTAAGTGTGTGCTCGGTTACAGTGGTGCAGAGACGTGGCGCGAAACATAGGGCAGATCTAAAGTTCTTTTTTTCTTTTCCCGATTGCAGATCACACGAACGAGAACAAAGCTATCGTGGAGAACGCCGATCTGCCCGTTCAAGCATGGAAAATCCAGGAACAGGGGCTAGCATTCGCCGAGTTGAAAATACCAAAGGCCTACAACTACGTTGGCAAGAAGCCACCGGGAAAATTTTGCTGTAGTAGATGCGGAAGATCGTACATGAGGAAGGATTCGTTACAGCGGCACGTTCATTGGGAATGCGGCAAGGAACCTCAGTTTCAATGTCCGTTCTGTCCTCAGCGATGTAAACGGAAGGCTCACTGGTTGCGACATATTCGCCGACAACACCTGGACAGAATTGGAGACATGGAGGCCTATTTGCTAGCTTACTCGCCGAAGCTCGAAATCGACTAACTGGGGAAACGTTTCGATTTCCATTTGTCGAGAACTCGAACGATCAACATTCGGATTTTGCCCTATGCTATAATTGTCCAAAATTCGTTGCGATCGATCTCTCACGTCTGCCATTTACTTTTTCCCTCCAACTCGGTGCCAGCTTTCCGAAAAATTATTATTGATTTAAAATATAAATTTCTCCCGTAAAGCCTGGTAACATTCGCGTTGTGCGTATTTGTTTTTTTTTTTTTTTTTATTGTACCAAGATGTTGCGAGCAACGAAATGAAAACGAATCGCGAAAGCAGCTTCTAGGGGTGTTCGATAAAATCCAAGAATTGATTTTAGTGGAATTTAGTTTGCTTTTCGAAAACTGAAATTAAGACAAAAAAGTATCGACATTTTGACCTGTGTTTTAACGATAAACTTTATCGATGAATTTTTTTCATTTTTTTTTTACACTATCGTCGTGCATATATATGTATTATTTACATATACATATTTATTTAGCGAAAAAGGTTGTACTAACGAATTATGCGTCTCAGGTTGCTAAAATAAGCAAAATTAGCTTTACTCTTACTCTTAAGAAAAGTAAAGCAAAAAAAAAAAGGAAATGTCGTACTTTATTCTTAAAAGCGTGCATCGAACAATCGTAATCGCGAGTCTTGTATTTCGAGCTTAAGACACCGACTGATATTTATTAGAGATATGTATATCGGATTTATGTGTGGTTAATATTTTTATATTTTTAATGTGTTTTGCGATATTCTTTTCCTCTTTTTCTCTTCTTTTTTCTTTTCCCTTTTCTTTTTTTTTGTGTAAAACCGAGATATTTATGCTTTTTATAGAAATACTAGTTTGTCGATCGCATCATGTACTCGATCTCCAGTGCCTTATCGATGCGCGTAGATGTAATCGTAATGGCTCATCACGACAATAACTACGAATTTCTAAAGCTTACGAGCAGAAAGAAAGTACACGAAAAAAATAGTCTTAAATATTAGATCTTAAAATAATACGAGTAAGAGTATTTTCTATGGACGTGGTAGGAACATAAATGAGTTCGCATGCGAACTTTTGTCAAGACTGATCATATTTAAGCGCGACAATCACGAGTCGCAGTGTTGCATTATAATCTTGCGACCTAGTATTAACGTTTTAAGCGAGCCTAATCGTATTTCGTACGTTTGACTAAATAAATGTGTTAGAAGACGAAAAGTACCAGAACGTTATCCAAACATCTACCTTGTCATTACACGCGCTGATTTTACATTTTTTTTTCCTCCGTACTTCTCACGATCGAACGCAGCTACAAAATTTTTCTTTTCGTATAGCAATTAACCGTTCGTACCTGTTTCAGCTTGACGGATCAACGATTTTACCGCTCCGATGCATTGCGATATATACCTGATCTTCCATAATTTTTTTTTCCCCAGCGAAAGGAGTATTTCTCACCCATGTTTGCCAGACTCTACTTTCCTTTTCGCATTGTGCTCATTTTTCTTTCTCTCTCGTTTTTCCTATCTCTTGCCCTCTCTTTTTTTCTGTCCCCCTTTCTCTCTCTCTCTCTCTCTCTCTCTCTCTCTCTCTCTCTTTCGCTGTTTTTATATCTTATTCTTACACCGGTTCTCCTTGTATCTCTCTGAACCATGTTTTAAATACAGAAATACTTGTACATTGTTGTAGAAAGCGACGATCGCATCGATGTACTGACGTATCCAATTGTGCGGAATAGAGTCAGAAATCGTTAGATGAAACGTGGAAGAAAGAGAAAAACAGAAAGGGAAAAACACGAAAGTGTATTTCGACTGTATTTGGCCCACGGTTCGTCGTACGACCACCACATCGTTGCGATCCTTCCCGACATAATCAGACGCGTTTCTCGCAATTGCATTTCTCTCTTGAATTTTTGATTTCTTTTTCTTCTTGTCGATATTAGGGGAGTAGCATGTGCACTAACTCTTCTCGAAACTTGTACATAGAAACACGTCTTTTATCGCTTGTGCGTCGAAAGGAACAGACTATTGGACTCGGAAAGGCACGGATCACTCGCTTCGTTATACTTCTTTTTGGTTGAAATTGTATGTACATTCTGTTTCTTTCGTTACGCACAAATACCGCTCCTTCTTCGTATGCGAAATTTATAGCTAGCTGCTTGGGGCTCGAACGTAGGGATACGACAAACGTGCATTACTCTCTTCTCCCTTGTCATAATAATTTACGCATTTCGATCGCGTGGAGATGATTATGCTCGAGAACGAATCGCACGGATCAGGCATACGATCGCCATCTTTCTCTAGTCACGACGATTCGGACGATTCCTTCTCGAAGCTATCGAACAAAACGCGATCGTTTTTCAGGATACTCGCGAAATTGATCTTCTGCTTGGAATGGCGATGGTTCGCGAGCAGGACACGGGTGGGAATGCAAAGAGGATCGAAAATGAAAGGTAGGAAGAAAGGGAAATTAAAAGGTGTCCTCGTGGTGTCGCTGTTCTAGGTTGAAGGTGATTTTCGCAGCGCCTAGGCGTCTATTGCCCTAACAAAATTAGCGTGGAACGATCGCGAGTCGTGTCGGGTTGTGTCGATTCAAGTTGGCCTAGCGTCTAAGCTTGATACCCGTCAGTTCGCATTTGCGACGCAACAAAGAACGAAGAGATCGGGCTTCGGTACTGGTCGATACCCGTATCTCCGAAAAGATGAACAAGCGAGCGAACGAACGATCGCGTTCCAGGATTTAATGACCGTCCGATTCTCGTGCGGTCGTACGAACAGTATACTAATAAAGTCGTGAATCCTGTGTTCCAGCCGAAGACCTGAGCATCACTGGACTGAAGTGGGCGGCTGCTTGGCACAGATGGAGCGTGCCTTCGATCATGTGGCGATCCGGCGGAGGATTGGGCAAAGGGCTTGGTTCCAGCTCTTCGAATCCCGAAGGCTTCAATTGTCCGGCATGTGGCAGGGTATATAAACTGAAGAGTAGCCTGAGAAATCATCAGAAGTGGGAGTGTGGCAAAGAGCCTCAATTCCAGTGTCCTCACTGTGTGTACAGAGCGAAGCAAAAGATGCACATCGCACGGCATATGGAACGAATGCACAAAGAGAAAATTTACAAGCAGGAGCTCGTCTAACGTGGGTGGTAAACATGGAAACCGTCGACGTCGTCGTCCAAGCGCGAAAGAGGCTGCAAAAACGACTACATATTCGACCGAGCGACACACATCGCGGGCAACGTTGAGAACGATGTTAGGAAAAACGCGCATTGCCGTCTTCTTTCGCGCTTCGTTCACGTTCCAATAACGATCGTAACGGGAATTTGTACGTATACAGAGGCGTGCGTGGAGAGAAAGACACAACAAAAAGAGGGAAGAACGGAACGAGGCTATTTCAGCAAGTATCGCGATTGAAACCGATCGCGAGAGCGGTGAGACGCGAAGACGACGCGGCTGGTTCAGCTATCCGCGGGTAACCGCGGTAGTCTCCGAAAACGGCAAACTGCCTAGCCTCATTATCTCGATTCTCCATTCTATTTTTTTTAACGTTTTTCTAAGGTTAATTATTATTAATTATTAATTATTATTACGTATATTGATTAATTAATTAATCGATGGAATAATATTATTTTCGCGTAGCGAGATGTACCGCGCATTAACGAGAGACCGCGTCAATCTCCCACTCGGGGCGATGTCTTCGGAGACAACTGCGTCCACTCTAATTACGAGATACATACATACATAAATGCACGCATACATACATACATACATACATACACATACATACATACATACATACATACATATATACTTGCATACAAAACCTAATGCGTTCCTCTAATCGACAAGAAATGTTTGTCGCGATCGCGCCGCGGTATTCCTTCATCTGGAATCGACGCGGTTTTTAAGACACGATCGACACGATCAGCGATCGAGTTCTCGAACGATCCATCGCCCGACATACACCAAGCACGTTGTTCGACGTGTTCGGCGGATCCTAGAGGAGCTAGCCAAAACGACTTGGAGAAAGCATACAGGATGTCCGAGCCGAATAAGAATCATTAAGCAGAATCGTCCCGGTAGAGAACAGCCCGCCCCGAGTCGGATTAGGACCGCCCGGTAAACCGGAGCTCTTCCAATAGCAACCATTCTGGTCACACTGGTTCCATATTTTTAAACGAGCTAAGCCGTGCGCGCGTGGCTCACCAGGGACACCAAAATCGCGAGGGAAAGCATTTTCCAAATTTCACTGAATAATTGCTTCATCGTATCGCGGGATCGTTCTTCGATCTGGTTCTCGTGCTTCGTGTCAAAGTTAGATTCGACACACGCCACATACACCAAACTTTTTTAAGCGCTAAGTTTACACGATCCGACATACGTATTCAGCGTCGCATCAGCGAACTCGAATCGAAAACACTTACACGATAACCCTTCAAAGCAGAATCTGTCCGCTACGATGCGAGACACGGATCTGTCATTCCGACTCGCGTTTATCTTTTCGGCCTTTCCGACGAAGGCAGCCATTTTATTACATCCCTCGCTGCCGCTCTACAGCGGCAAACTACAGAGGGTACAGTATTAAGCACCGATTCGGTCTTTTCTATTCGATCGAATCGCGCGTCTTTTGCTTCTCACTAATGCTTCCTTCCATACACGGGACTTTAAAAACGAATATGCGTACAATCGCGTACGCGTACGCAATACGCACACAGACACACACACAGACGTTAGCGCGCGTCCCGCGTGCGTACATACTTATATACTGATACACGTACACACAAGGTTACATATATTTTAAGTTCAGCGGGGTATTCCTATAGCATTGTGATCATCAGACTGCCAGATACACGAACCTAGTAGATTCCTATACGATGCATTTAAGTATATACATATATTTATATTATATAACGCGTATAATATTATTGCTTTTTAATTAAGTGATTCTCGAGGTTAAGATCATTCGCGGTTCTTCGTACGATATTTTGTTATGCACTGCCGACAAACCTAGAAGCACGTTAACCGGTTCGATGGAACGACGCATCGCGTTTGCCGAGCGCGGGCCCGTCGCGGCGCAACCGTCGTTCACTTTCTATCCCCCCATCGTTTCATCTTTTCTACAACGTTCTTCCACTTTACAAATAGCCGTAACGTTCTCGATCGTTCTTCATCGATCGGTCGTATCTTTTCGCATCTATCGTTATCGGTCCCGGTAACGCTTGATCGTGACAAGTGTACCGTCGCAAATGTTCCTCGATCAGTTGGTTTGTTCCACTATCCTCGGCCCACACACACACACACACTCACACAATAATGGTGGGGCGGATCAGAAAACGTGCCCGTGCTCTCGGCGAATACCTGGCATCGAGTCCCGTATTCCTACGCCAAATACGCGCGCCACGGCTGCCCGACTTTCCATACTGTAGACAATATTTATGAGACAAGCTAAACTAAACTAAACTATACTATGCTATACTTTATTATATTACTATACTATACTATACTCGTAACTCATATTACATACAGTGTAAGTAAGCGCAACGTCTGACGCGAACGAAGCGGTAGATTTAATTCTATTTTTTCTCGTTGAGCGCATTCGCTTCGCGGTTTCCTCGAACGAGTTTTCGATCGGTCTTTCGCGCACAGCATCCCCGTGTCACGAATCGATCCTCGTACCGGATTCCTCGTCGAAAATAGTTCCGAGTCTCGACAACAGCGATCGCGGTTTAAACGTAAACGGAGAGACGTTCGCGGCAATCCCTTATACGCTTTCGAATCAAGCGACACGTAGCAGGCCAGGATCGACTCTCCTCCGTACGAGTGCAATAACTAAGCCATTCCTTATTTTTGACCCGTTTTTTTTTCTGATATCGTACCAGTCATAGCATTTCTCTTTGCCAAGCTATATTCTATTTGATCGATCGACAACTCGTTCGTCAATGCGTGTACTGTATGCTAAGCGAACAAACAGCTATTGTTCTGAAAGTGTATGCGTGTGGGTGTGGGTGTGTGTACGTGTGTGTGTAAGAGAGAGAGAGAGAGAGAGAGAGAGAGAGAGAGAGAGAGAGAGAGAAGGAAAGAAAGAGAGAAAGAGAGCTTACGTTCGAGGAACGGGAGCAGATGAGCTCTTCGTCGCGGAGAAATATTCGAAAAAGAAGAGTAGGCTTTGGTAAAAATAGTAGGAGCGACGACGACGAAAAGACGGCAAGATAAGACGATAAATAAGTTTATGGATCGACTTGATGCATAGTTATTGAATAATATTAATCGATAATATTACTGCCTCGCGAGGCCTTGATGCGTGACGGCGGTCGAAACGAACGAGAGCGGAGCTGGTATCAAACGTTCGCGGGAATATATGAAGTCGGGAGAAATGATAGAAATCGTAGAGGTCGGCGATTTTGAAGCCGACGAGCCAACCGACGCGACCGCCGTCATTGACGGAGATTACTAGATTATTAGACATGTAAGAAGTACTATTAGGTAGATCGTAGAATTTAATAACTCCTTTCTTTTTTTTTTGTATCTAAGCAGAAAAAAAAAACGAAGAGACAACTTAACATCCCTGCAAGAATCTGAGGTCGGCCGAGCCGGACAGATATTAAGAAATAACAGAGCGAAGTTTCTCGTAGAGAGCTGGAAAACTGTGAGCAAAACGAGTGGAAATAAAGAGTGAAAGAGTGAGTGTGCGTCTGCGTGAAAGGATAGAGATCGCGTGGAGCATTTTCGATCTGGATAAAAATGGTAGTAACGATCGCGATAAAGAAGAAGAAAAAAAAAGAAGAAAAGAAACAAACGCTATAGACCGTTTGACGCGAAGGATAAGAGGGCATGAAACAATATCGAGCGGATGATACGCGCCGTTTTCACCATTTCCCTTGCGAAACCTAAAAACGAATCGGTCTAGATGCAAGTGCACGTTACGTTTTCTATCTTTTTTTTTCGGTCAGTCTGCTTATTTGTATCATCGTGATAACATTTTTGCGACGAAAGCCGGATAATCGAATTATTCGCTCGTTTCCAATGTCAGCTTGAACGTGACCACGGCAGTAATCTTTCTAGATTCTAGAACATAGAATCTTGCGTTCGATTATTACTCTCGTGTGTTCTTATCGATTCTGTATACTTTTACTTCCTCGTGTTTTGTTTATTTCTTCTTCTCTCTCGAAACGTCTTTCACTCGGCTTTTCTCGTTTTTCGTTCGATGGTGAAACGCGCGTATCGAAAGCTCTTGCTTAACACTTTCCGTAAGTTAATCGATCGATCAAGCTGAATAACGACAGCGAGATGATTGGAATAACAGCATACGTAAATCCGTTCATTTACATGTGCCTTTCAAGCGATTGTCAAGAAGGAAACGCAAATATTAAATGGTTTATTAGCATGACATTAGTTGGAATCGTTTTGCTCAACTGTTGCAAGTGTTGATCGTGATTGACGAAAAGTAAAGTAATATGGGAAAAGACGATGAAGGGGGCGAAAGTCAAACATTTGCAAACCTAAGAACAATGAATGTCGCGAAAACCATGTAATTCGAGATCGCCGTCAGTTTCAAAACATTTAAAAAAAGCCGAGAAAGCGTATATATAGTAATATAAAGATATCGCGATTAAAAAGTGGGAAAGGAAGGGTAGATAGAAGAGAAGGGATAAAATTTTCGAAATAAATAGACAGAAGCATTATGTGTGCTCATACGTGAACAATATATACACATACACTTACATACGCATCCTCACATAGGGAAGAAAGAGAGTAAGAGAGATACACGCACATATACACGAACACATCATATGGATACACAAAGGGAGTCGTCGTAGTAAATGGTTAGCTTCTTTACAAGTTATCCTTCGTGCTAATTATTGCTGCTTTTAATCAGGTCTAACTCGTGTCTTACGTATTGTAATTGGGTTAATTATAATTGTTTACTTATTTTTTCTTTTTTGTTTTTTATAATTAAGTTTTCATTACGCAGATAAGCAAAGGTAGAATACCTTGAATTTTCTTTATTTTGGGTGTCGGTTTGGGATTGGGAACACTCTAACCAAAAGCAACTCAGAAAAAATGATGTTATTGTAAAAGTCAATAATTTTCGATATTCGAGATATCGAAATAGTATTTATTCGAGGGACGGCGAAACGAAGCGCGACGTTGATCATTTTTAATAATGTTTATTTGGTCCTTTTACCAGAGATAATGAAATCGTTAAAGTTTCGAAAGGCGTAGAGAAAAGTAGATAAACCGTATTTGGACGGGGTGCGATCATTTAAAAAATATCGGCTCCATTTATTAGTAACTGTTGAAATTTGAAGTATTTTTATATCGTATCGAATGGATGGCATTTCATAAAGTACAGTTTAAAAGAAAAAGATATTTTGATATTTTTATGTTATAGTTTGGCATGAAAATGTTCGGCATTTAAAACAAAAGGGGGTTTCTAACAGTTCGAATCACCATCGGTAATCGTCGTTCATCTCTTCCAGAGAATTTCGATTATATATATTTCGTAGCTTGCGATAGATATTTTATCGAAAATTTCACGGAAATTCCGTACGATCGATCTTGCAAAATTTATCAAGATTTTAATTGCCGATAGGAATTCTGTTAAGAAAGTGCTTAACGCTTTGATGCAAAATGATTTATCGATTATTCGAAATTTATATTATTAAAGAGAACAAATTGAATAAAAAGATAAAACAAAGAAAAGACAAGATAAAATTTACGTTATATAGTTTTTATTATATATTAGGGCTGTAACAATTGGCATTTATGTGATTTCTCGTGTAACATAAATTTTTTCTTCGCGGAACTTACTGAGATAAAATAAACTGATTGTAGGAAGAAGAACGGTTTCGGCAGACATGGTCGAAAAGATTCATACAGTAGGATGTATAGGATAGGGCAATTTGGGAAGGACGTGACCAATCATGCTATCCAGGAATTTATGAACTATAGTACTTTATTTTTTGTATAACGTATTGTATTTCTATAATTATACCTTGGACAGCAGAATTTCTGAGATAAAATTCGATTGCAAAGCATTCGCTTTTTAAAGAGAAATTTAGTGGTTAGAGAGGAAATTTGTAGAAAAAAAAGTGAGCCAAAAAAATGCCTTTCGATCTGGCGACGCCCTATTGAAAACTTTATTCTTCGTTTCCATTTGGGCGAAATATCTGTCTAAATTCGTGAACATTCTTCAGCCGTACTAGTTTCGACGAATCGGTTGCTCTTGTTACGTGTGACGCGTAAGAATACGAAGTTGTGCACTGATATGAAAGGATGCCAGTGAAAGAAAGGTATGAGCGATGCAGATGTGTATGGCGTTCTATCGTACAGACGTGCACGGTAGGAAAGAAGAGAGAAAAGAATAATTAATTTTCCGCGATGAGAAATTGAAGGATAAGATAGGTAAAAAGGGAAGGCCTGTGAACCCGCGAGAAACAATTGAAACAGCTTTTTAATGTATCGCGTTCAAAACTGAAACGCGTTTAGAATTTAAGAAGATAGAGAAGATCAGTATATAAAAGATACTTATGGACAGGCAACGTCAAAAACTTGCGTCAACTCGGAACACGGGTTTAAAAGAAGACAAACGAAACGAATTACGAGACTGCGTGTTCTGTATAACAGAAAATCACTCGCATATTCGTTTCGTAAGCTTTTTTCTAAAAGAATATTTTATTTTTATCTTATGGTTAAAAATTTATTGGCAATGCGATGAGTTATCATTGTTAATTACCCGGTGTTTTTTTTCAAAGTCTAATCGAATGCTTGAAAATATTTAATTCGGCTCAAAATATACACGTGTTTATGTATTACATTATAGATATGGAGGTGGAACGCGAACGCTAGGTAAGAGTAGGCGCAACAAAGTATTTAGTGTAGAAAGGGAAGAAAGAAGGATATTATCGATTATCCTCATCGTACTAGCGTCGTATTAAAAACGTTCTGCAATCAATCACTTATAAGCGAAGCTATACTATAAGCAAAAATTTATGAGCAGCAGTCAGGCACTGCGATGCACTCGTTCGCGTTACACCTATCTTTCGAAAGACGCGTTCCGTTTGTCAAGTTTCTGCGAAAATCGCCACGATTATTTCTTGGCGGACCACGGTCTTGTGACTATTGACGAGAAAGAAAAGAATGTGAGAACAGAAACGATGTGAGTGATTGCGCGATAATCGACTTAGCGAAATCAGTCGATATGTTTTCTTGGTATGTTTGCGTAACGTACGTTCGAGAACTGTATAAAAGAAAAGAACATAAAAGGAAAAGAAAGAATGGAAGGGGCGACAACGAAAGCAGGAATGGCGTAACGAGAGCGAAGCGAACGACAAGCACGAGATATGATAATACCGAGAGAAGTGTATAGCTTTTGAACCGAGAGAGCCTTGTGTTAAGTGCCTTCAAGTAACACTTAGATTTTAGGATAGAAGAAGGAGGAAACAAAAAAAGATAAGGAATCAAGAGGCGCTGGGCGCATCCAGCTGTGAACGAATTTCTACGGTATTATCGGCCGGGTGTCACGCACAGAGAAACCAGTCGATGCGTAATTTCGATGGATTCATCCCCTACCTTGCTCTTTTAAAAAAAATTGTATCTTAAAAAAAAAAAATATATATATATATATATAAAGATAAATCGGTCGGTCGAGAAGCATTGACTTCCCTTTGAGAGAAATGCTTGATTCGAAACGGGACGGAAATAAGGATAGAAGGACGAATCTATCGAAAGATACAGCGAGTTAACGTGCTATTTACGAGTGACACTCGCCGACCCTTTTGAGACCAGTGATATTTTTTTAGAAATTATTTATTTACGCCGAAGGAAACAGAATTTAATCTCGATCACTCGCCTTTATACTGCCAATGTATCCGCTAAGACGTACTCATCTTCGTTGTCGATCCATATACATACATAGTGACTACCATCCTTTACGCGTTACACATTTGTTCCTTTTTTCCTCGATTCCTAACAACCGCAATGTGATTCCCATGTCTTTATTTTACTTCGGTTTCTATTTATTCTTATACGTTTCTCCTTGTTCTTTTGTTTTTCCTTTTTATCACTATATATTTGTTTTTGTTTTAGTAACGAGTATACCGTTTTATTAACGGGTATACTCGCGTTCCTTTACATTTCTTTCGTTCGTTCGCGTTTAATTACACAGTACAATTATTTGTAATAAATAATAGCGAATTTACTGCACGTGGCGTGAGGCCACGTGGAAAATATCGAGATCGAGACATCCCTTGGTTCTGTACCGTTTCTCTTTGGCACGAACGTCCATCGAATCGAAACAATTCTCCAAACTACGACAAAAGTATTATACAGTGCCGCGAATGAAATTCATTGCGCCGCACCAAGGGGATCTCTTGCTCGACATCAACTACGATATTCTTATAATTAGTACAAGCACCGCTACCGGACTGTATGGTTAAGTGACAGAGAGATAGAGAGAGAGAGAATGAGCGAGAGAAAGAGAGAGAGAGAGAGAGAGAGAGAGAGAGAGAAAATGAGCGTGCAAGCTAAAGCAACCGTTAATATCAGAGAGACATAACGCAGGGAGGAAATGAGACCGAGAGAGTAAATGCACATATGAGTGTATGTATGCGCGTGTATGCAAGAGAAAGATCAGAGAGCACGTAAAAATAAATAACGCAACTATAACTTCCGCTCAGCGCCTCGAACGCAAAACATATTTGTAATCGTAATTTCTTTGTCGCCATGTATTTGCCAACGAACGATGATTTATTATTACACATTTTTGTCTCCACTTTATATTAATATTATTTAGAGAGCAATAATTATTAACGATTACGCTATCATGATAACGAATATTCTTTCTAGATAATTTTTTTGCTTGTTCTCTCGCGACAAATCCGCATGCATGTAAACGCATGTACACCTACGGTGTACGGCATACGAGCAATCGAACGTGCGCTGCACGGAGATTGAAATCGGTCGCGAAAAGCGGAAACGGATGTCGCACCATAGCCACGACAAAGCGGAAGCCGGTAACGCATCGCCGTTTACCCGCTTCGTTTTACTATGCGAAAAAAAGTCGCTTGCTTGTGAAATTTATAGAACAATCGGTCGGTGGATCGGAAAATCGTGACTCTTATTCGTTGCCCTTCCGTTTGGCACAAAATTTCAACACTGAATATGATGCGTTTCCCTATGTCGTCGCCTGTGTCGAATCGCGCGACTCCATTCACTGGCCGATCGTTCATTTCCTATTTTCTACACCACTGTGCTTTTTTTTCATTTTGTTCTTTTTTGTACACGTATCGTTTCGATTTGTCGAACATTCCAAAATGCTTGTTTCCCTCCTTTTTTTTTTGTCAATTTGTAGAGCCTTGTATTCGATTTAGAGCAAAATAAAGTCTAGAAAGGCAAATGCTTCGAGTTCCATGTTTCGCTCATTTCGTCGCTACCACGACGTATAACGTACGTGTTCGTGGGTTGGTTTGGCAGCAACGATTTCGATATCGTGGTGATGTGGTGTTCAACGTACTCAGGAAGAGCAGAAGAAGGTGAGAAACGCGTAATTTCCGCATACTGATTGGTTTCGTTTTCCACAGGTGACCGGCCCGGTTGTTCGATCGACCCAGGAGACGATCCTCTAAGAAGAAGGAAGCATCGACGAAGAAATTATACGAGAAACTACGATTATCCCGAGGACGAGCTGCAATTTGTCGCTTGTCGTTGAAAGCGTCAACATCAGCGAAAGCCAACGAACCCGTATATACATACATGTGTTTATTAATCGATACGTTGCTTAAGTGTTTCAGGGCGGTAGTTGGATTGGAGCGAATACCAGAGGTCAGATGGAAACATAGACGAATCCTGTACGAAACATGGACAGAAACACGAATAAGGTATGGCCAAAAAGGGTGGAGCAAATGCGGAGTAAACACAAGAGAAAATTGCTCGAGGTACGAAAGAAGAGTAATTTCATCGGAGACGGCTGAAAATCCTGTTCCTCTTTCCCTTTGCCGGGAAACATTGCGCAATTTACCCTGGAAGCGTATCGTATCGTCGAAAACCAGGATGCGTATATAGAGAGTAGCCCGTGCAAGAAGAACATTTGCGCTTAGAACGCGCGGATAACTACGAGAACGTAATCATTCCCCCCGTTGATCCTGTTCCCCTTGACATGCTCGTTGTTGCTAAGCTTGAAAACTTGAATGTTTTTCTTTTTATCGCATGGCCCTCGCCGTTGTAAAGAGCAATCGTGCAACGAACATACCGTTGACAGTCTGTACGATAGGGCAGCCACTAATCGACCGTTCGAAACGTTTGTTTCGATTGATTTCAGGTTACATCAGTATTGGTTGGAGTTCCGAGGGGACGAGGCGCATTTCGCGATCCTCCGCGAACGAGGTACCGGCCCCGTTGACGCCTCAACGACGCGCAAGGCTTCATTGTCCCTCTCGTCATCCTGGGAGAAACAACAACCGGCCGATCGGTACAGTCTCCGTGTCCGGAATCGATCGTCGACATAATTGTTCACGTTGTGGCAAGAGCTACAAAAATGCTTACATACTCAAGAGGCACTTACTCTACGAATGTGGCATGGCGCCTTCCTTTAAATGCCCCCATTGCGCGTTTAGTTCCAAGTATGAGAGAAATTTGAAAGCGCATATCAACCACCGCCACGTGGCCTCCCAATCTGCTGGCACAGCCGTTAATCAGAGGGCCTGAAGGAGAATTCTTACAACCTCCGGATCTAATCCTAAAGCTAATCCGCGAGGACGAACGAGGAGTTTCGGTTCTCGAGGGAACCTCGAATTCGAAAAACCTTCGGGCTATCTGCCACCTTAGATCTTGGTATTTTTATTTTTCACCGTTTTGTTCTTCCTCTCTCCACAGCTTGCAATCTTGTCGTATTTTTTTCTCTATTTTTAGATATCCTTTGGAAAATACGCGTGTAGAATGGTTTTGACAGTTAGCCGTCTATGCTTTCTTTTTATACGTACGATACTCGTATCGTGTCGTATCGTTTCTAATCTTTTCTTTATCGTTTTCTTGCATCGACGTAATACTACTACGTCCTGTTTCGGTGCACTACTGTCTTTGGTGTACTATCCGAATGGTAATAAGCATGTGTTCCTTATTTACGCAACCGAAAACAGCCGTAATACACAATAATGACAATACATTTCCGTCATACAATTCGGAAGAATTTCTTTTTGTTTTTGCTTCGTACTCGATAGATCGAGTAGAGTATATTAGAGCGAGAAGACGGTTTTAAATAGAGAAATTAACGATCCGTCTTTACCGTGGCACGAAGTCGTTGTTGGATCCCGTTTAACGATGTATAAAATGACGAAGAAAGAAAGAAAAAGCAGAGAAAAGCCGTAATGAACATTGTTGAATATTTTGGAAGGCTCGAGAAGGATGTCAGAAAAATTTGGAAAGAAACGTGTAATTCGTTTTATGGTTTTGTCAGACGTTGGGGATTAAGTTTGAACGAGTAACGAGAAAAAAAGAAGCGTACTTTTCCGGAATCTTTTCGAGCCTTCGATAAATTGCTAAATCGCCCAATTATTTTTGTACTAATTATAAGGGAAGCAAGAGTTTTTACACGAGCTATCGCGGATATAGAATTGGATATTTCGCGACAAGGATTCCGTCGTCCATTGGTCGAATCGAAATACACAGATAGGGTTTGTTCGATGATCATAGTTGGAAACTGTGTTCATCGGTCGTTACCGATTTCCTGAGTTACATCTCGATTTTCGCAATTAGTCGGAAAGATTGAAATTCTCGATGCAACGAAATGTCTCCGACGCTAGTAATATCCCACTAGTATTGTAGTATTCTAGTTCTTTAGCGTAGTCTAGTTGAAGTAACGTTTGGAAATTCTAGTCAAAAACAACCGGTGTATGTAGGCTCACCGAACTTGACGATGAGGGACAGAGACGAGATAATCGTGCCCTTAAGCCTTAAGGGAAGAACGATTATTCTTCCACACTACCGACGATTCAATGTGAAATTGGAAGCGTGACTTCGCATAGCGTCGTTGCCCTTTTACTCGTTTAACGCGACAAAAGGGCGATGTAGAGCAAGCTTTACAACGTTCGTTGTTGTCGCATAAGATCAAAGTTGTATTATTTTTGTCGATTGAATCGGAGATTGTAAGTAGTTTAAGGATCAACGAAGCGATCAACGATTTTGGTCAATTCGCTTGATAACTTGCGTTGATTCCTTTTGTTTGAGTTAGTATCGTCTAGTTTAAAATCGGGCCTAAACAGGCCGTTACCTAACGTAGAATAATATCCAAAATAGAGAATATATTTAAATCAAAAAATATTATTATATATATAATATATTATACATATATACATATACATATATTATACATATTGCATAGTAACTTTTTGGTGATGACGTAAATCGTACGTAGTACGGTCGAAAAAGAAACGTGTCTTTCCATGCGACTTGACCGGAATAACGGATTCATCGAGTTCGACTTTTCATTGCACTCTGTGATAATATTAAAGATTACGTAGATGCACGATCAATGCACGAAAAGAACGGTTCGTGATCGTCCGACAGTTTTGACACAGCTGATCTATCGTCGATTTCAAATAGCTAAGTATAACTTAACGAGAAGGTTATTTTCTGAACAAATTTAACCTTTTTTTTTTTCTTTTTTTTTTATTACCTTACGTTGGCGAGAATTCTCGATCAAGGACCAAAGATTCGACAAAGAATTATTTCAAGTAAGATTCTAGTCAAATCGAAATTCGATGACGATTCGTTTACCGGTCAACCGCAACTCAGCGAAGAAGCGTATGGATAATGTTCTATAGAGACGTTGAATCTCGTATTTATCTTGTTGTATGTACCTATTGGCATAAACTTTTGCCAAACTTTTCACTTTCTCTATTCTCTTCGCTACTCGTCGTATCTTATTCCTGCCCTGCACTTTGCCCTATTCGAAGTAGCGCGACGAGATTCTCCAGCTTTTTGCCTGATCCTATCTAGGAAATGTCTACCTTGAATTTGACAAATTGTTCGATTACAGCTAACGTAGAAACTAGATATAAATCATCGACGACGATCTATTTCTGGGTGTCTCTTTCACGGAGTCGTCGTCGATCATGTTTCTCCGCTATTCCTTCGCTCGATTTATCCATACTTTGTCCGATACGAAACTGATTTACGGATGTCGTTTCACGAACTTTCCTTCTATTCGATCGTTCGATGCCAAAACTCGACAAGATTTCCGAGACAACCTGTGTGAACCTCTCAGCCTCCACGCGCTCGTTCTCGTTCTTGTTCTCGTTCTTGTTCTCGTTCTTGTTCTCGTTCTTGTTCTCGTTCTTGTTCTCGTTCTCGTTCTTATTCTCAATCATCTTGAACGCTTCGAAGCACATTCGTACCGAGCTCAGCCTCTTCCGTTTCTTCGTACGAACTTCTTTACGACAAAGAATTCAAAGTAATTTTTTAAAAAGGCTCCCGCATGTCGCGTTCGAGTTCAACTTCATGTGCCTCAAAATACGAACATTATTGTGATGGATGTCATGTTTCATGTCCATTTTTCTATTCGAAGAGAAAGAATCATAGGTCTTTGCGAATTCGCAGAAACTCGTACTATTTTTGTTTCATATACTCAAACCAAAGTATAAGATTGCTTTAAAGATTCCGATCGTTAGGCGTTTCATTCCTTCGTTTCCAATGGCAGCTAATATTGTTCGACGATACACAAATGAGAAGAAGTTTCGGGCAAGAAATTCGCGTTAACGTCTCGTTGACGACTTTATCAGCGACTCGAGAGAAATAGAACGCGCGTCTTCCAAGATTGATCAGAGCGAAATGTAGGAAAACCTGTATCATTAGGTGGAATAAAGCGAGGTCTGTGACTAACGTGATTTAGAAAACTATGATTTGCTATCTTCCGTTTGCATTGGAATATTTGCACGCATATAAATACGAATAAAAGCGTAATAGAAGCGCAAAGACTGATTATAAACGTCGTAGGAAGTGAGAGGTATACATTTATTACAGGCGTTTAACATGGTAAAACGTAGATTTAGATACGCGGCGCGATTGAGTGCAAAGCAATTTATAGAGCAAATAGTGTAAATCAGGTATCGTTTCTGATTTTTTGTTTGAAAGATGAAGTGGCGTACAAAGAAGAGTCAAAAGAAATGAATAATATGGTGCGAGGAAAGAGGTTTCATCAAATATATTCGTCGAGTCGATAGGTAAACGGTAATTGTTCTCATCGGATAAATTTGATAAACATCCCTTTCCGATAGGCACCTTTGCGTTGACATTGCAACATTTGTGCCAATATAAACGAGGCTATTTACGCGATATTCGAGTTGCCATTCGTGCCGGCGGGTGATTGTACGCGAAATGCCTATAAAATTATTTTCAAACTACATACTTTATATGTATGATAACGTGATTAACGTGCGCGTGTGCAAACTGTACACGCGAATACACGCAACCAAATCCATGTAGAAGGATACGTTTAAAGTCTAAATAAAAAGTTATGGTTGTACGTGTAATGCGCGTACGTTATAATATGTAAAATAAATATCGATGATTTTTTCGAGAGACAAGCGAGAGACAAACGAGGAACAGCGAGAAACGGATAATAGAAAGCTTGAACGCAAAGCCCGAATGGAAGAATACCTCTTGCTTTAAGAAGATCGATGACGATAATAATTAGCACGTAAGCGTTCGATACATTTTTCTCTGTTTGTGGAGAGCTTACAGAAATGCTGAGGATGATAGCGACAAGTAGGAGGAAAAAATATTATTCATTCACGTAACATGTGTGAGGTATACACACATAATAATATGACGCTCAGGCGACTTCAATATAGATCGTATGTTGCGTATACAAATGTTACATATATACGATATATTCTTTATGATTTATGATTTTTTGCGAATTTAAAAATATAATTACCATTGTGAGTGTATCACTGATAACCATTGTGTTAGCGAGGATACTCGACGAATAATAAAGAATTTAATTATTCAGCAACGATTTGTCTCTTACAATTAGACTCTCGTACGTTGTAGTATTGTTTACGTCTACGTAACCGTAAAAAAGTAAACATCCGTTGTCTTATTTTCCTGTAGCCGCTCAAACCAATTAATGTCTTTCATTTTTTGTTCAAGTTAGTGACCAAATGGAAATGGTGATGGAAACGGAAATGAAAGTGGAAATGGCAATGAAAAACAATACAGACGTGCTGTTTCGGTGTCGACGTAGAATAAAATCCTAGTCCGAGGAAATCCCGTCGTCCAACGACCCAATTTCGAAATCTATTTGTTTCCCTCTAGTGACATGATTCCGCTTTTTTTTCAGGTCGTCTAGTCTGTGTTTGCGGTAGGCGTTTCAAGCACCACTTCTCGATGATCTGTCATCAACGTAGCGAATGTGGAGAGGAATATCGGTGTGAAAAGTGCACCTTTAAAACTAACAAACTTCATTTATGGTTACATCACGTCAAAACACCAAATTGTACGCAATAAAGAGAACGTCGTTATTTCTTTCTTATTTCACACGAGTGTTCGTTGATTGTGCAAAAATATCGAGTACATCCTATATAACTAAGCGCGTCACTGTTTCTCTGTAGATATAATAAACGTACGATGCGAATGTTTTCAATCCGTTCTATTACGATTAATTTATCAAAGAATTGTTAAAGGTAACACGAATGAAAGCAACAGATGCGACATCCGCGTGTATGTACATATGTATATCCAAGGTCTGAGCGGTTGAAAAAGAAGAAAGAAGACACAACGTGTTTCGACCGACCTCGTGAGAGACAAACGTTGAACCGTAAATACGTACAGGATACGAAAGTGATTAACGAAAGGTGATATTTCTGATTTCAGATATCATGGGCTTGTTTCACGCAAAAGATGCGAGGCTTGCGTTCGAGAACCTTCCAGAGCTGGCCTCGATTTCCATAAGCGCGAAGAAGCACGTATGTACTTGCGGCAAGTTGTACAGTCAAAAGAGTTCGCTCGATCGGCATCTACGATACGAGTGTGGAAAAATGCCGAATGTACCGTGTCCGCAGTGCAGGAAAATGTTTAAACACAGACATCACGTGACGCAGCACTTGAAAAGCTGCCGCCTCAAAGATTTAAGAAACTCGGACTTTTTGAATTGTTAGTCCGCAGGATTTCGCGTCGATCCTACTTAATCTCAGTCTCGTCCGTCGAAAAATCTGGGATCTGTCATTTTTGTAATTTATCCATCGAAAAACATCCTCATTTATTTATTTCACGAAATAAATCTGACATTTTCCACGGAACTTTCCGCGGGACTTTTGCGTTCGTTTCATTTGAAGCGGTCAGCACCAATCCTTAGAATGACATTCAAAAACCAGAAAAGACAGCATTTCGAACAAATAGTCTATATGTATAGCATTCTTTAGGATACTCTCATTTATCAGATCCATGCTCGCTATTATTTCCGTGATTGAATGATATTTTAATTCGATTAACGTTTCTGTTACCGTTTACATGGTTTTGCAGAATCGATGTGGCAACGACGAAATCATAGACACCAACTAGCGGGACCGCGTCAAGGAATGAAAATCGCAAACCAATGTAACGAAACAAGATTTTTCTGCGAGACTTGTGGCAAATCATACAAGTGGAAGGAGTCTCTGTTTAAACACAAGCGCGTGGAGTGCGGGAAATTGCCGCAGTTTACTTGCGAAGTTTGCGGATACCGATTCATGCACAAACATCATTTGATTAAACATTTGACTTCCATTCACCGAGCGACTCCTTTGAACGGAGCCGTTATGTTAGTCTTCCAATAGAGGAGTTCAATGTTTTTACTTATGGAAACGCCTGTAATATTATGAAATAAAATTTTACGACGTCTCAATACAACTCGCTGCAGCGGTCTATGCATCTTTACAAAGATTGGATAAAACTAGGAAGGATAATCCAGCCAACAATTACATAATAATGCTTCTAATTTCTATCAACTTTTTTTTCAGGTTGGACCGTACGCACGGATCATACGTTGTTCTCCTGCACGTCACGAACACGAAATACAACTCGAGTAAAATTTATCATTTAATACGCTTGTAACAAAGATATCTCGTTTAACCGAACAAATATAGAACTTGTCGGCGTATCGTAAAATAGATTTAACAATAATGGAGCAAAAACGGTGAAATGTTTTCGGCAACAACATTGACTCGAGTTTGCTCGTCTTGCTTATTTGCCTGAGATTTTCACAAGGATAAGAGAGTCTTTTATTTTATAATCAGCGCAATTCGAATTTTTTTCTACAATATTCTCAGCCCGGAAAAAGATCGACGTTTGAACAAATTCGTAGAAATGATTTCGTAAATGTTTTATTGAATTTCGACTTTCCCATCGAATTTCTTTATTTGTTCTTTATTTAATCGATACTAGGAACGATAGGACAATTTTCGTCGGGAAGGTGCCTCGTAAAGAAATCTCAGATAAGATCATTCTTTCTTCAAGAATTATTGATCGTAATCGTTTCGAGTTTCTTGCAAACAGAATGAATCGCGGTGTCTTTTCCCTTCTTCGATACCAAGTAGATACATGTTTACGATACCCGTTGCGACGCAATTATTCAACGGATCGGCGTTATCGCAACAAGAATGTACTCTTCCGGAGAAGAAATTTTCTTGATAGTTTCTGCATCAACTTTGGAAGCAGATTTCTATTATCTGTAGTTATCCCACTTTCACGATTTTAATCGGGCCAATGAGATGTATGGCGGTGGAAAGCGATTGATCATGCTATGGAACAACTTTACTTTTTTTTTCTATTACAGAACGCAAAGTGGAGAAGAGACCAATAGCTGAAAAAGCGCAATCTCCAAAAAGAAGACCATGTTGGCCACTTCTACGGAAGATCTTGAGAAGATGACGCGATGTTGCACCGTCACACGCGTGATGAGTGCAGGAAAAATCTTCCGTGTATCTGTTATATCTACAAGAAGAAGGCTTCGAATGGAACGCGTACAAAGTCGAGTGAAACATATATTTTTGTTCTTCGAGAACGAGGAAGATGGAATTCCACCTTTTCCGTTTAATTTGCAGAATTGATAAATTTTTGTTTTATTCGCGAGTCTGTTTAACGCTCTGGATAATAAAGCTTTCGAAATAATGAAACAAGCACACATACCATAGCTCATAACTCATTTCACATCCGATCATCATCCGAAGATACGCAACTATCAAAGATCAAGATCAACCTTCACATTTTAGTTTCGTCAGTTCAGTTAGGACGCATTAGTATATTTTTAATATTCAAAACGTATCGATCATACTTTCGATGCTGGGATATCGTAATCATTCGTTTGAAAACACACACGTAAACTCATTTCTATGTATACATATATATATATATATATATATCGAGACGCGTGTCGGTAATTTAGCGAAAAGTGAGATGAAAAGAACGTAAAAGAATTTTGAAGAAACGCGCCTTTTATTTAGCTCAAACAAGATTAGATCGAATAATCGAAGCTCTTTTGACCTCTAAATTACAGGTAGTTGCTCAAGGAGCAGGTATTCGTCACTGCGGGGCCAAGATTTCTTGCCGAAACCATTTTCTTGCCACAAGTGCGGTAGATTGTATAAGAACAAAAGCAGCCTAAAACGTCATCTCCACGACGAGTGCGGTAAGCCGCCTCAGTACATCTGCAGTATCTGCGAGAAAGGATTCAAGCAAAAAGCTAACTTTCAACGACACAATTCAACGATTCACGGGCGTATTTTCCTGCTAGGATCGTAAACTGTCGATGCACCCATGAAGAGCCATCGTCGCCCAAACTTATCCATCCTTCCTCGTCGTCGGTTTCTTCGAACTTCTCCTGAAGAGAATAGAATTTCACACGATGTTCGCACTATCTTTCTTCTTTCTTACATGTATAGTTTCACGCAACATTTACTATTTTCTTTATGTAACTCACTATGCTATCCTTCTATCAACGATCGACACATAGTTAAATAGCAGAAACAGATTAAGCGACAAGCCTGACACACGCAAGATTTTCGTTTTCGTTCGAAATATTTTTTTACTCGCGATACTTCGTTTTGTTTTAATAAGACTATTTTTTCGACGGAAGTAGAAGAAGAGATGAAAAAAATTCGATTTCTTGGAAAATACGAAACAACAAATGTGCGACACTGTCGACCGGCTTTGAAGAAAGTTCGATTGGTTTAAAAAATTTCATTCTACGAGAAATGTTCTGTGATATGTTGAATAATTGTACAATATATGAAAAAAAATTCGTGGAAACGATGTCTGCTGAGGCCTTGGTTATACGTAAACTAGTTTCTCAACGTGTTATTGTAGTTTATTATAATTTTATTATGATTATCGAAGTACGCGAAAATAAAACTGTAATTGCAAGGGTAAACCATGTCTCAGATCTTTCGAATTCGTCCGTAGCTGTTTACATATTTTTACATATTTTTGCGTTTCCGAAATACTTGATTATTTTTACCGGCTGGATGGCGCAACACCTCTGAAGATAAAAGGAAGAGCAAGAAGAATCATCACGGAAAATCGACAATCGCGCGAATTGCTGACTTTTTGTTTTTATTACCGAGTAGTTATAGAGCAATCGCGTTTATTATCATTTATTTTCCCGTATTTGTTTCCACGAAAACAAAGAGGACAAGAAAAGAAAGAGACTATTTCAATTGTTTTCAATTTCTTTGCGGCATTAGAGAATGCGACCGATTTTAAAATATTTCCATCAGATTTTCTATGGTTACGGGCTCGTGATCGGAACATATTTCAGATCGATTAAACTACCACCGAAGATGTTACAGCTCTTTTTAAATCAAGTGAAACGCTCTCTATATCTGATTGATCAGCTTTGGATTTTGATTTCAGGTCAGGCGAGATTTTCGAGAAACGTTGCTCGGGACGATTTCCAGAAGCCGTACCCCTGTTACAAGTGCAACAGATCCTACACGAACAAAAGCACGCTGAATCGTCACTTGCGAGAGGAGTGTGGCAAAATGCCACAATACTTGTGCCGTTATTGTCCAAAAGCGTTTAAGCAACGTTCGAATTTTCAGCGACACATCTGGACAGTCCATGGATGCATCATGTGACCCGATCGTTTTCAAATTCTCCGAGCTTTAGTATAATCGAGAGACGATACATTATAATCCTAATGTAGCGCGAAGTTATATATATTTACTTGTCGTTTCCCAAGCTTTCTCGATAACGACATAAAGCAACCCACTATGTATATGTACGGTATATAGTGACCTCGCACAGTTTTTTTTTTGTATTTGACGTTTAGCCGAGACTGTTTTAACTCTTTACGCACCGCAGAATAAAGACAATTTTTCATGCATCGCCAACTACTACCCTTACTTTTAATCGCTTTTAACTTTAACGATCAACGTTTATTTGCCGGTAACTGCTTCTTGCTTCAACTTGGATTACATTCACTTTGCTTCTCGAGTTGATGAAACGACGGAAAACATGGCAAGGTACCATCTTCCCGCGGTTCTAGTTTAACAACGTGTTAAAATGATCAAAATCGCGGTTAATAAGGGAAACATTAAAAGCGTAGATATATGTACACATATATTCGAAGCCAAGTCGAGATACAGGAAAGTTTAAAGGTAGTAAGGTGGTAGATGGTAATGTGGGGGAAATGTTAACGTATCTAACGGCTGAAACTACGATTTCAGGCTGAATGGCGGCTGTAGGACATGCCGGTATGGCGAACGACACTCTCTACCGATGCAGCTTATGCGGTAGAACCTATTCTTGGAAGACTTCGTATCATCGACACTTACGAGAAAAATGCGGCATGCATCGAAGTGTAGAAAACGTAAAAACTGCGGGAAGCAGTATCGTTGGCGGGATTTTCCGAATAAACGCTTTAAACGCGAGTACGGTGTGGAACCGAAATAAATGTACTCGGTGTATGGTAGAAAATTCCGTGATAGACAGTTGCTGACATCCTATTTGCGGAAATTCCATGAAATCCTTTACGAAGCGACTCGGATATCAAAAGAACCGTTCTACGATTAATTTCCTCTCGCTAACGTCGATGACTTTTAAATGTTGTTAATGTTATTAATACGCGCATAAATGTTGCGACATTTACCGAAATTATTCAGTTATTTTTCAGGTAGTATCTATACGTAACACGAGCTGGAAGAGCAATAAAGAAGAGTGTACGTACATACAATATTTCTGTTTGTTCGCTTCCCTCTTGATCCCTCCCTCAGGTTTGCTTCTTAACGCGGTCCTTAATGCGCCCCGAAGAGTGCCGACGAATGATAAGCATGACCTTTTTCGTGGCGAACGTATCGTTGGAATACCGTTGCTTCTTGCAACGAGACTTGCAACGACTTTCAATGTGAAATTAGACGACTCGCGCGCGAGATAAAGGATACTGAACGGCCAACGAAACTCCGTTAATCTCGTTAATCTCTCGTTCTCTTTCTGATCTGTTTCAGACTCGAAGAGGGACCACAATCGCGTCAACTACGACACTCCGTTTACCTGTTACAAGTGTGGGAGACGTTACACATGGACGGACTCCTTGACCAGACATCTTCGAGAAGGCTGCGGAAAATTACCTAGGCACAAGTGTAAACTCTGCGGCAGAAAATTCAAACGCAAAGATTACTTGTTACGTCACGAAAATAACGTTCACAAAGCAGAGTGAGATGGTTAGAATTTGGAAACCTTTCCGAAACCATGAACGTCGAGAATCTCGGGCTCTGTCCCTTTCCAAACCGATCGGAACATTTCGGTAATGTTCTCCCCTTCGGTAGAAGAAAAAAAGAACATTTTTATATCGCGTTTTTCCGATAGCTTTTTTAAACATTCCGAACGCAACAAGAAGAATAAGATATTAGAATGCGTTTCATCGTCTGCGTTAGCGTATCTCAATACTGTACATTCATACACAGTATCGATTTGCACTTTATAAGACTGACACCGTCGATTTAGAATCATCGAGACATCGCACTGATGAACAGAAAAATGAATGACACTTTTCGATGATATTACTTTACTACGAATTCTGAATTCAGAATTCTGAATTCCGAATCCCGAATTACGGTTCTTAAATTTGCGAATCGCGGAATTCATTCTATCTCTGACGTTGTAAAGAATTGTACAAAGATGTGATTCTAGCTCGAATCCTTCAAGTGTTTATTATCTAAAATTAATAACGAATCTCCTAATTTATTAACATTGGACCGAGAGAGTAAATCATCGTGTTTATACTTGTATCTTTCTTAACGCCAGTTAACGTATTTCGATACGTTTACAGTGTAAATAAATATTCCTATTGCGTATAGTGGTTCACGTGCTACAGATTCATGTGTTTAGAGAACATACCGTCTATCACCGTTTAATAAGACTCGAACTATTACTCTGAGTATATGCGATTTAAAATAATGGAATTTAAAATAGTGTTTCGATTATTATAATAGCGTGCAAACGTTGTAGTACGAGTAATCGATTGAAAAGACTACGTAGCGACTGCCAAATGAAACAAGAACATTACACCGATACAGAAAACCGAGCCTCAACCGGAATTAACACGGATCGAACGTTTCAAGAATGGAACAACGTGAAATCTGATTGCTAATTACATCTCAATAATATTTGAGCTTTTAGCAAGCAACTATCTTAACGCAAAAATGGTGATGGACCGATTAATTGAAAACAGCTCGCAATTTTAATAAAGCGTTTTCATCGAAAGTTTCAGTGTTTTGAATTATTGCGCTCGATACATTTTCACATTAGGGCGATGCTTTTCTTTCGTTTTACGTTCAAAGGAGCGTAAGGATAAGCGTAATAGGAAAACGCTAAGAAGCTATTCGAATAGGCGTATACCTGAACGTACATAATTACAGAAACTGCATTGTTCTTTCAGCTTACTGCGGTTCAGACTATTACAAGAGACTTGGGAGACACTTCTGTTCGAATTGCGGCAAGGAATACAGATGGATGCAATCGTTGGTTAGACACGAAAGAGAAGAGTGCGGGAAGGACCCGCAGCACTCTTGCCCCGTTTGCGGGACAAAAATTCGCCACAAATGGATGTTAAAGAAACATTTAATCAACGTTCATCATTGGGTTATTTCGAATGGCAAAAACGTTTACGTCGGTTAGAGCAACGGTGCCGCGCAATAGCATCGTCAAGTTTCGAAATGAAAATGCGTCCGTTAAAATGTTAAAACATAGCTGTTCCGTAGCTGCTCCTTTAACTTTACGTATTACGATAACACGTATCGTGCGTAATGGCGGCAACTCTTTTAGAGAGAACTTGTATTCCAATCCGCGTTTCGATCGTTTAAATATGTATGTTTTATACATGAAATTGTATTTATATACGTTATGTAAAATTTGATCGCAATAAATAACTTAAAGAAACGCGTAATACGAATTAGTGGCGAATTAGTCATTAGCGAATTAGACGAATGTCGTTCCGATCTATGGCGTAAAATGTAAAGGGAAGAATCGGTTAAAAGGAATTCTCTGCAAGAAAAGAGAAAAGAGTAAAGCACAGGGAAATGTCTCGTTGATTTCGCAGGTGTAGCAAGATCTAACGTACAACTCTATGTACTCTTCCAAGCGTCATCCCGAAATCAAGAAAGATCTGCGAATAAACTTTAGAATATCAAGTACCTAGTTTTTCTCTCAAAATAGTTAAGCATGTCGTCGGAAGGACTGATCGAAATGGTAGTACAAATTCGGCGTGTTGTTAATTTTTAGGATTGCTCAAGAAGTATCAGCTGCGACAAGTCATGTAGGTGAAGGGATTCGTTCAATACACATCGTCGATTGGAATGTGGAAAAGAGCCGCAGTTTGGCTGCATTTTTTGCAGCAGAAGATTCAAGCATAAGCACCATCTGAAACAACCATCTGAAAGAGTCGTCATCATCTTGATCAACCGGAACTCGTTTGATTGAAAAAATACTAATGAAATCGACGCGTTTCTTCGTTTCTTTTCTCTTCCTTTCGAAACGATATAAAATCTCGAAGTAATAGAATCTTGTCGATTGACTCTGCATCGCATTCGCAATTATCACGAAGTAGATATAGGCATTACCTATCGCACGATAATTCTTCAGCGGCACACTTTGTCATATTATATGTGCGTACGGTATACATATAGAAATCTGTGTAAACGTTCCTTGGATGTAATAATAAAATATATTCAACGTGCATTGAACGCACTGTTAACGGGATAGTTTTTCATAAAATATGGAAAGCGCATAAGCGTTTGTTCGTCGAAAAAAACAACGGTCGATTCTTAGTGCTAATAAAAATGTATCTTTTTGTGATTTCAGAGTTCCCGATTTTCGTGCTTCGTTCGAGCTATCTGTGTAACAAGTGCGGAAAAACGTATAAATGGAGAGAATCGTTGAATTTACACAAGCGTATGGAATGCGGTATCGAGCCGCGATTCTCTTGCAAAATCTGCGGAAGAAGATTTAAACACAAACACCATCTCGCGAAGCATCATCAGTCTATCCACAATTACTACAATCATTAATCTGCTTAATATCGTATACTTAACCTGTTACTACGTATCGAATACCGAACATATTTTATACGATAATTTAGACGCGAAGAAAGTGAAACTGACAATGAAAGAAAAAAGAAACAAGTAGAAAGTGATACTTTAATAGCATACGAAAAATTTCGTATTTTGCTAGATTATCTGGATGTACCGCTGCTATACGTGTACTATGCTAACGAAAACAATGCGATGCTAGAGTGATACGGAAAGAAACGGAAAATTGAGCAATAAACAGAGACAAAATATTTCACTAAAAATAGATGTTGCTGTAAATTTTTGGGACAGTCGCCTGCTCATTATACTAAAGATTCTTCCGACTCTATCCCATAAATTTACCCGAAAATTTGTTATCGGTTAATGTTCCTTTTCGCTTTACGCAAACGTAACGCAAACGGTTGAATTTCGAATGTTTTCCCGCGAATAAGCGAAATAAACGAATCAACGATACTTGCGGTTAATTTAAGTAATCTTATGAAATCAGGTATGCATGGACTGCCCGCTCTGATCGGTAAATGTGAAGCGCTTTGCCTTCTGCATCCACGCACGAATCATCGTTTGTGTTTCAGGTGAGCTGGTCGCTCGGGAAAATGTATACCCGTGCAGAGTGTGCGGCAAGATCTACTCGAGAAAATCTTCAATGTATACACATCTCCGCCTTTGCGGAAAGGAACCGAAATTCAACTGCGTCCTTTGCGGAAGGAGATTCAAGTACAAGCACAGATTGCAGTCGCATCTTATCTCGAGTTTACATAGTCCAGGATTGCGATAATATGTTGGAAAAGAAGTCCAATTCTCGCGTCTCATCGCGCGTTTCTTTTTATGAACAATGTCTTATGCACGTTGGTGTCGACCTATATCATATTTTTCCAATATTTGTTCGTCTATTTCCTATTTTTCATCGGAAATGAAAATATTTTAAAATATTAATTTTGTACAAATTAATTTGAAAATTTTATTTTACTAAATAAAGTTTAGGAAATTGTGAGCTTCCGGCAGATTGTAAACGAACTTGTTAGATAATGAATAAAGGCTCATTAAAAATTTAACGATGAAACGTCTAATTTCTGCACAAAGTTATCAAGAATAGACCTCGTCGTTGATAAGCAATTAGGAAGCGTTTTGCCTTAAATTGCTCGATCAAACGATCCGACGAATAATTTCGAGCACGGAACAAGAGCAACGTGTTATAACTGTATTGGATAACGTTCGTTATTGTGTTGGTATATGTATTGACAATCGTTTCGTTATAGCTATCCGTTACTAACGATGGAGTAACGGAGAAAATAGTAAAATCCGAGAACTTATTTATCTCCTGATAAAAGTTTAAAAACAGAAGGCTAACCAATCTGCTTTACGCTTCTTCTTTTGCAGCTCACTCTCAGATGGGGTGGATCTGCTTTCAATGTGGCAAACGTTATCAATGGCGTGGTTCCTTGAAGAATCATATCCGAGTGGAATGTGGCAAAGAACCTACTTTCAAGTGTCCAATTTGTGGCAGGAAGTTCAAGCATAAACATCGATGGCAATCTCACGCGAAATCCATGCATCGTGTTAATTTATAATGAACGATTTTCAATGATTATTTGATTCTTTGGTTTTCTCGGAAGATAATGCAGCAGAAGTAACGACCGACGATAATATATGTTCAATTTAAAAGCATTTGCATAATACCTATAAGTGCGCATATTGTGTTAAAACAAATCAAAGAGAAGAACGTATCCGAAAAATTTCGTATCTTTTTGTATTTTTGTTCCTTGTCTGTTAACGAAACGCTCATTGTCACAGGCAATCGCATTTTTCACTTACTCCGCTGCCGAAATTTCGACACCGACGGATCACAGATCACGTGAAAGCCATCAGTTTGTGTTACCGATAGCTTTTAGTTGTTTTGTGCGAAACGTGGTGTGTTTCTGCCAGAAAGACTTCGATGTATGGTCGTTGAAGTAATTCCTGGATTTTTCTTTGCAGCGAAGAAATTGTGGTGGTGCTTCAAATGCGGCAAGCGATACATGTGGCGAGACTCGTTGAAGAAGCACCTGCGAGTTGAGTGCGGCAAGGATCCTACATTTGCATGTCCTATATGCGGCCGGAAGTTCAAGCACAAACATCGTTGGCAATCACACGCCAGACTGATACATTATCTTGATGTATGACTTACGAAGCAGGCTTTAATCTAGCTAGTCACTGACAATTAATACGAATCAAACGAATTGAACAAGTTGCAACCATAGCACACGTCTTTAAGAAATTGTGATCGTGTGTTGTTACGAAGTTCATATATTATCGTATCTAGACAATTTTGTCTCGTAAAATAAATGTTAAGTGTTGCAAATGAAGTTCCACTCAGTTCTTCAGCTTCTCATTAAATTCGTAAGGTAATCGAAGGAAACTAGCGAAGCAAGGAAACAAAAATTCATAAACGAGATCCTCGCGCGTTTTCCCCGTGTCTCGTAAGTATTATACAATTAAACTTCTCTTCTTGAGAGGCAAATTCGGCAAAATTCTAGACATATATTGCACGCGTATACGCGCAAAATATTTTGGCTTGTGCCAGAAAACGCGGTTTCTCGTAAGTAAATTATTCAAATTTTTTTTGTTCTTGCGCTGTGCCCCTCCTTGTCACTGCTGCCGTTCGCCTTTGTTTCCATTCTACGGTATTAGAATTCACGTACTAAACGGTGAATCTAACATATACATAACTACGCTCGCAGGGCGTGTAACGATCCTTTTTCGTCTTTTCGCGCATAAATATCGAATGGAACGCGTTCTCTTACTGACAGGTGTTTCGTCTTTTCTCTATTTTCCAGTACCAAGGCTGACGGTGAAGAACATCGAAAATCTGCGATATAAGAGGCGACCGGTGATTCACAAGTGCACCAGGTGTGGAAAGGGTTATCAGCTGGAAACTTCTCTCCGAAGGCACCAAAGGCTCGAATGCGGAGTCGAACCAAGACAAAGCTGTCAAATTTGTGGGAAGAAGTTCACTCATAGGTTCAAGCTAACGCATCATTTGGCTTCGTGTAGAAGAAAGCGGGAATACTACGGAACGATATAAAATATTGCCTTTTATACCACATTCGTCGTACTAACAAAAAGGACGGACAACCGAATACATAATTTAAGCCTGTGAAAACTTGGTGCAGTATGTATTATAATTCGACAGCTAACTTCTGGAAAGCGACAATAGAATTTTGAACCGAGGCAAGAAGACCCAATGGACATATTACAGGAATATCGAAGGAATCGTAATGCAAAAGCGACAACACAACTGGGGCGTTGTATAGTTTTTACACAGTTAAATAAATACATGTTTTCCTCTACATGACAATCGCGTTTCCCCTGCTTACAATTAGTACTATGTAAAAAGACTTGTTACGGATGCAAGATACCATGTTCTTTTACGTATTACCTTTTCAACTTCAACTTTAAATAACACCTTTATTCTTTTGCTTGCTTTTTTAAGGACATTTCCGCTCTTTTTTGTTATATCCTTCTTCCCCTTATTTATCTGATCGCTCTCCTTCCATCCAAAGCTGCACCGATCACAACAACCGTTTTGAAAAATCCAACTTCCCAGGGACATGGCACACTTAAAATTCGTTTAATTCTCGAATCAAGGGAAAATATCTTTTCTCGCTCATCTCGTTAAGGACGAAACGATAACAAGGGGAACGCGAGAGCTTGAAATCTAACGAATGAATCATTTCGTTTCAGGGCTTTTGGCGACAATGCTGTTATCGCAGGATATACAACAACCGCAGGACAATAGCGATCCATTGTGGTTACGTTATCCGGGCATGCCTTACGAGCTGAACAGAAATCAAAGACGGAAAGATTCGAAGGATAACGGCTCGAAGTACGCTTGCAACAGGTGCGGGAAAACTTACAAGGCCACCACATCTTTGAGTCGTCACAAACGACTCGAGTGCGGCGTTGTACCTTGCGAAGTTTGCCCGATATGCGATAGAAGATTCAAGCACAGATTCGTCTTGAATTCGCACATCGTCGGATGCCAGAGAAAGCTGCGACACATTATTGAGAAAACCGGTGACTCGCCGGTATTCGCCGAAGAACGGGAGTAGCTGGTCGACCGCGATTCCCACAGTAGTCGCGACGCATCGATTGCGATCAATGCGCTAAACAAATCTTTTCTACGAATATCTAAAAGCGTTCGTCTTTAATCTTTGCAGCTCTATCCTTTTCTTTCGAACGACAATCCTTCCCTTTTGTGACATACATCACGTGGAAGGCGTGGAAATCTTTGATCTTGAGTTGTTAATTTGAATCCCATACACGCATGTATGTATTTTATGATTTGATCTATTTGAAATTCGACTTGGATCGAAAAATTCGTAACTGTTTGATTGTTCCCTCTCCACTCGAAAGGAATCGTGTCGAGTGAGATGTTTCTTTATACAAAATAGATTTGCTATTAATCCACCATGTAAATAACATTTTGGATACGTAACGAGAAAGCTGACGGGATGTAATCGTATGAGAAAGAACCGAGGTGTACGCTGAAGATACACAATGTACGGAAATACTATCATGTCCATTACATTCCGCATACTTTATTTGAACGGAACGGATACCAAAAGAAAATGTTTCAACCGTAACGCTTTATATCTCACCTTAACGTTTTATATGTATCGATAAATAAACGAATGTGAACGATTAAACATAATTATATCGACGTACGAATAATCGAACAGCACCGTTTTCCAACATTTCTGTGACTGACAATGAGATTGATTCTCGTAGCTCGGGTTTCTTTCATCGCACCAAATCAAATGCGATTCCTTCGATCACCTACTCGATCTGTCCGAATTCACCTAATTTGAGCGCATACTTTTATTTAACCCTCTTTCGCGAAACCATTCCTCTGTCCCGAGGTATTTCCTCTTTTGATCTAATGCTGCTTGTTCACCAATGTGTTACTTCGACAGGTGTTCTATCGAAGAGCGTCTGGAGCACTTTGAACGATTATCGAAGCAGTTCAATGGACGATCCGTTGCTGAAAGAAAGGAACTACAACGATGCGTACTACTATCCGTGTCCGGTGCTCGATCCGAACAAGAAACAACCGCCGCAACAGCAACAACAACAGCAACCGCATCAGCAACAACAGCAGCAACAGCATCAGCATCAACCGCAACAGATCTTTACTTGTGTGCTTTGCGGCAGAGAGTATACTTGGTTGTACAGTTTACGTCGGCATCAGCTGCAATGTGGCAACAAGGAAGCGAGAAACAAGTGTCACTTTTGCTCGAGAAAGTTTTACAGGCGCGACAGACTGAAAGAACATTTGCTGGCTCATCATCCAGATTTGATTTAGAAAAGTTTACTCGTACAGATCTTCTCTCTTGGTTCAAAATAACTTTTGAGTTTGCGTTTAAGTTTACTTTTCTTCCCATTTTCATTGTACATCGTCCCCATAAATCGCTCGTACAGCGAAATGTATTTTTCGTGAAATCCATCGATTCAATAAAATTATTGATACTTGAAGTGCTTGTAAATTACGTGCGTATAAATGTCAGCAAATATATATGTGTCCAATTTCTGTAGACTCTTGCCACTGTCTTCCATGTAATCCTCCTCAACGGGTTACGACGAATTCGTAGTAATCGATGTTTCTCGCATTCCAGACGGTTCCAACCTGATGAACGAGTTTGCTGCTTTTGAATCCAAGGATATTAAACTGATTCCGGAACCGATTAAACCACGCTTGACTCGCGGGCCTACTTCTATGCAACGTTACTTGTGTGGAGAGTGTGGGAAAGGATACTCGTGGATGGCTAATCTCCGCAGACATCAAAGACTCGAATGCGGGAAGTTGCCCAAACATCACTGCAGAATATGTCGAAAGGAGTTTTATCGGAGATACGAATTGACAAATCACTACAATACCAAACACTCCGTTCCTTAACTTGTCGACGATCCTACGCATTTTTAACCTGTCGAGAGCAAATATCATCATCTCCATCGAGCGTTCCGCGTTCTAAATCGCATCAAACACTCTATACGTATATGCTACGCTACTTTTCCAAGTTAGTAAGCGAAGGGACAGTGGGTTTTACATTTGAGTAGTCAGTAATATAGTAATAGCCGGTAATTCACTTCCTTTCTCTTTTCACTTAATCCATCTATCTTTTTATATTCTTGTGTAACTTTACTCGACGTGTTTACTTTAGTAAATAGAACATAATCGATAAATGTAATTTATTTGTATCGCATCAACTATCAACTAACAGTGCAGTATTGGTATACTAGTGTATAGTATACATGTAAGAAATCAGTGACATTATTCCGGGCTCCGGGTGGAGAAAAGCTTTATAAATTGGTGGCACAATGTTTGCTTTCGCTCCTTACGAAAGGATCTTCTTTATAACCACTAATATTTTATATTAATGTAATCTATCTCCGCTTATGTTTGAGCTTTGCTTTCACTCGTTGTCACCGATTCGATCGAACTAGATTTCCTTTGCGACAAATTTGATCAATGTCTAATTAGAAACAACGAACGATTTGCTTTTAGGAAAGCTCGTTGAACATCCTTTGTTTCGTACAAAGCAGTTGTCATCGACTTAGCAACAAGACGAATGAACTCTGCGTTTCACGCGTTTTTCCAGAGCTTCGCGGAGGTTAGAGAAACTCAAACAAATGTATCAAACGAATGGTTCGAGTACTGCTGTCGAAGTTCTGCGTGGATAGAGATTTGAAACTTTTATTATAACCTTACTCTAATCGAATCTCGAATAAACATATTCAAGCTGCCTGACGCGGATATAAGCATATTTTTCAATTTTGTTACGTTCGATCAAAAACACATCTGGCACCGCAACAACACGTTCTGTCTGCTGTTCTTTGAATGTGGGATAAGGCATGAACGCGACGAATAAACGAGGAATAAGTGACGAATAAGCAAACTACGGAAAAAGAGAGAAAGGTGTGTTTCGCGTCGATCGAAATCGATTCTATACCATGTCGTTTTCCGCAATATCGCGGGAAGACGATGAAATTAGTATATTTACGTGGTTACTGCTACCGAAGCAGTAGCGAAAATCTGTGTCTTTTCCGATGCATGTACTGTCCTGTGTTTCGTACGATCAACCGACTAACAATAAAACCTACGTGAATGTATTTGCTAACGCGAACCGTTCGTTCTTCGCAGGGAAACGAGCGGACTTGAGCGATTGGTTCGTGAAGCAGGAGAACGAGTACGAGGAGCCGCAGACTCTGTTCGAGTTCGTTGCCAGCAGTTACGATTTGGTGGAACGAAAGAAGGCTGCAAAGAGCGTGATCTGCGAGGAATGCGGCAAAAGCTTCTCGAGGCTCGACAGTCTTCGAAGACACGAGAAGAATTATTGCAGAGTAAAAGGAGACAGAATGTACTGCCGATTTTGCGGCAAGAAGTTTGCGAAGCCGCTCTCGTTGATCTCTCACGTGAAATCGGCGCATTCGACTCTCTTTTTAAAATCGCAAACTTCATAAGAGAACAATCTCGTGCATCGAGAATACTGAGAGCTTCCTTTAACAAATTTTCACCTTGGTTTTTCTTTCTTTTGGCCGTTTCCCACTTTCGTGATTCGCCTAAAGCGTATACGTCCATCGTGCTACGTGTACGATCTTTCTTATCTTTATCAATCGTTACCACAATGTGGATTAGCTCGTTATAAAGAAGAGTAAGGGGAGGGGGAAGAGAAAAGGAAACAACATATACGCTCCGTACCAATTCAACGTTTTCATCTTCTCAAACAAGCGCCACTGTGTTACGTACCTTGTTGTACATCCTATATTATACAAACCGTAAAACCACGTTACCTTTGTAAGTATTTCTCGTTAAAATCATTACATAATATCGTATAGAAAAAGAAAGAAACGCAAGGCAACTCGCATTAGAGAGCGTAACTATGATAGTCTGGATTTTCGTCTATTTAGAAAAAATACTCTTGCATCGCGCTACATAGTGGTGCTTATTTTTTAGATAATGGACATTAAATTTCAACAAAATTCTATTCTATCAGTGTGAATGGTTGAAAATCTACGGCATCAAATACTCTAATAACCATCGAAGACGAAACAATTAGCGTAATATCGCAGTACGATGATTGCAATATCTTGCTTTGTGACATGGGTTTTGTTATAATTTGTGTCAGAAAAAATTTCACTTTCATGCGCTATGTACGTGTGTATAAGTATATCGAGGATGCTGTAAATGTATTACAGTAAATAACCGCGAAATTAAGCGGTCCATGAAGTTAATGTTTCTCCGTATGTTCGAAATTGAATAAAACGTCTTTCAAACGACACTTTTTAATCTCCGCTCATCTGTTCGATGATCTCTCTCTCTCTCTCTCTCTCTCTCTCTCTCTCGGTAAAGAATGTTCGTTTACAGTCGTTTTCCCGATTGCTAACGGAGTTAGTGATATTCGCGTTATAATCAGCGAATAGTCACGTATGTCAAGCTTTCGCTGAAAGGCAAGGTGAATGGAAGGTAATTTGGCTATAAAAAAAAACACATGCATGCTTCTCCCTTTTTGAGGAAAACTAGCGCAACAAGGTGCTTGCGATCTCCCATTTATAACGAAGGAATGGTATTCTTTGCAGGTGAGAAGTCAGAGAGCTACTCGGAAAAAGAGCAAGAGGACGACGCTGAGGTTTGTGAGATCTCATTTCACGAACAGTTAGCGATGAACTATTTGCTCTGTGACTCGTCCATCTTGAATTCCATGGAAACAAACGTGCTGCGGAAAAGCGTGAAGTCTCATCAACAATTTCGATGCGACGGTTGCGACAGAGCGTACACGCGAATGGACAGTCTTAAACGGCACCAAGCCAAATGCGATGCGTCGTTGGAGAAGCTGCAAGAGGAAGTCGAGTGGCTGCATCGACAAAAGTTTTACTGCAATCAGTGTGGCAAAGGTTACAAAAGACTGGACACGTTGAGGAGGCATCAGAGACTCGTTTGCGGCGACAAAGACAACGCGTCTACAGCTACCGACAAACCGACCGTTTAATAAGAAAGCGTGCAGACAACTTCCTTCTCACTTTGAGACTACTCGCAGCCCTTGTCGTTTCGTAATTGTTAATTTCTGGTGGCGCGAGAAAATGTGAATTTTTTCCATTTTAAATTAGTTATCGAAAGAAACTGTCGAATCGCATTTGAGCGATACATTTCTATCTCTTTTTTTTCCTTTTTTTTAAATCGTTCTTTCTGTTCTCTCAAAACGAGAAAGAGGAATGTTTTTCACGACTTTGTTCAACTAACATTCTACAAAACTTATACGACCTAAGGGAAATGTTTACGCTTGTTGATTTCCATGCAATTTGTATTTGTATCTATATTCATGCGTCAATTAAACATAGAACAAACACTGGAAACATTCGAAATTATATTACATTGATACAATTATATTATATTATATTATTAATTTAGTTTACATGATTCGCAATAATTATCGCGCATGAAACGTGATCGCTGCCACTGAACGTTTTTCCCGCAGGTATCGAAGGTACGAGAGATCACAGCGCATTATGGGTGGCGAAGAGAAAGGCTCGTAACATTGGAGAAGGCGAGGTACCATCGCACTTGCGTAACAAATCGTACATCTCGGAAACCGGAGGATCGACGAGTTTCGGGAGCGGTATGGATCGACGTTACCAACCCAACTCTTACGTCATTGCTCCTGGACCGCGATTCGTCTGCCTTCATTGTGGAAAAAGATACAAATGGCACGATAGCTTGAGGAGACATCAAAGAGTCGACTGTGGGAACAAGGAGAAGAAATTCCCCTGTCATCTATGCATCAAAAAGTTCAAGTACCGATACGAACTGCGGAATCACATCGATGCTTACCACGACCTATAAATCCGCCAGGTGCTAAGTTTCTCTTTTTGTATTCGAATCTTTTCCATCGAGCGATTTGATCAGCAGCCAAATATATCGCGCGTGTCTATAAACATTTTTATATTGTCAATAATGTATTCGCTTCATGTCTGCCACGTCACACGGAACTTGATAAAATTATTCGACTGACACATGGTGTATCTATAACGACTATCGAAAAATTGCACGCATGTGATGCGAATGTTCTTCTTAACTCTTTCGAAAAATTCGTCGCAGAGCTACGTCGGACGAAGTTTATCGAATAAACGTTAATTACTAAATTCTGAAGTTGACGCTAACTGGTATTTGTAAACGCGAAAATACCATATAAATGATTTACCATATAGGTTTACGTAACGAAGTGTCTAGACTCGGTCGTACACTTGCCGCTTTTCAAGTCTCGCAATGGAAGTATATCGGTGTCTATATGGGAACACAAATAGAGAGTAGCGACTTGGGAAAAGCACCAGTCTGTGTAGCATTGCAGCCGCGAACTCTACGAATTGAATTTCGTAATCGCAAAGCACAATGAAGAAATCGGTTTTTGAAATTCTTTCCGTTTTTTCTACCTGTTTTTCATTTGAACGCTTCCTTTTCAAATGATCGATCGATGATTATTGTACTTACGTACGATCTGTTGGATTTTACTTTCGTTTAATAAAGTTGTTTCAACGTTTTATCTTATGTTATTGCTCCCGTTCAACGCTTCGTTCAGTAAAGAATTTTTTATGCGGCATTTTAGCAAACCGATTATAAGATCGACGAAAAACTATAGAATCGTGTCGTTCGGTTATCGGACTTGCACCACGCGTATCGATCGATATCACTTGACATTTCCGTAACGTCTAGTATTATCGAGGTTTGGCCGTAAGAACTTTTAACAGGTTGAAAAAGTGCTCGAATTACGCTTCTAAGATTCTTTCGCTATTATTCACTCTCGTGTAACAATTCGGGAATGCTCTCTAAACGGTTTATTTGTTTCTTGAATTTCAGATGGCTACTTCTCGTTGCAACTGCCATACGGTTTGCCATCGGGATTTCAACCTTACGCGGCCAGCATGAATTTACCGCAAAAAGATGAAATGAAATATTTGCGCAACGATAGCAACTTGATGAATATTTGTTTCGGTTGTGGCAAGAGGTACAAGTGGAGAGACAGTTTATTAAGGCATCAGAGGGTTGAGTGTGGTAACAAAGAGAAAAAGTTTTGTTGCAAATTGTGTCCGAAAAAGTTCTATCACCAGTACAAGTTAAACGAACATTATCAGGGGCGACACAAGATACCCAAGTCCCGTTAAACCGCATAAACTTTAGCGATTTTTGTTTCGCGAATGATTCTTAGAATATTTTTATATTGATTTTTTGGCCGGCAAAACGGATGTTCCTCGAGAATATTCTATTGCCAAAATACTCAATGCGATTCTCAAATTGTCTTTTTACATCGCCAGCAATAGTATTTCAAGCCGCCGAGAATATATTAATCGCAACAAGACTGCTTTAGAGTACATTTATTGTGCCGCTTTAAAAATGTTATTTTTCTTATCGCCGGTTTCTTTCACAAATACAGATCTCGCCAACGTTGACTGAAAGTGAACCAAATCATAATCGGTTTCTACTTAGTAGCGTGTAAGTACGTAACTATAAATTCCTATACCTGAACGTATAAATATTAGGAAGCTGTGATAAGAATTAATAAATGTGGAGAATTACAATTGTCATTATATTACTTAATGACATCGATACCATCTTGATCAATTTCAACTATAACAATGCCAATAAATTGCAAATTGCTGTTCCTCTTTTTCCTATCGGCCTGTTGTCGTCGAATCGCTTGTTGAACATTGTATCCGAATCGGCGACGCTGCTCTCCATTTTGTGAAATAAACTGAATTCAAAAGAAGAAAAGAGAAAGGTGAAAAATCTCGGTCGAGTTTATAAATGTTGCAAGGAAAGTGTGGCTGCTTGTATAAAAACTTAACGTGCTACTTAATCATAACATGAAGCCTTGTTTGCGGTGAACCTAAACCTCGTATATATGTCTGTGTCAATTCCCAGAAAGATCAACTTCATATTCGTAACTAATTCTATGAAACGGGTTTCACATTTGCTTAATAACACGCGCCATCCAAAACGGGAACAAACGTAACAGAATCTTGAAGATAAGCCGCGTTCGACGATATTTGGACATTAAACGGAAACAGAAAGGGCGTAAGCGATCTCGATGTCTCGTTGAATCTCCGTGTCTAAATAGTACTCGCAACGCGTCTTACGTTCAGGAGTTTCGATAATTTGGCCGCAAAGTTGCTAACTGGAAAGGAAAGGATAGAGCTCGTGATTCAAAGCTGCAGGTAATCGTTTTCACGGTGATCGGTTAAATGTACCACGATTCGTGCTTTGCGTGTAAATCCACTTTTCAAATCCATCGACGTCTCATCTCGTTTGAACGACTATCGATGTAAGAGAATCATCGGAATCGAATAGGAGACGACGCAGAACGATATTGATTCTGTTATCTATTTTCTAGAACGCAAGTACTCACCAAGTGCAGCGATCGAATGGTATTATCGATACCAGAGCTTGTATCTTCGTCTGATGGCGGAAAGTCAAGTGACAGAGAAGCCAGGTTCCGAGAGTAACGAGTATTCCAGCAAGATACAGCGTTCTGGAAATTGCCTAAACGACTTTGTTGCGTCGGGGAAGATGTCGCAGAATGGATTAGACGAGCCATCGTTGACAGGGAATCACGCAAACGCGACTATTCGCGATACTTCGAGCTACTCTTGCTCGCGTTGTGGAAACGCTTATACGAGACCTCACTCGTTGAACAGGCACATTAGATTCGAGTGTGGCGTCGAGCCGCAGTTCGAGTGTCCCATATGTCACAAGAAGTCGAAGCACAAGCACAATTTGCTTCTGCATATGAGAACTCATCAAAAACCTTAAGTACACTTGCATTAATCAGTTTGCAGAAACGTTAAGGTATCTATAGTTTTAATTCAACGATGATCTCGAAGGTTACTCGCCGTTATGTCAATGTTCGACTGACAAGAGTAGACTGACTCGTTGCCATTTTTCTGTCAAATTCGATAAAATTATAACGTATGCTCTACTTGGTGAACGTAGTAAGTACAGGACAATAAAGTAAAGAGTAAACAAGATAAAGATGAAATATAGGTAAGATGAGTGGAAATCAAATCAATGATTTTATATTATTGTATATATATATATAAAATATATTAAAAGATACAAGAAAGAAGTTTGTCCTAGTATACATGTATAAAGGAAAGTTCGTACACGCGTGTACTTACATACACAGATAAATATGGGCATCGAATACTCACAATTGTACGATAAAGAAAATAAATCTTTTGTATTTACGAAAAGTTATGATATTTGTGATCGATTTATTGTCGATTTCTTGTTATATGTATATTGTTGCATCGTTAATTTTCGTATCATCAAAACAAATAGCAGACCGTCAAGATTTCATCGTCCTAAATGTCAATTTCATCAATGTTGATAGCGTTGTGAAACCGTCTTTAGTTAGACAAACGGATATATTCCACGATCAAATTGTTCTTCCATAGAACCGTTGATAATTGCATGCGAGAACTGTGAATTGCGATTCACCGGGAAGATCATTTATAGCGAACATACGGATAATTCCGCGCGAGTGTGCAATCATCTTCACGCTATTATCTAAATTTCGTTCCCATCGGGAGGAAAGCAACGTATTTATTTTGCCACAGCATGGCTCGATGTAAGGTCCTCGAATTCGTTGTATTCTTCCCGACATTAATATTATTTTGCCGTAAAACGCTTGTTCTCCACCTGCGCCGCGTCTTCTCACTCGTCGTATGAAATACGAGACAAACGTTTCATCGTGTGCTTAAAAAATGTTGCAGTTTGGAAGATGCTGAAGGATTTGGAAGATGGGCCACCGTTTTTGTGTCCGAAATGCGGTCGTACTTATTCCCACAAGTGCAACTTAACCAGGCATTTACGGCTGGAATGCGGCGTCGGGCCAAGATTTCAATGCGCCTGGTGCAAGAAGCGATTCAAGCATCGACATCACCTGCGGGATCATCAGAGAATCCACCTTTATTCGAATTGCACGTTCGAGTTGCGAAATTGAAACAGTTCTCTCCCTATATCTATACGCTTGATTGTTTTTATATTTTATGCGATAGTATGAATATTCAATTATTTATTTATTTATTTGTATATCGTTTATTTATCTGTTTTGTTTACGAAATCGTTCATTCGTTTGTTCGATTATTTATTAGTTGGAAGCAGACATATCGTTGTAATATTTTTATTCGAATTGCTCGAAATATTTTTGTAAGGTACGACACGTGCGAGTCGCCTAAATGCAATATTCTCCCGTTAATAATTCTGTCAACGCGTGAGACTCGCAACGCTGTGTATAAAGGACAGTGTACCGTTTTTTTTATAAGTTCTGCTGCGCCATGCTACTTGTACTTGTTTTACGCCTGATTGAGATTGCAATATTCCGCAGAAGAAGGAGAATAATTTTTTCGTGAAATAATCAAGTACACGGGGCATTTAGCGAAAATAAGGAAACTGAGAAGCAGAACGGATATCCATCGGTATGATTCGAGAGTAAAATATCAGATTCGTTTCTTAAAGTAAATTGCTAAGGAAATAATGCCATTTTAAAGAGTGTTCACTATGAGAATATATTATTTTTATGCTCGTCGTGTATATAAATAGCCAAAGTACTTAAGCTAACAATGACTTGGAATCATCCGACTTGGCATTAAATAGTTGGACATTCGAAAATTATCCAGTTAGATATTTAACGGTATCGAAGAAACGCAAAGTTATTTATTCAAAGTTAGAGTACTTTCGATGTTTGTGATCGGTGTGATTGTCAAGTCTGTGCCAAAAGAGAGATATTAATATAGTATTTACTAGCGTGTAAGTCGTAACTGTACACTAAACGTAGACGAGATAAATATATTTGCACAGAGAGAGACTGGAAAGTTACGCGTATACAGGAAGAGCCACGTGGCCCTAAACGAATCCGTCTCAAGTTTTTGTAATTTGGTGCTTCTTGCGTATTAGCTTAGATCGCCGAACTATGCGAACGGAAAGGTGTTTCGGAAAACAATTGCAAATACCTCTTAACCGTGCCAAAGATATGCCCTAGTTTTTATGTTTTATGAAAGATCCACGGAAAATGAGGAAATGGTATCTCGATATCGTTGTCGTTAAATGATAAGATAATCTTCGAAGATGTATTTTCATTCAAATAAAAGCAAAGTAGCGACTTTACGGAGCGACGATATTGCGATCGGATATACATAAATCTTTCTTAGGGAAATGATAGTGCAGTGTAATAAGATATCGTTTAACCACGTCAAAGAAGTATAGCGTTCAAAAAACAAACTCGTAACGTTTTGCGATTAACCGTTTGAGTGGCAAGCAGCGCGATCGCGCTCTTCAGACTTTGTGTCGAAAAATCCCAGTACATTTGAACGCTACGGACGACTGACGGTATTTTGTATTTCACTGTTATTTTCTGAATAATTTTCATTGAACAAAACTTGAAATATTTATAAACTAATAGTTCGTATATATAATAATGTAGATGTATTTCATAAAGCGAGAAACATGACGAGCGCTATTGCGCCACTTGTTTCTCTTCGCAATCGACTAAGACAAGCGCTATCGCGCTGTTCGGGATTTTTCGACAATGTTTTTCCAATAACCCTTGCGACTCAAACCGTTAAAGCGATTATAACACGCCGTACGAAACGCATCTGTCGGTAAACGCTTGTTTTGTAATGCGCGTACGAAGGAAAGAAAAGAACATAACTATTTTATCGTAATATCGTAACATTGAATTTGCTTACTTTCTGAGTACCGAGCAAGAAAACGATGCAACTTGTCTCGGAGCTTCCAAAGGTCTGATCGCGGCGACACTAACACTGCAAGTACAAGATTACACAAACCCTCGAAGTATGTATTCGCGAAAGTTTTCGAAAACGTTACTTGAATGAATTTCGAAGGGATAATAAAAAACAGTGTTTTTTTACCGTAGTATCGTTGGCATAGCATCGACGATTATGTTAAAACTAACAATAAGGCAGGTCTTACAGTTCCTTTATTGTCCGAAGCACGAACGCGAAGCTACATACTATCTACTTATAGTTAAGGATAGAAGAATTTACGAAATGTTAGAACACAGTCCTGTTGTCTTTTATAGAGGCAAACGCAACCAGCATAGTTATCGATAATATATCGCGTACCTATACTTTCTTTCGATCACTCAACGACAGCACTAAACAAACGAATCGCGTTTATTTAAACCACGATCCCTGTACCTTTGCGAGCAAAATAAATTTACTTTTTACAAAAATGACAACGCATAATTATTTTACGTCTCTGTATTATTTATAACTGTCGGAGTCGTAGTAGTTTCAAAAATGTAGAAATTCAGGTCGTTACGTGCCACGTTAGATTAAATTGCTGACAAACGATATCACGTTTACAAATTGTTGACTGAACACGCGATATTTAGATCCACCATATTTCTATTATTATATTTTATATTTTCGTAATTCAATCGTTTTTTAATTCAATAAAAGTTTAAAATTTTGGAAATAATGCTAAACATTGGAAAAGGTTGTACGTACGCACATATTTTTTAACGCATATATAATACTCTTGCGATAAGTTACCGTTATTTTTACTGTCACGCGTAAGTGATCGACGGATGATACGATACCGACAGTAGATACATGCACTCGATACCGAGCGTTGGTCAAGTATCGATATAAAACTTATTTTCGTCAATTTTACATACAATTTACCAGCGTAAAATACATTTTCCTAGTTTTATCGGGTAATACATTTGTCATGTACCATCACGCATCGATCCATCGGTAAAAAATAATCGTAAATTGGGTAGAATTGGTTTTCTAATATATACATATCGCGTACCGCGCAATTTATTTTAATATTGCATCACTATATGCCAGCCAATTATTAGCGTTAAACGATTATTAGCGGTTTGTTATACGTCATTTCGCTACTAGGATGAAATTACGTCTCAAGGTTTGCGAGCGCCAGCGTCAGCGCCAGCGCTAACGGCTAGTAGTATTCCGTAACGAATGAAAAGTATCGAAGGGTATAATAGCTCAAAAATAGAAGCTGGCAATTCCTAATTATATCGCGAAAGACAAGCTGATCGCGATAGGTGAACGTGCATCGCACGTGTACTTACGTATCTGCGTCTGAACGCATTGCGATTTGCCGTAAGGCGACCTTGAGAGAGCGGAAGAAAACAGATTTTTGCAGGAAGAAGCGAAAGGGTCGAGGACAGGACAGGGAGGGAGCTGGGCGCTCGTTAGGTCGAAGCGAAACCTTTTTGGAGGGAAGGAGACATTCCTACGCGTTGACGTACATATATACCGGGATCAGGACAACGTATACGTGCGATCCAGCAGGAACCCCTGCCAGAAAATCAATCCGGGACGTCATGCTGCCGTGTGTATCAACATTGGAAAATCAATGGTAACCCATGACGTAGGAGTCCCGCCTCAGAATTGACCAATAGGGTCGGCCGCTGATCCCCACCATGGCAACCTTTTACACCTACCCACACGAGCAGCGGCGTGCTCATTCTGTAGCAGACTACCGCATCGACCGGACGTGCGTGATCGAGAACGTTGTTGAAAAGGCAGCACGCCGAGCTACCGTAAAAAACTACCAGCTAGCTATCCGTGAAAGCGTACGACGTGTATGCAGTTTTCCAGTCGAAACAGTAGCAACAGCGATTCGGAGGATCAGTTGGCAGCGATACCGGCAACTACATCAACCTCAGTGACGAGTCATTGTTGTCGTCGACGACGGCGTCTATTCGCTCTATTCGAGTCGGAGAATCTGATCGAAACGAACACTGCGCGAATTTTGGATCGACTCGATTTCCAGACGAAAAACCTAAACGAGAAAGCGGATTCGAATCGCGACAAACGTTTCGTGGAAAGAACGAAAGAATTTGCACACGCTTTCCGAAACCTGACTCGTAAATTCCCGCTACAAAGAGAAACTGTCTTGTCAATCTGGTGAAGGGAGAGCACGCAGTGGTTCAACGGAATCTCTTGGAAAATCTATCAACGTTTACCGACGCCAGGGACCGTCTGATCTGAACTTTCCAGAGAAACGGTGCGAGAAAGACGACGGATAGGTATAGTGCTAGGTGAGAGAAAAGGAAGGCTACTTGCCGCAGAATAGAGAGAAAAAGAGTGTGTGTGTGCTCGGTCACGAGTGCCGGCTATCGAGATGGCGTTTATGATGCCCGTTATGAAAAACGAGTGGGACATTTACAAGACCAACCGCAATCGTCGATCTTCCGAGTGTTCCAATCCTCAGGCCTGTCGCAGTAGAAAGGTGAGTGTTTTATCTGTTACAACTCCGCCTGAAACTGAACCTACAGAATCGAAACAAACGGTCCAAGTTGCGCGTTCCGGTAACTCGTAGTTGGCGCGAAATTTTGTTTCCGCGATTCCGTGTATTTGATTTTTCATACCGTTACAGTAAGTTTCGAGTATTCGTCGCGCTTTTTGATTTGCGAAAAAAAAATTCCCTCAGATAGCGATATCGCGTGGAAACGATATTCAAAGGCTCGGGAATATCGTTGTTAACCCGAGCACGTTGTTAACGCGTGCCGTACCCCAAATGCATTAGATCGCATAAATTTCAATCACGAATATTTCTCAAGCGGTGCCATATAGATACGTAAATATGTACAACGGCGGTCGGAAATAATTTCACGGTCAAGCAGCGAATGGTCGATTACGCGCGACGAAAGTGACTCGACGACGGATACGAAACATTCCGGCGTTTATTGTGGCACATACCTACTTACACTTCGTGCGCGAGGTAGTCGCATTGTCGGCAGTCTGGTATTGCTGACGAAGAAAACAGAACGGAAAACACGTTTACCTATGCGCTTTTTCGAAAGAAAGTACAGTTTTTTCCATACGTTCACGACACGACGCAACGCGACATTCGAGGGCATATCTTTGCTACAGCATGATACATGGTTACGCAACGTTTGTTCCTAATTTCGTAACGCATCGCGTGCGATAATCTTTCCACTAGTATCGCTTTGATCGTATCACGTAATCAGAATTCGATCTATCATTGATAAGACTATTTAGCTATACTTCCGACGTCAAACGCGAAATTCTTCTGACGTTTCATCGCCGATCTTATTTTTATCACTTTATATCCTTCTAAATTGTTACACCATCGATCAACGTTCCTTCGAGCCAAGTCTTTTCGTTTAAAAACGCATTCGTGTTTCGCCGATACGTGTCGTTTTGAATCGCGGCGATATCGTCGTAGTCGTTGTTGTCGTCGGGCAAAGTTCGAGAAATGTAAGCGCGAGACCTTGCCATAAATCGCATGGGGCTGTGAACGCGTTAACCGATAATTACGTGTGTATGTATGTTGGACTCGATCGAGCATTTGGTCGAGTTTCAACGACCCGCATCAACTTTCGATTTACAGGACGTTGTAACGAATTTCTTAAAGGTTTCGAAATAATCGAATCAACGAAACTTAGCTGGCAGTGTGTCGGCGTCTTGCGGTATAACAAGAATCGTTCGATCGGATTTTAATTCGTATCGGTCGTAGAGCCACGCGCGAAGCCAGGAATCGAGCCAGTTATTCCCGTGATAAGAAATTACGTAATCGCGCGTAACCAAAGTACGTGAATCTGCGGCGAGAAATTCGTCGTGTCCGAGGTTGTAGCTCACGTGCGCACGTGCAACATCGATTGCTCGATGCAGCGTGCTTGACTGCGAACCACTGTTCCATCGTAACGTTGCATCGAGGGTATTCGGCCTTGTCTGCAACGCAATGCAACGCTAAATTCGCTTCGCAAAGTACATAGCAAAAACAATACGTCGCGTTCGGTTCCGACCGTCGATCATTTGCCATGTTCCATACAGCATGGGCGACGATCGGTGCGCGGGTTGCCTCTACGGTTCTATCTACTTATCTAAACATCTACTTGTGCTTATCCGTCCCGTACACCTATAGATGTCGTCGAATCCCTTTCTTGGAATTTCACGGTCGAGTTTTAATCCACGAACTTTTCAAGAGAGAGATTACCATTGAGGACTTTCCGTCGGGAAGCCTGCATTTTCGAGATCACTGCGTAAATTTCTCCGTTGTTTTTGTTCCGGAAAATTCGAAAGCGTATACGCGTAGCGTGAAATTGAAAAGTATGGCGTGTAGAATGTAAGAATCTTGTGAACCGAGTCAAGCGCAGGAAGATAGAACCAGATAGAGAGTGAAAGTAGTAGATATGTAATGGAGTTGGCGCGCGTTTCGAATCAATACCATCCGATCGATACATTTTTAACGATTTCCGTGGCAGCTAAGTGAAGAACTAAGAAACGACTCGTTTTGTTCGCAGGTTTCAGAATGTTCAAAATCCGAGGGTCCATCGTTGTCTACCTCGCCAGGGTCTGACTTTCTGACATCGCCGGCTCATCGTTCGGTACCCCTTACTTCTCGGCATTTCTCGAGAACGTCCTCGAGAGCGTCTCAAAGCTCGTTACAAAGCCCGAGCAAGAGTACCGGCTCGTCTCCGCCGAAAACCGGCAGCTCTAACTCTCTGAACAAGTTCCACAATCGGCTAGTGGACAAGTTGAAAAGGTCGTTGAAAAAGGCTGACGACACCGCCGAAGATCAGCGGAACTTGTCGTGAAACAGTCAGGCGGTTTTGGGCCGGCCACCGATTTCCGGCTCGAAACCGATCGAGATCCGACGTACCTCTGCACCCGTTACCACGTCAGCAACGATCCACGAGGGGGTGGTACGATCCTGTCCGGATCCGTCGTCTTCGGCGTGGTAAAACAGTACGACAACAAAAGTGACAACGACAGCAACGGGAATAGGATCGGACAAACCGTAAGAAGAACATGTTTACCGCGATTCGATTGCCGGTGACGACGACGATGATCGATTCTTGTAACAGTGGCAACTGACACGAAGGAGCGAAGGACCACAAGCACCGGGAACGAGCAACAAGAAGGATGCAGTGAAAGAGGTACATAATCACGATGGAATTCGTCGTTATCTACGTTATCTACGTTGGCGCGTACGTTGGACTGCGTTTATTTCGCATTCATTTCGCGTTCATTTCGCGTTCATTTCGTACGCGTATAATTGCATAGTTCGTGGCCAGTCGGGGTCGTTATAGGATCTTAATGTCCAGACCTAAAAGCTAGTTCCTTCATTGTACATATATTATTGCGCGTATAAAATCTCAGAAACAGCTCAAGCGTTACACGACCTTCGCTTCTTACTAAAATAACCAAAATTTTTCATGCTCTATTCCTCTTCTCTCTCTCTTTCTCTCTCTCTCTCTCTCTCTCTCTCTCTCTCTCCTTCCTCTGACTCTTTCTTTCTCTCTTTGTCTTCCTTTCTTTTTATTAAAGACGTAGCTAAAATAAAGTTGTATTTCGTTCGAGTTTTTTTCCTACTTCTTTGGAATTTACTTACAAGATTCTTACTTTCCTTTTATCATTCGTGTAACGTCTAGCCAATCAAATGGTAACTATGGTAAATATGTTTTTAAAATATTAGGGCAAGCCGAAAAATGGGGTGACTATGGCGTGGCGTAAGTCGCGTCCAAGTCAAAGGAGTTCCCGTAGAGGTTCTCGCATACGACAACCGGAAACGCTTGTTTTCATCGTTAAGATTACTTGCTGCCTCCAAAGGGAATGTGCGTGCGTATATGCGAAAACTGCGAAAGGGTATACGAATGCGCATTATATACACGTACAATATAGGTGAGCTAGTGAGAGAACGGAGCCTAAGAAAAGACTTACTTATTTTAATCGTATATATATATGTATATATATATATATGTATATGTGTATATATATATATATATATACTATCGTTCGAGCGACATTACCTGTACTTATATGCGTAAATATTTATTTGACGCTTTTATTAAACTTCGTCTCGCATAAAATTTAACAAACACGCGAGCAAATACTTTGTCTTTGAAACGATGCGCGAATATTTTTTTTTATTTATAAAGCGTTGGTCCCACATGCAAATTGCTCGTTTCAAATTTTCTCCCCGATCGATCTGTACTCCCTACGGTATCGTTTCGAGGTAAACGTATTTGCAATGCATCCGAGACTTATTTGCTAGTTTCTTTCGGAAAAAAGATACATTTTTGAAAGAATCCTCGCATCGAAGCGTATCATAGCGGTTTTCCTTTGTCCCGCGCCCGAGGTACTGGATTTTGCTGTTTTGATTAGTCGTTACGAAGCGTTTGTTAAATTTTTTTATAGTATAATAATATATTAGTTGCGCCGAGATAAAAGCCTGTTACTTGTTATATGTTGAGCAGTCCGTTTGACAAATAATCCTGGAATATAGAAACGAAAGTGTCCTCGAAAATTGGACGCAGAACGACGTCTTTCCAAGACATCGAATGAGATCGTAGAGATACTTTTATGTGCAATTCTACAAATGCTAAATTAACGTTTCTCCCTATCCTTCCCCTCTTTCCCTTTGCTTTTGTTCGATCGTTCCATACACGATGGAAAGTGTTGAAAACCAAAGAAAAATATGATTTAAACATCCTGCTGTTTCTCAAAAAAATTAAAGTTCGGACAGAACTTTAACGACGACATAATTCGATCGATGACAGCGAAGTTACAGCAACATATCGTTCCGTTTCATAATAATTGAACAGTATTTAATTACGTGTAAGATAAACAGAAGTTTGTTTTTTATATGTGTAATACGGTGACATCGTCTGCGTCCATCTATATATTACCGCAATTTTCAATTTCTCGAGTAAGACGATCACGCGCTTTTCTTATCGTTTTGCGAAATTACGAAGTGGGAGCAATTATACGATACCGCGTGTAACTCTGTGATACCGTAAGCTATAAGGTAGAATTATTTTGCAACGATCATAGAAAAGAAAAACAAAAAAATAAAAAAATGGAGGTAGAAGTTGGGGAAATGTTATTGTTACTACGAAAATTCGTACGAACGCTTCGATTCTCCGTCAATCAATGCGCGTCCTTTGATAGCAAGAGCGACGAGTTCTTTCTTCGTTCAATAACAATGTTGACCCGAACGAGAACAAAGGGTCAAACGATATTTCTTTAATTTTCGATCGAACACTTTTTCGGAGTAGTTTATTTTCTAAATAGACATCGTTCAACTTTAAATTCTAAAAGATTATCAAATTTGATGTGAGAAGCACGTCGCCTAATTTTCAAGACGATTGTCCGACAGTTTTTCTTCTCTCTGTTTCCTTTCATATTCTTTTTTTTTTTTTTTTGTTTCCTTTTCTTTTCAGCGAAAATACGGAGCGAACGAGGAAAGAAAGAACGAACGAAGGAAAAGATCAGATCCGATAAGAATGAAAGAGCTAATTCACAAAAATTGCTGTTATATGTAAGACTGCTTTAGAGAACAGGAAAACAATAGAATTACCGATCTGATGTTAAAACGTGGTGCTTAACGAAATGTTGGGATGCGCGAAGGATCGAGAACGTTGCACGAACCTTGGCGAAATTTCGTTCCATCATTTCGTTGATTGATTTGTACTGATTAGGAACAATGGTGTTATTAGAATTTAGAGATTGACGAGATAATACGATCTATTTATTACGGCGGCCTCGGACCGCGGAGTAAACGTGGATTGGAAGCTTTGACCTCCTATCTTTTTATATACAATATTTTTTGCGTTGATTCGAAATATTTACAGAATATTTGTTACTTTTTAATTCGATTTATAAAACACTTAGCTGTACGTATCTTATAGTTTATCTGTTTCAGCTCGATCCACTTTCATTCTACGGTCACAATGTTCGCGCAACTATAAAGCTACATAAATATATACAAATATATTTATATATATTTGAATATGTACATACGTATACATTGACACACGCACACGCGCTCGTCGCGCGCCTGTTTGTGTGCATATATACATATACATTATTCGACGATTTGACTATTTTTTGTATAACTATTGCAACTACGTTATGGTTATTCGTTATACCTCACTCGGGACATTTTGAGCTGATTTTTAGCGCGTGGCTGAGGAGATGGGAGTACGAGTCATCGGGAAAGGGTTACGAACAATTACATACGAAAGTACAAATTGGTAGTTTCGGCTTGGATTGAGCGATAGAATCGAACGTAAATATTATAAAATAATTTCTATCGCGTTTAAAAATATGCGTGGTGAGCTTTATGTTGAAACGTATAGGTACTTTACGTATTTGTAAAACGGCCTGAATAACGCTTTTGTATTATAAGTAAAATATGCTCGCCGTTTCATATTTTGTCTAATATTTTTGCAGTGTAGAAGTAGAACTGTCGCTTTCGCGATTCGAAACAACATTATTCGTCGGTATACATACTATCGTTGATTCCTCAAGGACTTTCTCCTCAACCATGACGATTGAATGTCACTGCCAAAATCCCCAAGATCACATAAAAATATAGCATCTATATACATACATGATAGACTTCACGAGCGGCTGTTGCTTTTTCCGCGGCAACCTGTTCGTTTTCTGCCACCACAAACCTCTATCATCTCTCGCTATTTTTTCATCTTATGTTGTGTATTTATTTTTTTTTCTTTTTATAAAATAGCAGCTTTTGTTATTGAAAAGCCCGTAACGCTCGTTCTTCAACGTAACTTCATCAAGAATGAAATATCGAGTAAATCATCGAGCTTTTTAATTTCTCGAAATTTAAAGATTGAATAAAAGAGAAATGACAAAATATACGATACTAAGCGAACATTTGAAATTTTTTGTTAAAACCTGGTATCGATCTTTTTTTCCTATTTTTTTTCTGGAAGTATGTACGTACATGGACCGTATATGGGCGTACAAAATAGAAAAGAAAGCGAAATGACGGGTGCACATTCCATGAATATAATTATACATGTATAAAATAACGAGTCCGTTAGCGTTTGTTAAGACATTCGAGTAAGATATTACAGGCGAAGATTCAAAATGAATAATATATCTAAAGTTTGAAAGCTTGCAATAGACTTGGTTCATCATTATCATATATCGTGATTTTTATGTCATGTTCAATAAATGAGTTTCAAAGTATTAATAGAGTGTTTCTTAATTTCCTAAAGTATTTTTTTTTTCAAAGACAAACCTGTGACGGCAAAAGTTCCCATAGTTTCTTGGTATGCTCGCATAATTTTTTCGTACTGAGTCACACAACAATTTCAATATGACGACAATTACTTGCTTAATCCGACGATGACACGTGCAAAATAGTATTTGATATTCGAGTTACGAATGAGCAACCGTTATGACTCATGATTAATATAGAATTTTTCAAGTACGATTTACCAATATTACCGATAAGAATAGAAACGATCGCATCGATACGATCGACGAACGACAGACCGCTTGTATCTGACATCGGACATTGAATCTGAAAAATATTGGAGATACAAGAACGATATTATCTTGACCGATGCTCTGAGCGAGTTTTGAGATTGATTTGACAAACTTGTCAAAACATAATTTGCAATCAGAGTTTTGTCGTTGAACTGTTTTCAGCATCGAAAATAAGGTACGTACAGTCGAGGAAAATTTTAAACACGGAATTGTCGATGTAACCGCTTGTTGCAGATGGGACCTGTAGGCTGAAGTATGTATATTGCGAAGTAAATCGTTCGTGCTGAAGAAATCATCGCATACGATATAAGTATAAATTCGTATTACCGGTTGGTATTTGAATGCATCGTGTTGGTAAACTAATCGATATATCGTCTGTATATACTGTAATAGTACCAAAAGGACGTTCTTAGAGTTCGTTATACCTTAAATAGAATCACCTTTGCCGTATCTGTAACGCATTTACATAAACACCGTCGCGTGAGTACGTTCATTTTTCGATTGCAATCAACTTTTACGCTAGGTTTTTTCGTTTATGCGGTTATTAATGTCGGTAACGATGACATAACTGGGTATATACTTCGTTCGTTTCAACGTTTAATTTGAATGCACAAAAAGACAACAGTCAGATCGTTAGATAGAATAGTTCGAGTTTTCAAAAATAAAATCTAACTAAAATGATATTTCGCGTTAAAATATACCTTGCGACTGTAACTCAATCGTATACAAGCCGCTTGTAAGAATACTTAGCCTGCAGCTCTTCTACGAGTTTCGTTTAACAATTGCGGCAGACTTGTTCTTTTCATGATATTATTTAGAAAAAGCCTAGAGGAAATAGTCGTATTTTTAGTTTATGCCGCGGTTGCTAACGTCATCGCAATCGTTCGCAATCGTTACTTTGACGTAATACGCGAATAACAATGAATCGATACGTAGAAAACTTCAACGAGATTTGCATTGTCAAATTTGTTATACCGTTTAGCCTGTATTTATCAGAAATTTAAAACGAGATAACGCACGATCGATATTGCGCAACTGAAATTCACAGCCAATCGTTGAAACCATCTGGTGTTTACTATAGTTAGCTGAAATATTGGGATTGATCTTTTATACGCTTTGTACTCAAATTTGAAGACAACTTAATTCTAGTAAGTATGAAATGAGACTCGTGTTTCGAACAACCGGTATTTCCAAATAAATTTAACGACAAGGCCAAGAGGAAAGAACGACGTTAAAAAATATTTAGCTGGTAAAGCTAAAAATGCTTATCAAAACGACCGTAGTCGATAATTTTTACATATTCGATATATCAAAATTGTTGGAATCATTGGATCACGATGTTGCAATACATGGATACTCTCTTGGTTAGCTTCTACGTACTACGCGATCAAGAAAGAATTAATTTATCAACGCGTGATTTATGGCTATCATTCTCGATAAAATCATTGAAATAACAGATAATGGTGACGTAGAGAATGATTCGAATTTCGAGCTATACCTAACAAGAACGTAAAAATCGGTTAGGAAGATCGAAGATACCTACGATTGGCATTTGTATGCAGACTGGACGCCAAACATTCTGGATATGTCGAAATATGAGTGCGAGAGTTGAATGCAAGTCGATAAAGTTTCAGCGCGGAATAAGCGGTTGACTACGCCACTGGTTTTCACGAATGGAAATTTCCACAGCGTGAAGAGCCGCCGCGTACGGTGGTGTGTCACTGTTTGGTTTATTAGCGCGAAAATTGTACCAGCGCAACAGAAAAATACTTGGCGTAACTACACGCGAAACACGTGGAAATCAATATCACGTGTATAGTACTTCGATGCTTTTGTTTCAAAAATTATTATTAAGGCTGCAATTTGCCGCATGACACGATCAACTCCGTTTCGGTTTCTTTCGTATTTACAAAATGCGCGATTCTATCTAGGAATAACTAGAGGATTTGGACAAGAACATCGACTACAGAGATGCAGGAAGGAAGTTGGGCAGCGTGTAGGTAGTCGCCGGATGACACCCACCACGCATTATCTCGTCTCATTCCCATTTGAAACGTGTCAGTAAGTATGTACATGTTGTGGGCTCATTCAGCCGGGGAGCTTAGAAAGCTCGCATCCAGCGTCTATCGACCGACTACGTTTCATTCCATTCTCCCCTCTCTGTTACTTCATTCTCGATCAAAGCGATTCCTATCATTCGTATATGTTAGATAACGATTTCTCGACTCGCAACCTTACGCGTATAATGCGCTTCAGGATGGACAGGTTCAACATGGGACGAGCGGTAGCACCTTGTCCTTGGCCGAAGAGTCATGCTGCTGATGATGAAATCCTATTGATACGATTGCGATGAAAAGGTAGGTTCGACGCGTGAACGATCTCGATTCAACAGTATTTAACCGAGTCGCTTTGCATACAAACGACTTTGCTTTAAATGCGATCTATTTAGGGAGGCGAAGCTCGAGACCTTGCTATTTGTAGAACGATCGACGGCAGGCCGCGTCGCACCGCGCTGTTCCGAAACGGCCACGGTGGAAGAACTCGTTGAACTCCGAATGCAGTTGACGAGTACAGAAGCACAGGTAGAACGCGGTTCGGAAAAGAATTCAGGTCGATGGACTTTCTGGCTGGTACGGAATAGGGTCGCCGATCAATACGTTTGTACGGTGATACTATTTCTAACTCGTTGTGAATTATTCTTAGAACGTAACTCCTTTCACGTTGATTCGTTTAACATGCAACATGGCTGGGAAATTCATGAACCGCGATCGACTACTCTTCGCACACGAGAAGACTCACGCGATCAGGCCAGGTCATTGGTTCAAAAAAAATTATACTTTTTTAAACTTTACTCGCGGCAACAATTGTTTCTTTCTTCTGCCCTGTAATCTTTTCAAGTCATTATCTATATACGTGCAAGCATGAACGTTCGAAATAATTGATCGTTAAACAAAGGCAAGATAACGTGATATCGTTTGGATAATTGTTTCCTAAACCTTGCGTTTCTCTGATTAACTGATTCCTAGACCTCGAGTTCTTCCGAGTAACCGTCATACGATAGATTTGCACGAATTTCCAATCCGATCGATCGAGAATTGCTTTGTGATTAATCGTACAATCATTCGCGGGATAAGGAAGCAACGTAAATAAAAGCCTGTTTTAAAAAGTTGCCGAAGTGCTGCAAGGCCCTGTTAAACCTAATCCGGATTGACAGGCGATTGTCTATAGACAGTCTACACATCGTACATACGTTCGTTTCTCCGCAGATTTTCCGCGGACCACATTATTTCGTGGATTGGCTGCTAACAATTGTCTATCAGTTTGGACTATGCTTAAGTTTAAAAAAAACCTTCTTCTCGATCGAACAAGAAGCCTCCAGTGTAAATATCTCAATTTGACATTCTATCAATGTGTTTCGTATATTATATAGTATTCTGGTAACATAAAGTGATTCAGATTACAATAGTTTACAGCGATAAAGAAAATATAGCTTTCCATTATGGATCACGTTGAAAAAGGAGCAAAATTTTCCATTGTTGACGCCAACTGCAAGCTAATTTTTCTTTAATTTTTTCTAGCATTGGAACGTCAGTATCTGTCATCGTCTTACGTTTACGTTATACGTCTTATCTTATATATATATATAGTTTAATTTAACAATGTTACGAATTGTAAGACGATATATATATATATATATATATATATATATATATATATATATACACATATATTCGATGTACTTCAGGTTATCGGAAAACTTCCCCGGCGTTTTTCTATTTATCACAACGAGGAAGCATCATTTGTACCCACTAAAACGACACGACTTATTTCTGAACTTATCGACATAGTTGTTAATAACACAGACGAATACCTTCTGTTATTAATAATAACGACCGTTTACCAACTAACGTCACTGCACGATAATACATCAGCGAAATATCACTTCGGTGTACTAATGAGGCGTATATATATATACATATATATATGCCTTTTTTCATAATAAATCCAATTAAACGTTATACAATACGTCACCTATCCTTTTAATTCCCACAATGTATATATATATAAAATATATATAAGTATAAATATATATATATATATTATATATATATAAGTATATATATAAAATATATATAAGTATAAATATATATATATATAAGTATAAATATATATATATATATAAAAGTATATATATATATATATACTTTTTTTTCATAGTAAAACGAATTAAATGTTATGCAATGCGTCATCTATCTTTTTAATTTCCACAATGTTTAATTAGTCATCGCAGATGAATCTTAGTATCTACGATATAGGTACGATACGTACCTATAGCCAAAATTATTAGCAGAGAGGTAAGTAAAGTTGGCACATAGCAAACCAGAGTGCTCAACTTCGAAGAGGGTGACACAGATTTCTGTGAATTACTGGATACAAACGTGTGTCTATAGGCAAGTAACGTTAGGGTTAAAGGGTTATTTTGCCGTTTGAGAATTAATTGCATTATAATTATAATGGAGGAGGAAGTTTCGCGATTTCACGCACAGTGAACGTGAATTGTGTATGAGTATGTCCGATCGACATAGCGTCTGTACTTATATGTCAACCAGCCTACCTTGTTATTTTCGGCGTAATAGCGACGTAGGTCGTCGCAGCGAGCGGCGCCTAGGGGTGCCGTGACGCGCCGTCTCGACACCCACGTGAACATTTTTGCAAGCACGCTGTCACGATCACTGCCAAAGCATGCAGTTGTGATACACACGATAAACCTGAGTATTGACATACCTATAAACGAACATTGTAATACCTAGAAACTTCCCACCGTAAGAGCGGCCGGAGGTATAAAGGAGCCAGGCTACGGATGAAAGAATAGGAGTTTAAAAGCGAATCAATGCGTACGGTCATTCTGCCCAAATTTCTAACAGGTCCTTCATTGTATACTTCTGCAGAAAGACAAGACTTATTGTTAGTACAACGTGTAACGCGCAGTTCGAATAGAATAAAAGAAAATAGTGAAGCAGAGATTTAGTTTGTTATTTCTCATTTATTTTCAACGTTAACGTTTTAACATACAACCTCTTTCCGCTACAGATTCAGTGCGTACAGCACCGGCAGTTCCTTATCATTTATCTTTGTGATTAAACACTGACAACGTTCATGTTCTTACGTAGCTGCAGCGATTCCGCCCCATGAAAGATCGATTTTCATTTTTAAATCGCCGTTTCTTGCCTCGATTCGAGGATGATTACGCCGCTAATCAATTACATTAGTTATTAATATAATGCAAAATATTTACAGTTTTTTACTGGCAATATAACCTTCCACATTAAAAGAGTGTATTGGAAGTCATTAAAATTCATTTTTATGAAGATTAAAGATTAATTTATCGTTGGAACGAGGAATCGACTATTCTTCATGACGCATGTCAGATAGCAAGACAGCTGTCCACTTAACTTTCTTGTATAATTTATACATTATGTTGGCTCTCTCTGACCTATCCTAATCCAACTTCATGCATATCTACATACACGTTATACATATGCAAATGGCATTAACAAATATTGATAAACGCAGCTTTTATCTTCGTCGTGCGTGCAGCTAAATTTGGACTGCTTTCCTTGCAATTAATCGTTCTAATAATTTCAATTTGGATTAAGACATTCCGTTCACAAGTTTTAAATCCTTGCGACCGGCGGTCAGTACGTCACGTAAAATTTGTCGTGTGTTTATAAAAAAAAAAAAAAAAAATGAAAAGAACAGAGAACCAATCTTCTTATTACTATTTTACTATATTTTATTCGAATTTTTAAAACGATACAAGGATGCTTTAAGCTTTGTGGGTGGAATCAACAATGAATTTTGGTTGCCATGTTACTACTGCGGAAACCTTGTTATGGGTGTGTCTAAAGTACTAAGAAAGCAGATTCATTGATAACACTTTTCATTAAGAAAAATAAGGGTAACAATTCGAGGTGCTATTTTTTTTTTTTTTTTTATTTATTAGGGTGTATTTACAATCAATTCTGGAAAGAATTTTCAGTAAATTCTGCTAGCGTGTTACAATGTCATGAGTATAAAGAATTTATTGGATGTTTGATTCAATTGAATCTAGTGTGGTGCTAATTGATTAGAAAAAAAAAGTTAGTGGAGGAAGCCTCCTATCAAACGTTGATCGTGGATGGTATTGCTCATGGAAAAATCCCGCCTCCTCTGTGCTTTCTAGAAACAAACAATAAGGAAAGTTTCAAGGACCCTTATAGGCTCAAAGACATTTATGGGATTTAGGGTTATTTATGGGAAAGTCCTAAGGGTTATTTATGGACCCTTAGGTTTATTGATCCTTTGCTTAGAAGTCGACGTGACAATCTGGATGTTGTGCGTGACCAATTGGAATAGTTGGTCCTTTTCTGTAAGTATTTTCTGAGGGTGTCACAAGTACATCGGTACAGTCCATATTCAGAGACGTCTCTAAGTTATATGTGCTGGAAAGCAGTTTTTAAAACGTATCCTTTATTGTAATTTGCACCAGTTTGCTAAATAATTCAGTCAATTTAGAAATAGCCGTATTTCGATAACAAGCAGTGAATTGAAAATATCGTTATTAAGATTTTTCTTCATGACTATACATGTATCAGTTCTTTACTCGTATAGTTGGTAATGATATAGACGTGCGTAGTTGGCGTGACAATTCCATCTGCTTAGTATTACGTGCCCTGATTGAATTCGTACGTAACGCAACACGTTGCTATTTGACAGTTCTGATGCCGCGCACAAATACGCTTCCAGTTAACTGAATTATTATTAATACCTTCAGAAAGGATTTAATAGATTTAGTGAATTTCGATAACATAAGCGATTATCGACTACAGACGAACGGATCTTTTAAAGTTATTTAATTCTGCAATACATAACTATTGAAGAAGTAGACGAGAAATATTTCGGTAGAAATCCTTTAAAGGATCGATTTAGGTTTGAATAGATAATAACGATATTCCTCGACGGACGACAAATTTGGTCGTGCATTCGCGTATCACGCGTTCGACACACTTCGCTACGAGAAATAGCATGAAATGGTCTCTAATGACTAAGAACTAGCATGACCGTCAATCATGAACAACCTAACGCAGTTTGGACTTAGATGCAATAAATATGATTGACGCGACTAATGTCTATTGCGAAATAGCGAGTATCAAGATAATCCCCCGATCTTATCAGAGAATTCCACATGTATAATGCTTTTGATCGCAAGTGTAGAAAATTCTGCTTAACTGATAATTCGATCAAATGGTTCAGCAAAGCAACAGGGAGCAACTTAATCGTGCAAGATCGACTCGACCTTGGTACAAGATCTTGGATTCTCAACAAGGACAATATTATCTGGCTGGGGAAATTCCCTACTGCCGTCTGCCGAGACCGATTCGCTTTTTCAAGGGAAACCAGTCTTAGCCATGTTTCTGTATCGGTTTTCTACCCTCCATACAGATGTCGGTGTAAGGTCTTGCCATCGACCGGTTACCGACCAGTTATGTAGCCGTTTAAAACTTGAAAATCACAGCACGAGCACAGCATTTCATTCGTTTCAAATCGTTTTCTGTCCATTCATCTTCTTAGAAATGTTGGATCACTAACTGTTCATTCATGCTGAATCATATGGATCATTTACAATTTATAGTGAATTATTTACCTGTTGAAATTATTCGAATCGCTGTTAATTGACAAATGCTGGTAAGTTTGGACTAAATGTCGATTGTCGATTTACAGATAAAGCGGGATTTTCAAATTTTAAAACTTTTCATATACGTATATATGTATGTATTTTCCTATGACCATATGCGTACATGGTATCTCCACGCAAACCTACACAAATACAGAATGGTATGTGGTAAAAAAATAGCTTGCGACGTATACTTGATACAAGTATCGGTTTTCGATTACGTTACATTTCTTTTTTTTTTTCTTTATTCAGTAATAGATTAATATTAATAATACGACGAAATATCGCGATCACATCGAATTTGTTTACTGACAATATGAAACAAACTTGCTTGTCATTCGTATTTTCGCGTATATCTTCCCATCATTCTCATTTGAAATTAGATCGAACAAGAAATGTGGTTTAATTCCTTTCCGATGTACCTTTCTAATATATCTACATTCTACGTCGTACTCAAATGACACTGAAAGCGCGGATGCAGAGAACTCCGACCGACCGAAATCAATACCACGTTGGCCTACTACGCCGCGGCCTTCTTTTCAGCTAAATCCATTTGCCGTGAAAGACAATAACGGACAACCAATACATCATTCCTCTTATATTCCTTAGAATATAAAATATCTAATTTACAAAATTTTTGCGCGTCTTCAAAGGTAAGACTCCGTGTGTTTAATCGATACGAATTTCATCGTTAATATCTATTTAGAAAAACTATAATTATATTACCGTCTAAAATAATAAAAATAATGACTAAAAATTGTAGCATTTAAAGTTAACAAATACAGAGAGGATTTGAAAACTTGCCTAAGGAGTAACTTATAGAAAGTGAGTAATTTATGCATAAAGAAAGACGCGCTGTAGCATGCTAAGCAGATTTAACTCTTTGAGTCATTAGTGTAAGGTTTCTTTGGGGGAAGAGCGATTGAGCGCTCGTAGGAGGTCTCTCTTGAGCGAAGAAACGCGACAAAAAGTTTCAAATTTTCTAATGGAGATGATTATTTGATCGGTCTAGTGCAATTGAAGTCATTTTATTAAAATATTGGAGCGGATGGTCATAAATGAAAGATAGCGGTAGGGTATAGGACTGATATATCTCTTTTTCACGTTATCGATCTTAGTCAAAGTTGTTGCGCCATCCTGGCGCCCGCGCCCGTGACTACGTCGTAGTCTCCTTCTATGATATTGGATCAGTCTTCATTTATCATTATTTATATAAGTTTCAAACAGCTTACGTTACTTTAAGTCCTTTTTTATCACATGGTTTAGCGTCTGTTTATATCGATCATATGTAGATAAAAAAAGACTAAATTTTTATATTAATACCTAATTGGAAAGAGAGAGAGAGAGAGACAGAGAGAACGATGTCCTTGCAATAGGTGATTAGTTCTTATTTAAAAACGTTCCCGCAAATTCCATCATTTATTTTATTTAACCACCATATCAAATGAATACTAATATCTTTTATCGAATAAAGTAGACGTATTAAATGATACACTCTATATATCTAGTTATATTTCATATCAACAAAGATATTATTAGAACATGGCGAATAATTCCGTTTATTGGTTGACACATTTGTTATTCATTAATTATTATCTTTTTAATCGAAGATACGCTTGCACATTTTCGTGTTAACAGGCTGTTTTAGTAATTATAAGGTCTTACTTAATCCCTGGTTCTAAGGAAACTTTTCTTTCGAAAATTGTTCATTATAGATAGTGATACTTTACAAAAATTAAATGCTGCAAATTGAAAAGATAAACGCTTATTATCACTATAAGTTATTACTATTATTTGTTGTTTCGGTCTCGTGCATGCCCTAAGATTCTTAGAAACCTAAAAATTTTATTTAATAACTGTTGCTTTGTTGTCGCTTGTTAATTTTTTAAGCTCATTCTCTTATAGTCTTTACGAGATTTAAATGTTTCTTTTTTTTCGTTAATTTTTTATCATAAGTCGACTATATTGTCGACATCTATTATGACATTATATTGTCAGCTGAAAGCAATTAGCTTGATGACATCTATGGATGATTTTGAACTCTTCGACTTTGAAGTATTCGTTGATTACCGACCGAGGACTTAGGGTGTCGCTCGAACGATAAAACACGATGATCTTTGTGCTGGAAAGGAAAGTAACCCTTCTGCACGTTTTATCGTGCAGACTTGGACTTTCGAGTTCTTTCCGCACTCGTTCGTAATAGTTGTGCTTCTGTTCGCTTATGAATTTTTCGCAACTTTGTGTACAAAACCATGTATATCTAAATATTTTTGAAAAAATCACAAAATTTGATAAATATTGTAAGTGCCTTTAACATATATCGCAGGCACGATTTTTTCATATAAAAATATACGGTACATCGTTAACAACATTTCGGCAGTTTTTCACTAGAATCTACCTGTATTATAAATTTGTTACCCCAGTGGCGGCAATGCTTATCGTAAATGTATACAATGATTAATTATAGCGCGAATTGTTGTAGTTTACGGTCTAATTTCATTCGATTTATTCAATTGTTTGATTTTGCATTTGCTCTGTAGCATAGGTGAGATTGTTGGATGTAAATATGTATTTGTCTAATTTTTTATTTTAGACAATAATTTTTAACACACATACGATGTACAATAAACGAAATTAAATATTTGTACGTTTATATTCCATTCTTTGATTTGATTCACATATTTTTATGCGAAAATGCTGATGAGCAAGATACATTAATACATGAATACTCATAATTTGTCTATGCAGGAAATATTATTTATTTTATCTAACTCTATAATTATAAAGGAGTATTGCGTTACACACTGAGTTGAGTATGTTCATTGTTTACGTAGATAAAGCGCAATCTTTTCGTTTCTAAATAAAGAAATCCATATCAAAATATTGCCATAGTATGTGCATGTGTAACGGTGTAGGAAATGGTGGTATTAAATATCGGTTGTGTTATTCGTATCTAAACATGATCAACAATGGGAAGAATAATTTCCTCTTTGCCGCATTCATGGGAGGTGTAAGCATTTGTGCATAGATAGATAGGTATTTAAAGATTCTCGTTGCATTCAGAATGTGTCACGTGACCGTTGGCTAGCTGCCGTTTCTTTGCCACAAGTACCTACGTCTACATACATACTTAGTACATACTTACCTCCACGTATACACGCTGAATGTTGTGCTATGTAGAAAAAGAGAAATCTTCTATCTACAGGTCATTTCACGCGTCCATTTCGTTACATTTTGCAATTAATACAAGAGACACGTGCTGATCGTCAGTTTCGTTAATCGATTTTATAAGTTTAATCTTATTTCTATCGGCAAGATAAAGGCTTAACTGTTGCGTTTCAGATATGTTGCTTACCGAAGTATTAACGATTTATTTAAATATATTTGTCCCTTGGAACATAGAATGAATGATTACATTGATTAATACATCGGGAGTAGCTGGCGCCTGCTTGCCTGTTTATTAACCTGTGACCTTTATGCCACAATTAACAACGTGGCACTTTCCATTCAGTAAATTTCCACATTTATGACATTTCTTGTGAATAAATGTAACGATGTTACATATTAAAATTTCAAATACAAGTCCTTTATTTTTATTAATTTATGAAAACAAAATGAATTGCACAATTACAATCATATTAGTTTGTCATAGATTCTAGATGTAAGAGACACGACTATTAAATTATTCAACGGAAACAGAGGTTCGTTTTTCCACGTTTTCGATCTCGATTTCTGTGTGGAAATTAATATCGATAACTAGTCAAATTTATAGATTTCAATTTCGTTTCAATTCAAGATATCTCGTCGAGATGGTGCTACTATCGATTGGATATTCCTATCTATAATAAATAGTTCTTTTCTTTTAGTGGCGAAAAGTACTAACTACCAGTTGATAGGAAATACGTAACGAACAACGTAAATCACTGAATGACAAGTTTTGCATATTTCTAGATTAAATATGGTAATTACATTGTAACTAGATATAGTAATTCTTCTAGTAGGTTCTTTATAATTATCATTGACATCTAAATACGCAAGCATGTATGTACTTATGTTCTTCTCATTTGAAACTTCCTCTAGTTCGAGTGGTCCTTGTGTAGCACACGTTACGGCACGAAGAGAGTATTGACCGTCTCAGCGGGTACAGTGGAAATTTCCACTGCCCTACCCCAAGACTTTTAGTGACTACTACATACACTTTCTAGTCGCGGTCGTGATGTATATGTAAGTAACTGAACCCTTAAGTCTACCGTCTAATTTAAAGATCTCTTCAATCTGTAGTGATTTTATGTTCCTCTATTGGATAACAATTTGATATAGTACCATAAAATTTAATGATAACTAGTTTATCAGGTATTTAAATGTAAAATTTCATATATATTTCGTAATTTATATAAAGTTTATAGACTGCACAAAGTGATATTCAACAACAAGAATAAATAATTTATGGTATTTTTTTATTTATAATATCTGAAATATATGCAAAGTTGCATTGTAGGACAATCACGAAATAATATCGTCTTTCGCATTTTCAAGTTACGATGAATTGAATATTTCATTAATTAAGTCTACAAGTATATAAAGAGTCGATTTGTATGTTATTTGTATGTGTATTTGTGTATATCTTGCCCACAATAATGTACTTTAATGTTTTTTCAGCGTATTGATTTACATATCAACTTCGGGTGTCAATGAGAACCACTGACAGGTATGTAACCATATAGCATTCGCTTCATTTGAAATGATGTTCAAGATAAGTTGTACAATTTTTTTTGATAAATCATTTGATTTTGAATTTGATGAAATATTGCTGAGATATAATAAGTACAACATTGCACATCTTTATGGCTTTGCATATCTCTTAAGGCAGTAATGTTAATCGCGGTAGAGAAAAAGGAAACCTAAGATTGGCGCTGATTCAATAAGTTAATCGAGAGAAATACAAGATACCAGTATGCACCTATTTTTAGCTAAACACTGTCCTTCGGTTTTGCGCAACCACATAAAAAGAATGCTATTTGTTACACTCTGACTGCAACGTCATATTCAGATATCTATGCATGACAATATTTACATGCATATATTACACTACGTAAAATTATATTTCGAGAAATATATGTACATATTGCAGTTTTAAAGACGTGTGTAGTAGCTCTTAAGATAATTTATATTATTTAAGATGACATGTCCAGTAAAAATAAAATTATTAAATTTTCTTTTTGTTAATTTATGATAAATAGTATAATACATCAACGGTAATAAAGGAGAACTCTTTAAGAATAGATTTCATTTGTATTTAAAGAAATTTAATATTTGTTACTGGTTACTGGTACTGTAGAATTCTCTTCACTAATATCTGCAATGGCATCATGTTATAAATTGTAGAGGGCGTAAAAGACCTTTGAATGGTCGGCATTATAGAACATGAGACGCAATGTTCAGTAAGATGCCAAGTGCAAATCACAGAGAGCGTAAGAATCACTTTGATATTTTCCGAGATCGATATTTTCGAAAGAACTCCCGTATAATGTCAGAGACACGGGACAAAAAATAAAAATACTTTCGTGCTTTAATGAAAAATGAGAAAATTAAATGTAAAAGCAATATTAATAAAATGAAAATAATTTGATTTTTTTATATTATACACATATTTACATCTACCAAGTTTTTTGTTGTACTTTGTCCACGTCTGGCTAAAACTATATAATAAAATAATGAACAACACTTTTTTACTATTAAACAACAAGCGAAAAGATAGTTGACTCAAACTAACAATTAATTCAATAAATAAGAACAAAATCGATAAATAAGAACTGCCAATCTGATGATTTTACTTTTACTTACAAACAGAATCCCGTATCTTACTTAATCCCCGTAGAAAATTACTATTAACATCGGAGGATTGTCAACTCGTTTTTACTCTTTAACATTGTAATGAAAAATAGACAAGATTATAGCAGTTTTGCTCGTGATCAGTATAGTGTATAAAAAGACACAGCAAAACGTAGGGTACTAAAGAATCATCAGAATAATCGGGTAATAATAAATATATCGCAAACGAGTGGAAAATGACGTGTTACGTTATTTACTAAATTGCTCAACATGCATGGTGTGTCGAGCCACCTGCTCTCAAGCAGATGCTTTGGAGCACAGATTTTTTATTTATTTCCTCTGCTTAATGTCCAGATTACAGTAATGAGAATGTAGGGCGGAGAAATTTTGCTCTGCTTCTTCTCAACATTTTTGGTTACATTCGTCCGACAAATTCGTTTTACCAAGTTTTGCCGAGAATTTCTTAAGTTCATGACCCATTGATAATACAGTTAACCATACTTCTCGTAATAAAAAATAAAGGATGTATGACCAGATTGAAATTTGTATGATCTACGAACTATTCTCGCTTACATAAGGCACAAGTAAAACTGGTTTTCAGTTTCTCATTTTCACTACCGCCAATTTATAGCGTTACGACGTTTATCTTTATTTAACGCAAATGTAAACATAGACTTTTCCTTTTTTATCTCTAAATGTATTACGGAGTAACTCTCACCCCACGTACCATTTTGTTTCCATACCATCGTTTTGTAATCATATCAGCCGCAATTTGATTTGTGTATTTGTATTAGGTTGTCCGGAAAGTTATTTTGGTTGTATAAGGAAACAATAGACGCACGACATTTTTCGTTTTCTATTATTTTACTGAATCACGTATAATCCATTTTGTTCCGTTTCTATTATTACGATCATACGTAATTCGATAAAATAATATGAAACAAAAAATGTCATGCATTCGTTGTTTCCTTATAAAACGAAAGAAAATTTCCGGACAACCCAATAAAAGAATGGCTTTTTTACTTTCTATCTAATATTGGATAATAATAAAGCGTTTGATGACATTTCGTTGCTTTCAGATCTCTAAAATATATGTACTTGAGTGAAAACGTAGCTTCTTTTTCCTTAACGAGTTTCCTTCGACGATGGTTTTAAAGAATTAATCTTCTGTAAATTAATCAGAAGAGTAATAAGTAATAAGCTTTATTTTATCATACGTCTTCAATTGAAACACGTGATTTATAAGTCGATCTACATAGTTGCTAGGATTGTTCTTGCACAACGATCGTTTCAAAACGCTAATAAAGAGGATGTTCGTGCTATTCGCTAGAGAAAAAGCACCATACGAGTATAGAAATCGAAGTGAAGGTGAGATTGCAGTAACAATCGCTGCCGGATAAACATTTTCGTAATGACTCGTGCATACTAGTTACGTATTGATATTTCGTTTGCATTAATATCTATTGAATTGATAACGTTATCGTGTTTCACATTAATCGTGCCATACATTTTATAATATCTATCTATTATCGTTTTCTAATATTCTAAACGCACGTGAGATAAGAATAAAGAAGATTTACAAAATAATTTTCATCTACACGAAGACGCTAATATTGAACAGTTGTAATTTGCAAGTAACTATTAGAATAGTTACTTAATAGTTACTTAATAGGTATTTAATTTACTGATAATTATGCACCTTATATGCTCATGACGAAATAAAATTTATTTTGCGTTTAAAACACATACAATCTATTTTTAATATCTCACATTAAAACTACTACATTTAGTGTAACTATAATATAAATTATATTAAATTAGATTGTTATATTTCACAGCATTGGATAGTAGAATATTTGCATTGAAAAGTTGTAAAGAATATTGACTTTCAAAAATTATTTTAATCGGATTAAAAGTACAAAATATAGTTAATACTTAAATAAAATAAACTAAAATATACTATTATACATATGTAGTTATACAAGGAATAAAATCATTGAAGTTTGACTTGGCCATACTTTCGTTATTGAAGTATACATTTTTTAAAAAATAAATCGAGTATTGAATATAAATAAATAATATCCGAATATTTTTTAACACTTGCGTGTATTCTAGTATTTTGTATCAGACGATATTATTAATGTACTATACTACAGTAGCTATATAGCGTCATTGTATTCGACATAATACTTTCCACGAGGTAATACTGTTTATTAAATAATATCGATCATACGGAAATTTCCTGGTGACATATTATCATTTAAATAGAGCATTTGTTAAGTCTCGTTTGACATCAGTTATTTTGCCGAGGTGGCGCATTGTGTCGTAGTTGTCATAGTCGTGACTTTTTTTTTCCTCTTCTCGTAGGAGTCGAATAAATTATGTAAAATGCTAAGAAGCTGCGTAACAGATCATTGGGTGTCCGAACAAATGGTAATGTCGATTGTATTACAACCAACGCCACGCCCTAGAATTATATTTACGGCCTTTAACTTTGCATGAGGATGTATTATTTATTCTATACATTGCAAACATTTCTTAGGATTCTTAGAACAAGCTCCATATTTGTTTTAATACTATAATTTGCTGAGTGAAAATAGACGAAACGATAGCACCTTCCTTTAGACAGAAAAGAACACGACGACGAACAAAAACAAAATGACAGAACCAATCGGAGGACTGGCAACAAAAAAAATCCTTGTAAAATTTTTTAGCTTAACCCGGAACCACGATTGAATGATAATTTTGAAAACTCTGTCTTAAAAAGTGTACGAAGAAAGTGGTGTCAGAAGTAACGAGAAAATTCCTTATTACTGGATAAATCGATAAAAGAAGAAGAAAATAGAATGAGGTATTTTGGTATTTTAAGTGCACTGTATCGAACGATAGAGCCGTTTCATCCGGATGATTCGCCAATTACTTTCAATAGCCAATCAATACCGGAGAAAGATTCGAAGTGTATTTTTCTATATTCTCGCAAGATTCAAGAGAACCTCGCTGGACACCTGATAATCATCGATCTCGATCGGAATCGTGTTATCGTTAATTACGAATAAAGTATGGTATAATTTAGTAAAAAGTATCGTGTAATGTGCAATTGTCGTTGAAAAATAGTAGGATGCAATGTGACATGATTAATAAAGTGGAACATACTTCGATCTACAGCGGTACGTATACATAAATCATACAATAAAGATAAGATGAAGTATATACATATCCTTTGAAAAACTCGACGAAGAAACCTACCACGACAAGATAAAGTCTACTTTGAAGACTTTCGAGGAAGTCTATAAATGGAATCTCGGGGCAGACAAAATGTAGGAACGATGTTTCCTTCGAACATTTCCACGAAAGAACGCTGTATTTAATATTATAATAGGAAATTTTACTATTTATTCCAATGAAAATACTTTAATTACCACGAACGCAGCATCTTCGTTTTTGGACGTACGTATATTACTATTGTAAACAGATATTGATAATTATAATTTAACCTTATTTAGGAATCTCATCGTTTGAATATGGCATGATTTATTTACGAAGCAACCTATTTATTCTGCAGGATGCTTGTCAAAGTCAAAGATAGATCGTTGGAAGGTTTAACTTTAACGAGCGTTTACGAGTGGGTCAATGCTTCTTATGGTAAGCAGAGGCCGTGGCAAGTTAGCGGCGTCTCTCGTTTCGTCTTCGAACGAAGCGACTTGTTCATGTTATTCTCCTTAGATTTCCTAGCTTACAGGGATGTCTGCTGCAAAGAGATGGTCATTATAACTGGTAATGTGATAATCAGATCGCGACAACGACGCTCATAGAAAAATTTCCTCGAAGACATAAGAAGGCATCGTGATTAAATTAGAGTGAATTAATAATCAAATTAATAATCAAATTAATAATTAAATTAATAATCAAAGACGGTTCGATTTTATTTTTTTTCCACCCGTTGAACATTAAAATATTAAAATATCAAAGTCGAGAATCGTAGAGAGTAATTCAAGAAACACGAACAGGGGTGTTTGCGATCGTATCATAAATAAACATCTGTACATTTCTTTGGTGAAATCAAATAACAAGTAGATGCCCTGCCCTCGGTTGCCGTGGATCACTGATCACGCGGCAAGAAACGAGATAGAATCGCGTAAAGAAAGAGCGCAAGTTCTTCGGATTAATAAAAACGTAGCGTTGTAAAAAAAGAGAGAAATTAACTAAATGAAATTAGATCTTTCTAGATTATACTTGCAGTTAGCTCTGACGTTAACGAGAAGAAGAATAGGTTTTACAGTTACATGTAGTGGTCGAGACAGGAGTGAAATGAAATGCGCGGCCAGATATGATCGGCGTTGCTTGTTCACCCTTTAATCTCGCGGCACGAGCTGTTTCCTGTGCGCACCTCGTGAAAATTTTTCGCGGCGAATGGGATTCATGGAATTGCACGTGTAGGCAGTTGCGTCCGTGCATCGGGAATTGAACGAACCGACGACGATGATTATGACGATGACGCTACAATAGCACTGGTTTCTCTGTTGCGGCTTCTTCGAACGATTCTCTAGAGTTGGCTCTATTGCATTTAGAATGGCAATTTACAGACGGTGATCGTTTGTCTTCAAATAGAATTCTAATTATTACAGTCTTGTTATCGTGAGATTTTATCGACCGACGAATCGCCGAATTACATCGAACAAGATCGTACAGAATCTACATAAATCAAGTATTAACAATGTCTGTCGAAGTGGTGAAATGTTCCAACTTTCCATTCGTAACTTTAGACTGACCGATTCGTTTCGTGTGGATCGCCGCCAGATGAACGATTGCTCTTAAAACGGTCCCATTAATTCATTGTCAACCATAGAATAGATGCGATTTCTTATCCATTGTTGCTCGATGGAAGCGCAACTAGTTTTTCCAACGTACGTGCATAGCTGGAAACTATCACAGCCAGAGGCGATAAAGTCTTTGTTATGGGAGAAATTGCAAGCAATCGATTCGAACGCGTTTTGAGGATGTTAGCTTCGCAAACAGGATTTGTTGCATTCATCAAAAAGTATAATTAGTTAACGGGTGAAATCGCTTGAAAGAATTACAGAAATTCATTACATGTATGTGTGCACATAAGAAGAAATATCGAGGAAACTTGAATTTATAGGAAACGTGAATTGTATGTATAATTGTACGTATATAGTGCTTTTATGATTTTTTGTTAATTGTAAAGAAAAATGGTGACCTAGGAAAACTTAAAAACCGATAACTTGACAAGATTAATAACAATTTCGAAAATGATAATTCAAAAGCGTGAGAAGTTTTAAAAATAATCACTTAAGTTATAAGAGTCGATGATATTTAGCTTAAAGAGAAATCATGAAATCGTTCTCTTTTTGTGGCCTTAAGTAGAACTACAGACCACTTAATGACCTCGAATTGAGCGATCCTATATTTTCCATAATTACTAAAATTAAGAATTAAGAATTATTAACGACGAAAATTACAGAGTTGCACATGGCAAAGGAGTGGAGAGGCAGAAGTGTAAAGAGGAGACGATCGTTTCCGTTTATTAGGAACGTTTAATCGTTTCCAAATAAAAACAAAATCGTCGAATCGTCCGAAGAAACTTCCTTGGATGCAGATACGTCTTAGGAAATGCGCAATAGTTTCTAATCGTATGTGAAATCCCGTCATTCTTGACAAATACAACTTTATCGACCAAAATTCTGTTAGATAGCAAATTATTCCCTTTTTCCTCTTTGATTTCTACGATGTACATTTAGTTACTAAAATCGCCTTTCTAAGACCAGGAAGCAACGCTGTGAATGGTTTGAAAGAAAATTTCGGAATTAAACTAATCTTCAAACTTTATGAAATTATAGGATTTATAATAAATCTTTGGAATTTTCTCTGACAATATTAAAAACTAGAACTCAATTATACAAATTGGTTGAAAAAAGATTACAAGTAAAATCTATATCTCCATTATTATATATGTCTTACCTGGCGATTCATCCGATAATTAAGCTTTCCTAAACTTTGTTCAACTCTTTAATTATAAAATCACCCAAAGTTTTAATTAATCGGATCAAACATGACTAAGAAACACGGAGGGCGTAGTCGATCTGTCAAGTACGCGTGAGATGTAATCATTTGCTCTTATGTAATCTTAATACCGTTAAACCCAGCCACCTCCAATCAGTGTTTCAAACATCAACGAATCGATCGATCTACCGAAGTTACATGCTCGTAAGCTTCGTGAAAATCCTCGATCTAATTTTTCGCTACGATTCATACACAATAATACGCAATTAATGTTAATTAATGTAGGTTTGGGGTTGTTAATTAATCGATTCACACAGATTCGATTTTTCACTTTATATATTTCTCCGTCTCGTACAACACGTTTTACCACTAAGCAGTCACACAGTCAATTAGCGCGTGGACGACTTCTAAGACAAAAAAGCGTCGCCAGAAGTCGTACCAACTTAGCTTGTAGTAACTAGCGATCAT